>CM076573.1:600637707-601121043 GCA_034641835.2 Pinus albicaulis
CTTACAATGAATCCTCATGCTCTTATATAACAATAAAGGAGGAGAAAAACTCAATAGAATATCTAAAAATCCATTAGCTAAAAAGAAGTATCTCTATTGTCCTTGAGGCCTTGCAAAGCCAAAGGCACAAAATATAGACATTTCATTTTACAACTTGGTTTGACTTCAAAAAAATTTCTTCAAAGTTTGGGTTTAAAGAACTTTTTTGGAAGACATTTTTTGGAGGCGGCGTGATTTTTCTTGGAGGTATGTACGTGTTTTGTGTTGAAATAAATCTTTTGAGCTTCTTTGTTCAAAAACTTTTCTTCAAATTTTGGGATTCAAAGAATTTTTTTGGAAGACATTTCTTAGAGGCGGTACAATAACAATAATAAGGGGCTATACTAGTGATATAGGGACCTAACATATTAGTTTTCATGGGTTTCTAGGTTGATTTTTGTTCTTTCCTTTTATGTATTGAGAGTCTTGGGGATTGGTTTTGGAAGAAGAAAATTTAATAGATCTTAGGGAGAGCTGAATGGAACCTAGTAGGTAATTTAAGACCTAGATGGAGTTGGTGCATGTATAAGGTGTTAGTGTCAGTCTTTGCAGCCTTCCTCCAGTGATCAAACATGCTCTTACAAAGTTATTTTAAGATATCAAGGTCAAATTTTGTCATTTCAGTGAGTTTTCAAGTAAAATTTGGTCACTATGCATTAGGTCTAGGGTTTGCTTTTACTCCTGTCAAAGTTGTCCAAATGTCAGTCCATGTCACCATTCAGCTGAGTGTACCATCATTCAGAGGTTTTCATCATCATGTCAGGTTCCAATGGGTCATTTTACACCTTATCCATGCTTCAGTTGTGCCTTGGTAAGGTTCATTTCCCTCTCCTAGGGTTTTAAAGGTAATTTCTCTTGGATGGTCAAATCATCAGAAAAAATTGTATCCTGATGTTCATAAACATTCCCCTATCCTTAATGTACCTTATTAAACACTTCCCATCACTGAGATCCCCCAAATTCCTCATTTTCACACAAACCCTAGTTTCTTGCTACAACTTGGCAATTTTCTAGGCTAGGCCTGTGTTTTTCCCTTTTGGACCCCTTCCCCTCACTCAATCTCTGAAATTCCACTTTCCCCTGCTTCCTAACATCCCTCCCTACTTTCCAAAATTTTCTCAAGAATTTAGAAGCCCCTTATCCCCTTCATTTCACTTCATTTCGACAAATCCCTTGTTCCACACATTGGGATAGGTTTTACTCAAATGATGTTTCTGAGCAATAAAAGATGAATTTGGGAAAATTAAGAGAGGTTTTTGTCCAAAATATGCCAAGTAAGAAAAACCTCCTTCACGTTTTACACAGGTGTCATGGTTTTATAGAAATGTCAAACATACAGTTGCCTCAGGAGAATTGATGCACCTCTGAAGTGACCTTGGGAAAATCAAGTTTTCTCCTAGCTTGGTTGGCCAAATGACTTTCTTGATGATTCAAATGATAACTAGACACAAATAAATTTCCAATGAGCTATCATGAGCTCAATTTGGAGTTGAGGAAGACCTTAAAAGGTTGACTGCAACAACACTCTGCCTTGAGGCAGCCTCATTTTGTACATTTTGACCAGTCTTGGGAGATTTGATTTTTGACAGGGCGAATGAACTCCAAATTGAAAAATTCCAGTTGGGTTGGAAATTAGACTCAATAATATTTCCAACGCACTATCCCATGCCCAATTTGGACACCAGGAAGGCCTCCAAAATCCTCCTGCAAAAGGGCGCTACGCATTGAGTTTATGGTGCGACGCATAGAGCTGCAAACCCAATTTCACCTTAAACTTCTCCAAATTTTCCAAATGTGCTCAAATCTGTGGTGTGCAAGTAAGTTAATATTTTTTTCCATTGCAAGTGAAGATTTTTTCTCAGAATTTATGGTGGTTTAGTGTGCGAAAGCTCATCATTCAGTCCAAAAGCACAAAGGAGACAAAACAAAGTTTAAAGTGAAATGTCAAGTTTTACAAATATTACAAAGTGGGTTTTCAAAAAACAAAAATTGAAACCTTTGGCATAAAAGATACTTTCATTTTTCAAAGTTTCATTCGCATGCCAGAGACAGAAATGAGCCAAAAGAAGAGGTGTGAGGAGTGAAGGAAGAAGCTTGGAGGTAAAACTGGGCAAGGTTGGGTGCGCGGCGCATTGGGCAGCCGGCACGACGCACTGGGCAGGCGCGGTACATTGGGCCAGCTGCCGCAGTGTAAAAATTACACTGGCACGACGCATCAGAGGGGCGCAACGCACTGAGATGAATGCACGGCGCATTGAGCCGACACCCAAATTTTTGTCATTGCTTCTAAAAAATTCCAAATCACTCAGTCTATTTTGTCCAAGTAAGTTCATATGAACTTATATTTGTTATTTACAAATGTTTGGACATGGATTATGAGAATTTGAATGTCAAAACATAAACCCTATCATCTTGTTGAAAAATTTCTCCTGGGGTTTTAAGATTGGTTTTGGGTGTCAAACATTTCCACTTCCCTCACTTTGTTTTTCCCCTCATCACTGTTCGTTTGCTCACCATAGTCCCCTTTTCCCATTTCACCTTACATCCCTAAATTCAATTATCCCTATCCTATTCCCATTGTCCCTATATCATTTGTGAATTTCCCTCAAATCCTAAGTTATCCCAAAAAGTTAAGTGGCTATCCTAACACAAAGTTTTCAAACTCACAATTTCACTTAATTGTAGCCCATCACTTTCATTACCCCATTCCTCCATATTCCCTCCCATGTGACACATATTTGGTGATCCAATCAA
Source organism: Pinus albicaulis (assembly GCA_034641835.2). Lineage (NCBI taxonomy): Eukaryota > Viridiplantae > Streptophyta > Pinopsida > Pinales > Pinaceae > Pinus > Pinus albicaulis. The sequence continues at coordinate 600,640,501 of CM076573.1, forward strand.
AAACACCAAATTCTCATACAAGACAACATAGACCTTGCATCGACCTTGGACATCATGGAGACAGATACTAATACATCCTATGATCGATACAGTGATTCCACCACTGAAATACATGCACCTAGAAGGCCAACAAGGAAAAGAACATGCTCAAGAACATGAAGAACCATTATTGGGCATGAAATCATGTTTGCAAAGCTAGGATCAAGATCCTGAAAGCAAAGCTAAGGAGGGCACTAAAGCATCGCAAAAGGCATGATAGACTCCAAATTTTGGTCGAAGCTTCTTTGGCCTAGCATAGTGCTTGATGGTGGACATTCAGCCCAAATTTCAAGAAATTTGGGAAAAATTTTGTCAATTTTGAATTTTTGGGCCTAAACACAGATTTTCCTGCCCGACGCGTAGCGCCACTTGGCGCACGCTTATAATTGGCAGCTCTACTGGAGAAAAAATTTGTATTTCTAGATTTTTCATCAAAATTTATGCATGCCTAATGATTACCTAATGATTTCATCAAGTTCTGGGTTGCCTAAAGGGTCAAAAACACCCTAAAAATGGCCTTTCTGCCACTTTTTGCACACACAAGAAGCAGTGTTGGGATATTTGATTTTTGGAGGGGGAAATGGAAACCAAATATATAAATTCCACTTGGGTTGGAAAGTAGACAGGCAGGGCTTTCCAACGAGCTATCCTGCACTCAATTTTGACTTCAGGAAGGTCCTCAAAATCAGCCTCAAACTTGTGCTACGCATAGAGATTTCAGGGGTGGCGCATAGGGAAATTTGGCCTATTTTTCACTCAATAGCTCAGAATTTCGCCTAGTTTTGGCTAGTTTGACTTTTTCAAGTAAATCTTGATGTAACTTAATGTAATTTCATGACCATGATGTAATTTTGGCACATTTTTACTCATATTAGTAGATTCATTCACCAAAAAGTGAAATTTAAGTGAATGAATCAGTTTCCTATCATATAGAGGCAAGTTGTTTCATTGCCTATTTTCCAGTTCCTAGTTTAGATATGGTTGAAACAGCTCCTAGAATGATGAGCTCTACCCCTAGATACGTGGGAATGATTTATGCTTGTCTATATCATGTATTTCTTCAGTCATTTTCAGAGGTTGGACACTTGGGATTGCTTGGCACTTCATTGTACATTTCATCTCTGCAATTTTGGCAAAGGAATAGACCAGGGTTTGCAGCACTCTTTAGGATCCATGTGGCTCTGTGTTTTGACGGTGTGTTTCTCTATCTGATTTTAAGTTCACTGATGTTTTATGTGTATCATTTTCCTTCTCCTTTCTTCTTAAATTAAACAAATGAGTTATAAAGGTGGAATTCATTAGATTGCTTTGCTCTGCCTTGAGTTTTGTTTAATTTTCCATGTTTTCATCTGTTTGAAGAGGATTCTTGAAAGCATCTTTCCCTCTTCAGCTCCTCACCGATCTGAACTATCCATTCATTCAATCCAAAGCATCAAAACAATTGCCTTCCTTGCCCCATTTAGAACTCTGCAAAAACTAGGCCTCATCCTCGAACCCAAAACTGCCTTTCCCTTTGTTTCCAACAAAACCCCCAAAATCAAAATCAAACTCCTTTACTTATATACCTAGCCTAAAATTAGCCTTTATTTCAAGTCATCTCAAGCCCTATTGATTATCTTTGTTGAGATTGACCCGGAGAGAGCCCTCTCCTGTTCTGGTAGGGCTAGCTACCAGACTGAGCGTGGTTTGATGTTACCCTGAACTCTTCCTTCTTTCAGCCTGAGGTAGATTTAGGCAATAACATAGTGTCGAATCCATTGGGGAAGAGAAATTTTTTTGTTTTCTTTATAAAATACAGATGGAGCCTGAAGTTAGCCAGGTATCCTTCGAAATTATCTTGCTTTGCATTAGCGAAAGTAGATGAATGTTGCTTCAGTCAATCTCCAGTCTAGTTTATGAAATGAACATCTAGTTCCTTAGTAAAATGTAATCAAGTTCAGATCTGATTGTTGATGGTGGACAACAATCAGATACCACAAGGCTGAAATCATTCACCTGGAAACTCTAAATCAGTTTCGAGATCAGATCCAAGGACTCTACTGGAGGATGAACCTGACCAGCAGAAACATGAAAGGACAATATGGAAAGATCAGGTATTCAAGTTGGAATTTCATCCAAGACATTTTGTTCTTTATCATAAATTATTTCTTCTCTTTTCCCGAGAATTTCAAGAAGGCTTTGCAAAGTATATTGTATTTGAGAAAAGATCCTCGGCCTGCATTTGATTCCTTCCCTTTGAATATTCTAAATACTAAATATTTGCATGCTTTTGAGCTTGATCAAGTCCTTTCTTCCGAATCTTGTGATGAACATCTTCAAAATTATGAACCTCAAGAGACCAAGACTGATTCTGCAGCATTTGTACATATCCCTATACCTTGTAAAATTCTATATCGATACAAGCCTCTGATTTTACCTCCTATATCCCATGATTTCCCTAAAAATCATGACCTATATCTACCAAGATTTGATGGTGAACGCGACAACGTCACTGCTGAGAGACATGTTCTGAATTTTGAATCTTTTCTTGACATTTTTGAAGTTGATGAAGATGATGTCAGTATTAGGCTTTTTTCTCTTTCTTTTCAAGGCCAAGTCAAGATTTGGTTCAAAACCCTCCCTGATGCGAGCATCTCAGATTTCCAGCAATTCTTCCAAGTTTTCCTCGACAGGTGGGTGATCAGACAGAACCCTTTCTTGATTATAGAAGAGTATAACCAGCTGAAAATACTGCCAGGGGAGACAGTACAACAGTTTTCTGCCAGATTTAACCAATTTTATTATTCGATGCCAGTTGATATAAGACCTCCTCCTAGATCTGCTCTCTTGCACTATCCGGGTGCCTTTGATCTGGAAATGGAGTTTCAGTTGAGAGAAAGGAATATTGCAACACTTGAAGAAATGCAGAACAATGCAGTAAATGTAGAGGCTCATTTGCGGATCTGAAGGGCAAGGTTGAAGGAAGAAGAAATGAAAAACATAGATCCGGAGAAATCGACATCTCTAGAGGTATATCTTGACATGTTGGTAAGTGTAGTGGAAGAGATGATGCAGAAGATCACCACAAGGAATGAGTATAATGTTCAAGTCCATGGCTCGCTGATTGAAAAAGAACAAGTTGTTGATCCAAAAAATTTTGTTTCTTATCCCAGTTGTCATAGATCTGATAATGATTGTTTTGTAGATCATCTTGGAGAAGAGAGAGCTGTTGATATGACATGTATGCTTGATGATGTGTTTTATACTGATGATTTGCCTCATTTTGATCAGTATGATGATGATTATGTTCTCCAAACAGAAGCTAATCTTGCAGACGAATCAACAGCTAGTTTGTGGAAGGAGGAAGTTCACTTTCAGCAGTTTGAATACAATGTTTAGCCATCACATATTAGCTACGGAAATGACGAGGAAAGTGCAGCAAATTTTGAAGTAAGTGAAGGATCTTTGCATTTTTGTTTTGACTCGTTTTAGCTCATCAGAGACAACTTTCATGCAATCAGAAATCAACTTTCAACAAGTCTTGATTTGGACCATCTTGAGGGCAATAAAAACCTTGTTCAAGGCTTCTCATATCTAGATTTGCAGCCTCCCAATGCCATTGATTTTCAAGTTATAGATGAAGACATGGAAGTTGGCACATATGATCAAATGATGCAAGATGATTTCGTACCTTTTTGTTTTGAATCATTTCAGTTTTTGAAGGATAAATTGCATGGTAAATCTTCAAATGAGCAGCCTGTAGGAAATCATGTAATCTAATCGGAACCAATAGAAAATGGGTTGCAGCAGTATTTTCAGTCTTTTCAAGTTTTTCATGATCCAATAGCTGATGTGTTGGATGATGTCTGCAATCAAAGTCCTTCTCCATTGACTATATGTAAGCTTGAAACGTGTGCTGATATAAACTTGATCCGGTAGCCGATCTCTTTGTCATTTTTAGCAGGAGTCTCGTCACAAAGCTCAAAAAAAAGTTTGCATTCATGGTATGAGGAGAAGAAAAGTAATCCATTGGATGAGCTAAGTCCCAGTGTGCATGAACTTCAAGATCCTTATGTAGTGTTTTTGGAGGTGGATAGAGAATCCATAGTATTCAACGGATCTGTTCACAAGTTTTCATGGGAGTTGCCTTTCAATATTTCTCTCTTGTTTTTCATAAACGAGCACTTCCAAAGAATTCAAACAGCAGCTAGAATACTTACCTGGTTGCATTGGTTGTTTCATTTCACTTGATCAGGTGATGAATGGAACAATTAGAGTAGGTTTTGATGAATAAGCTCTATTTTGAGCATCATTTTCAATTTGTCAGTTGTATTTAAGTATCGAGTCAGTTTTTAGTTGAGTGAGAGTCAATTTTTGTTGTCAAGTCATCAGTTTTCAGTCATGCATTTCAGCTTGAGTTTTTTATTCCATTGCCCAATGGATGAAGGCACTGTCTGCTTTCCAAAGATTTGTAGTTATTGGCACCTCCAAGGAGCTACCATTCCCATTGGAGCCAATGTTAGTGTTAGTCTTTGCAGCCTTCCTCCAGTGATAAAACATGCTCTTACAAAGTTATTTTAAGATGTCAAGGTCAAATTTTGTCATTTCAGTAAGTTTTCAAGTAAAATTTGGTCACTAGGCATTAGGTCTAGGGTTTGCTTTTACTCCTGTCAAAGTTGTCCAAATTTCGGTCCATGTCACCATTCAGCTGAGTGTACCATCATTCAGAGGTTTTCATCATCATGTCAGGTTCTAATGGGTCATTTTACACCTTATCCATGCTTCAGTTGTGCCTTGGTAAGGTTCATTTCCCTCTCCTAGGGTTTTGAAGGTAATTTCTCTTGGATGGTCAAATCATCAGAAAAACTTGTATCCTGATGTTCATACACCTTCCCCTATCCTTAATGTACATTATTAAACACTTCCCATCACTTATATCCCCCAAGTTCCTCATTTTCACACAAACCCTAGTTTCTTGCTACAACTTGGCAATTTTCTAGGCTAGGCCTGTGTTTTTCCCTTTTGGACCCCTTCCCCTCACTCAATCTTTGAAATTAAACTTTCCCCTACTTCCTAACATCCCTTCCTACTTCTCAAAATTTTCTCAAGAATTTATAAGCCCCTTATCCCCTTCATTGCGCTTCATTTCGACAAATCCCTTGTTCCACACACCGGGATAGGTTTTACTCCAATGATGTTTCTGAGCAATAAAAGATGAATTTTGGAAAAATGAGAGAGTTTTTGGTCCAACATAGGCCAAGAAAAAAAAACCACCTTCACTGTTTACACAGGTGTGATGGTTTTAGAGAAATGTCAAAAATACAGTTTCCTCAGGAGAATTGATGCACCTCTGAAGTGACCTTGGGAAAATCAATTTTTCTCATAGCTTGGTTGGCCAAATGACTTTTTTGATGATTCAAATGCTAACTAGACACAAATATATTTCCAATGAGCTATCATGAGCTCAATTTTGAGTTGAGGAAGACCTTCAAAAGTTGACTGCAACAACACTCTGCCTTGAGGCAACCTCATTTTGCACATTTTGACCAATCTTGGGAGATTTGATTTTTGACAGGGCAAATGAACTCCAAATTGAAAAATTCCAGTTTTTTTGGAAATTAGACTCAATAATATTTCCAACGCGATATCCCACACCCAATTTGGACACTGAGAAGGCCTCTAAAAGCCTCCTGCAAAAGGGCGCTACACATTGGGTTTGTGGCGCGGCGCATAGAGCTGCAAGCCCAATTTCACCATAAACTTCTCCAAATTTTCCAAATGTGCTCAAATATGTGGTGTGAAAGTAAGTTAAGAGTTTTTTCCATTTCAAGTGAATATTTTTTCTCAGAATTTATGGTGGTTTAGTGTGCGAAAGCTCATCATTCAGTCCAAAAGCACAAAGGAGACAAAATAGAGTTTAAAGTGAAATGTCAAGTTTTACAAATATTACAAAGTGGGTTTTCAAAAAACAAAAATTGAAACCTTTGGCATAAAAGATACTTTCATTTTTCAAAGTTTCATTCGCATGCCAAAGACAACAATGAGCCAAAAGAAGAGGTGTGAGGAGTGAAGGAAGAAGCTTGGAGGTAAAACTAGGCAAAGTTGGGTGCGCGGCGCATTGGGCAGCCGGCGTGACAAAATGGGTAGGCGCGGTGCATTGGGCCAGCCACCGCAGTGTAAAAATTACACTGGCGCGACGCATCAGAGGGGCGCGGCGCACTGAGCTGACTGTGCATCGCATTGAGCCGACACCCAAATTTTTGTCATTGCTTCTAAAAAATTCCGAATCACTCAGTCTATTTTGTCCAAGTAAGTTCATATGAACTTATATTTGTTATTTACAAATTTTTGGACATGGATTATGAGAATTTGAATGTCTAAACTTAAACCTATCATCTTGTTGAAAAATTTCTCCTAGGGTTTTAATATTGGTTTTGGGTGTCAAACATTTCCACTTCCCTCACTTTGTTTTTCCCCTCCTCACTGTTTGTTTGCTCACCACAGTCCCCTTTTCGCATTTCACCTTACATCCCTAAAGTCAATTATCCCTATCCTATTCCCATTGTCCCTATATCATTTGTGAATTTCCCTCAAATCCTAAGTTATCCCAAAAAGTTAAGTGGTTCTCCCAACACATAGTTTTCAAACTCACAATTTCACTTAATTGTAGCCCGTCACTTTCATTACCCCATTCCTCCATATTCCCTCCCATGTGACACATATTTGGTGATCCAATCAAAAACACCAAATTCTCATACAAGACAACATAGACCTTGCATCGACCTTGGACATCATGGAGACAGATACTGATACATCCTATGACCGAGACAATGATTCCACCACCAAACTACATGCACCTAGAAGGCCAACAAGGAAAAGAACATGCTCAGGCACATGATGAACTATTATTGGACGCGAAATCATGTTCGCAAAGCTAGGATCAAGATCCTGAAAGCAAAGCTAAGGAGGGCACTAAAGCATCGCAAAAGGCATGATAGACTCCAAATTTTGGCCGAAGCTTCTTTGGCCTAGCATAGTGCTTGATGGTGGACATTCAGCCCAAATTTTAAGAAATTTGGGGAAAATTTTGTCAATTTTGAATTTTTGGGCCTAAACACAGATTTTCCTGCCCGATACGTAGCGCCACTTAGCGCGCGCTTATAATTGGTAGCTCTTCTGGAGGAAAAATTTTCATTTCTGGATTTTTCGTCAAAATATATGCATTCCTATGGATTACCTAAGGATTTAATCAAGTTCTGGGTTGCCTAAAGGGTCAAAAACACACTAAAAATGGCCTTTCTGCCACTTTTTGCACACACAGGAAGCAGTGTTGGGAGATATGATTTTTGGAGGGGAAAATGGCAACCAAATCCAGAAATTCAACTTGGGTTGGAAATTAGACAGGTAGGGCTTTCCAACGAGCTATCCTGCACTCAATTTTGACTTTAGGAAGGCCCTCAAAATCAGCCTCAAACTTGTGCTATGCATAGAGATTTCAGGCACGACGCATAGGGAAATTTGGCCTATTTTTCACTCAGCATCTCAGAATTTCGCCTAGTTTTGGCTAGTTTGACTTTTTCATGTAAATATTGATGTACCTTGATGTAATTTTGTGACCATGATGTAATTTTGGCACATTTTTACTCATATCAGTAGATTCATTCACCAAAAAGTGAAATGTAAGTGAATGAATCAGTTTCCTATCATATAGAGGCAAGTTGTTTCATTGCCTATTTTCCAATTCCTAGTTTAGATATGGTTGAAACAACTCCTAGAATGATGAGCTCGACCCCTAGAGGCATGGAAATGAGTTAGTCTTGTCTATATCATATATTTCTTCAGTCATTTTCAGAGGTTGGACACTTGGGATTGCTTGGCACTTCATTGTACATCTCATCTCTGCAATTTTGGCAAAGGAATAGACAAGGGTTTGTAGCACTCTTTGGGATCCATGTGGCTCTCTGTTTTGATGGTGTGTTTCTCTATGTGATTGTAAGTTCACTGATGTTTTATGTGTATCATTTCCCTTCTCCTTTCTTCTTAAATTAAACAAATGAGTTATAAAGGTGGAATTCATTAGATTGCTTTGCTCTGCCTTGAGTTTTGTTTAATTTTCCATGTTTTCATCTGTTTGAAGAGGATTATTGAAAGCCTCTTACCCTCTTTAGCTACTCACTAGTCTGAACTATCCATTCATTCAATCCAAAGCATCAAAACAATTGCCTTCCTTGCCCCATTTAGAACTCTGCAAAAACTAGGCCTCATCCCCGAACCCAAAACTGCCTTTCCCTTTGTTTCCAACAAAACCCCCAAAATCAAAATCAAACTCCTTTAATTATATTCCTAGCCTAAAATTAGCCTTTATTTCAAGTCATCTCAAGCCCTATTGATTATCTTTTTTGAGATTGACTCGGAGAGAGCCCTCTCCTGTTCTGGTAGGGCTAGGTACCAGCCTGAGCATGGTTTGATGTTACCCTGAACTCTGCCTTCTTTCAGCCTGAGGTAGATTTAGGAAATAACATAAGGGTAGACGAAGAAAAGAGTATGGCAACCAGTTGAGTTGGTTGGGTCCATTGGGATAAATGGATGATGGTAGAACAATCATGAGAAACGGTAACATGAAAGGTGAGGTAAATGGATTTGAGGTGTAAAATGCCTTGGCTACGTTGGGAACTATTTTTCTCAATATTGTGCATGTGTTATGTTAGGATCCTATAATAATAGGGTTCATAATTTTTGAATTGACTTTGATAGCCTTGTAAATATGTACATACCTTGCTTTCCGCAAGTTGTTTTCCCATATTTTGAAAATGAAAAATAATAAAAAAAATGAAAAGAGGGTAAAATTCCTAAAAGAAATATCAAAGGACTTAGAAAAAAGATAGACCCCAAAATAAAAAAGAGGAGAATAAAACCTGAAAGTGACCAAGTCAAAATGCAACTAATATTTACTTTTACTACAAGAATAATGATTATGTGCATATTTTCAATAAATGCCATAATCCATGATCAATTAAAGAATTTAATCTTAAATTTTCATGATTTTAATTTCATGTTTTAGATAGAGAATAAAGATATGTCAAACAGTTTAAACTTGAAAAATCAGTAGATAAGATAGAGAATAAATGAGGAGCTCAACAATTTAATCTGAGCCATGGGATGAAATAAGGTTATACTTAGGTAGTTTTTTATGCTTTGAAAGAAAATTGATTTAGGGTTGCAAGCCTAAATTCACCCATGAAAATGAAGTAAAAATGTTATAAATAATTATGGGTAGGTAGAAATAAGTTGTGCAAACATGTAATAAAACATCATCGAGCAAACATTACTAATTTCCCTTCCCCCACAATGATTCAGTATTCTAAACCTTCAGTTGAAAAGGCTCTGAGCATTTCTCTGACTTCTGTTGGGACCGGACCCAAGGCTCAATAACTAAATGGTGAAATATACTGAATTTCTTACATAAAACCCAATTTCATCAACATTTACCCTTCATCCATAATCATGATCCCTTTTCGTAAGTAAAAACCCATTTTTACTTAGTAAAATTAAACCATAAATAATTAATTTCATTTCCATTCAGAAACACTCAAAAACCCATAAAATGCATTTTATCCTAAGTTTAAGTGTGAAAAAACCAAAAGGGACAAAATATGCTTATTTTTCTATCTTTACACTTTACTTAGTGTTAAAATTATGTATTTTTCATTCATTTCCTTTATTACCCCTTTATCTCATATTAATTTCTAACTATATTTATTAAATCCATAAACTATACCCTTCCCATATATTAAATAAATCCTTTATAAAGTAAATAATCCCAAAACCCACTATTTTAATGTTTAAACCAATGTTAAAATATCCCACGTGAAGAAATAAAAACCTGCCTTTTATTCCCATTGGTTTAAATGTAACAATAAAACTAATCCCTGCCTCCCTATGGTATTTAAAAAAAAATTCAAAGGTTTATTATACCATATAATATTAAAACTGGTTGCCATGTATAGGTTGAAACATTGGTTAAATGTTTTAATTAAAAACATGTATAAACATTACCCCCCGCATATCGTATAACCCAAAGTTTTAAACTTCATAAATTTATATTTATAAAGTTTAAACAAACCATCTCGCCGAATATGAAAACCCTGGACCCCACTCCAATCCCGATGCAACTTCTAGATCAAATCCTGACCATTCGCATAAGCCCTCCTCGATCCAACGTTACAAAGTCAATATCGCAAATAAAGTTGCCCAGATTTAACAAATTTCATTTCTATGCGAAATGGGTTGTTTCTCTTGTTTCTCTCTCCTCGATGTGGCATTTTCTCATTGGATCGATTTTGATCCATCCAAAACTGCTTACCACCTCAGACCCATGCGATAACCACCAATGGTTTCTTCCCTTTGAAGTTGAAAAACAACTATTCACCTGATTTGACCATCATTTATTGCAGGTTGAATTAACCCTAAAATGTCTAATAAACCATGAAAATGCACTGTTATCCCTTTCTTCTGCGCTTATTCACTATATCTTCCTTTCGGACTGTTAGGGCCTAAATATACCTCAGGCTGAGAAATGTAGGATCTAGGGTAACATCAAACCATGCTTAACCCGGTAGCTAGCCCTACTAGGTCGGGAGAGGGCTCTCTCCTTGTCAATCTCAGAAAATATGGCCAATAAAAGCTTGAGATGACTGATGCGATGACTAATTTTAGGCTACGTATGTGTACAAAGGTGTTTGATTGAATTTGATGATGTTTTGTTGGCTCAAATGTGAAAGGCAGATTTGGGCCTGGGGAATGAGGCTCAGTTTTGCAGAGATCTCTATGGGGCAAGGTAGGAAAATGATTTGGTACTTCAAATTGAGTGAGATGGAAAGTTTTTAGACAGATGAGGAGTTGAAAAGGGCATGAAGAAACTCAAGGATCCTTTTCAATCAACTGAAAACATAGATAACTAAGCAAACCCTAGGTAGAGCATTGCACTGTCAATGTATTCCACCTTTATCCTTGTTTGTTTTAGTTAAGATGAAATAAAGAGAGATATGGCATACATAAAACACATGTAGACTTACAATTAAAGAGGAAAACACAATACCAAAGCAAGATGCCACATGAATCCCATAAAGTGCTGCAAACCACTGGTCTATTCCTTAGCCAAACTGCTGAAATGAGTATACAATAAGCTCCAAGCTTTCCCAAAAGTCCAACTATGCTAATGACTGAAAAATCACAAGATATAGGAAAAAAACAACTAATCCTAGCCTCTAGGGGTCGAGCTCATGAGTTTAGGATTTGTTCCAACAAATTCTATACTGAGAGCTAAAAAGTAGGCAATGGAACAGCTTGCCTCTAAAAACTAGGAAACTGATTCATTCAGTTGTAAACTACCTTTTCATGGATGAATCTACCTCTATGAGTGAAAATTAAGCATAATTACATCAAAATCAATCATTTCACATTAAATTACATCATGATTTTGACAATTAGAAGGAAAAAAGTCAAACTGTGAAAAAACTAGGCAAAAAACAGAGTTTTTGACCAAAAATGAGCAAAATTCCTCCAATGCGCCAAGCTGATTTCCCTATGCGTAGCGCATTTTTGAAACTAAATTTGGAGGCCTTCCCAGTGTCAAAATTTTCTCCAAGTGGGATTGTTGGAAAGTTCTGCCTGTTTACGTTCCAGAACAAGTGGAATTTTGAATTTTTCCTCCATTTTCCCCTCCAAAACTGAGTTCTCCAAACACTGCTTCCTGTGTGTCCAAAAAGGGGCAGAAAGGTCATTTTTGGGGTGTTTTTGACCTTTTTGAGGGCTCAAAACCTGTCAAAATTTCTTAGCCATTGGTGATCATGCATATTTTTCCATGGAAAATCCAAAAATTCTGATTTTTCCTCAAAAGGATGCCTCCATCAAAAGCGAGCGCCAGGTGGTGCGGCACATTCGGCAGAAAACTCTATTTTTTTTAAGGCAAAATTTCCAAAATTCATCTCAATGCGTAGCACCTTTTTGCAGGAGATGTTTGGATTCCTCAACTCCCAATTGAGCTCATGATAGCTCACTGGAAAGATATTTGTGTATAGTTATCATTTGACGCATCAAGCAAGTCATTTGGCCAACCAAGCTAGGAGAAAGCTTGATTTTCCCAAGGTCACTTCAGAGGTGCATCAATTCTCCTGAGGAAACTATATTTTTGACATTTCTCTAAAACCATGACACCTGTGTAAACATTGAAGGAGGTTTTTCTTCCTTGGCATATTTTGGACAGAAACCTCTCTCAGTTTTCCCAAATTCATCTTTTATTTCTCAGAAACATCATTGGAGTAAAACCTATCCCAATGTGTGGAACAAGGGATTTGTCGAAATGAAGTGAAATGAAGGAGATAAGGGGCTTCTATATTCTTAAGAAAATTTTTGGAAGTAGGGAGGGATGTTAGGAAGTAGGGGAAAGTGGAATTTAAAATATTGAGTGAGGGGAAGGGGTCCAAAAGGGAAAAACACAAGCCTAGCCTAGAAAATTGTCAAGTTGTAGCAAGAAACTAGGGTTTGTGCGAAAATGAGGAATTTGAGGGATATCATTGATGGGATGTGTTTAATAAGGTACATTAAGGATAGGGGAAGGTGTATGAACATCAGGATACAAGTCTTGCTGATGATTTGACCATCCAAGAGAAATTACCTCCAAAACCCTAGGAGAGGGAAATGAACCTTACCTAGGCACAACTGAAGCATGAACAAGGTGTAAAATGACCCTTTGGAATCTAGCATGATGATGAAAACTCTCTGAATGATGGTACACTCAGCTGAATGGTGACATGTATCGACATTTGGATAACTTTGAAAGGAGTGAAAACAAACCCTAGACCTAATACCTAGTGACCAAATTTTACTTGAAGACTCACTGAAACGACAAAATTTGACCTTGACACCTTAAAATCACTTTGTAAGAGCATGTTTGATCACTAGAGGAAGGCTGCAAAGACTGACACTAACACAGACTTAGAGGAAAGAAGATTTTATATTGTTTTCATGCCTAAAACCAGTTAAAAGCCTACATTTACCATTAAAAGATTTTTGAAAAGCTTTGAATTGCTCCAGATACCAAAAACATACCACAGAACCTATTGTAAAGCCTCAAAGCCATTTTAAAGACCAATACCTGCATATAACAAGTATTTCTCGAGAAATTAATCTTGTTATTGATTTCAAAGGACCTTAATAAAGAACAAATCTAGTCAGAGTTTTAAATTCGTCCAAAGAAGCCTATTAAAATAACCAAAAAATAGGCCAAACCCTGGAAATTTTTTTAAGAAATCCTGTTCTATACTACGCACTATTTTAAATGAAAAAATTAAGTTTATATGGTTTTTATAAAGTGTTTAAAACTCTAAATTAAGCCCATAAATCCTCTGAAGGTAGCCTAACCTCTGTGCCTGATTTCAAAATATTTTTAATCCAATTATCCATTGAAAAAACCCAAGAAACCCCTACTTCTCGTTTCCTAACCAGTGAAGGTCTTTAAATTAGTTGAAGATTGAAATTGAAAAAAAATCCAAGAAAAGACCATATTATGCCTATTTTAATCCAAGAACGCCTGCTAAAGTCAAAAAATACTTCTGTAAACTGTTTAATCTTACAGAAGTAGCCAGAAAACCAAAAAATAGAGTTTTGGTAGTCCAAAAAAGCCTCAAAATGCCTAAACCTACTCCAGCTACATCTTCTAAGACTGCCATCATTATAAATCCTCTACAATCCCCTGTTGTAGACATTGAGCACACTCCATTAGTAGATGTTTAATACAAGATAGCATACTCCGTTGTAGAATTCAATCTCTTAGAACTTCATAACTAGAGCTTTGAAAAATCTTTAGATAATGTTGAAGAAGTTCAAATTTGGGAATCAAACTTGCCCAAATATGTTGCTCCAATTACTCATTCATGCCTAGAGGTCATTAGGTTATGCCATCATTATTATATGCTTGAGCAAAGAGCAATAGTCAATGCCACCAAAGAATTACTTTTTACTATTACTGCTCAGTCCATTAATCAAATGTTACATCTCAAACCTGATCCACAAGCAGTTCCTTTGTCTATACAAGCTCTTACCAAGTTGTATATTGGCCTTGATTTTCCCAAGAGATTCCAGATCTTCCAAGTCTTCATGCCCTTGCATGTGGAAATTCCTAAAATCAATCCTCCATATTATACATCAAGATTTCCAGAGGGTTCAAGGCATGTCATTTCCATGTTGTCCTTCATCCTAGGGTATTTCACTGATGAACATACAAATGAATCCATCTTAGGTTCCCTATCTACTTTCACACTAGGAAAACCTCCATATGTTATCTTCAATTATGCTGGGTATATTACTGACAATATTCATGACCAATTGGTTAAGTTTCCAACTGGAGTGTTTAGATACACATCTTTCCTCTTCCATAGTTTTTTTATTTTCAAGAAGATAATTTTCCAATATCATTATAGAAGCTTGACATAGAAGGAAATCCTCTTTCAGTTATTTTTTAGACATCCTTGATTAGGAAAGAGTCCAAAGAGTTTTCCTATTCAGAGTTTTCATACTTCTTCATTCATCCATTGATAAAAATGTTAACAAATACTCAACAACCAAGGATAAATGATGAGATGAAGAATATTTTACAGTTATCAGAGCAGACTAAGACTGGAGATTAGTATTTGTATGAAAAACACACAGAGATTAGATTTTTTGGATCCAATTTATTGCCCTACAAATTACCCAAATATGTACCAATGAGGGTTTTTTCCTTGGAATACATCAGGCAAATTTTAAATTTTGATTCAATCAAATTTCTATCAGAAAAGAAGAAAACACAATTTAAGTTAAAGAATCAGGTGGGACCATTCATTTGTAATCATAGAAATGCAGAAGCAGAAGTAACTAAACAATTATTAGAGTACAAATTTGAAGAGAGTTTCTCCTGGAAATATCATCCACAAGGGATACTGAGTAAAATGAGGGTTAAGTGTAAACTGACACCCTACATTCATGAGAAAAAAATTAGAGATTGAGAAATATTCTAATCAGACTGAGTGGATAGAAAACACTTTAATAGATGAAGTAAAGCAAGGTGATACTAGTCACACTTTACAAACTGCAGATCAAATAGAAAAAACCACCAAGAGAGTCATAAAAGAAGGTTCTTATGTTGCTAAAACCACTACTGAGACTAGGTTCAAATTAAGATACAATAAGAAGCCTAAGTTAAATTCAGTATATAAAGAGAAGGTAACCATTGAGGTTGAGGATGCAAGTGTCCCAATAACTAAAAATTATGCTACTACAATTATAAGATATGAACAAGTTACAGGGAATTTGAATGAAGGGCAGAATGATAATTCAAATGCACAGTTGATAGAGAAACAAGAGAGCATGGAAGCATCATATTCACATATAGTAGAAGAAAAGGACCTTGATATCAAGGAAAAGTATAAACAGATTAAGTTAAAGTATGAAGATATTAAAAATGAAATTTACTCTTAATATCTAAAACAAACACCAAGCATTCAAAACAAACTCTTATCAACTTTTGATTAGTCAAATAAAAATCTGGTCATGTCAGTCTTGCAGCCTACAATGAAGGTTCCAAAGACAGTTGCAGATTACAAGAAGATTGATTTATAAGTGCCAACAGAAAGCATTCATGCACTTGATCAAATAGAATTTCATAGACAAAGTTTAGAGATGTTGTATTCTACTGTTACAACTAAGGCTATGAGCGTTCAAAAACTTCAGAATAATATCACAAATATGAAAGATTAAATGAAACTTGACAAAGCATCCTTATATGCTAAATATCTCATAATTAAATCTTTAGAATAATTGGTCCTACAAGTGGGATATGATCCTACAAATGTGAAAGCAACAGAGTACTTAGTAAAGAAGAAAAACGAGGACATTGCCACATTGAGGAAACAACTTAAATTTCCATCATGTGAACATCCTCAAGCCAAATAAATTATATAAGAACTGACTTAGAAGGATGACATGATGAATTTAGTCTTTTAGCTAACACGATAGATCAAATAAATGGAGACTCAAATGGTCAAACTTGTCCATGAAAAATAAACAACAAAAACCCAGGAAGTTCCTTCAGTTATTCCTTTAGTTATTCCTATCGTTACTACAGTTGTGCCTTCAACTCTAGCAGAAGATTTAAAACCCAAATAACCACTGGCTACTATAGTGCCAGTGATATTATCTACAACTTCAGCTACAGAGTCATCAACTACAACAGCTTAGCCCATAGATGAGGCCAGTAAACTAGTAAAATCCATGGAAGAAATGTCACTTCAGACAAGTGATATTAACAGATTGAAAAATATGGTTGATAAGCTTGAAAATGCAAACAAGTTAGCTCAAATAAATGCTAAAACTCATTAACAAAGGTCTAATAGGTTAAATGAAGAACTGAAGAAGTTACAAAAGGAATTAACCTTAAAGGAGCCAATGTCATATGTGAAAAACTATTTATGGAACAAAATCATTGAAGTCATTAATGATGTGTGGCCCTCAATTCAAGTGATATTTGAATAGAGAGATTTACTAAAAGGAACACTAGCAGAAATTTAGAAGACTAAAGATGAGCTTGATGATAAACCTGAGCAAGCAATATAATTGATCAAGTTTTTGTTGTGTAACCAGCTCCAAAAAGAGAAGAAAAGAGATATAAACGCCTTAGAAATGAGCCACTTCGAGGGGGCAACCTCCAATACAATACAAAAATGAACAATTCTTCGATGATACAATTTACAAAACCTCCTTTCTATATATAGGATTCCATGGGGCCATAATGTAATCCTAGTGGGCCACAATGTAATCCTAGCCGACCTAACAATAATAATTTAAGGGCACAATAATAACAAAATGGGGGTTACAAGGTACAATAATAACAATAAGGGGGTTACACTAACAACAATAAGGGACTATACTAGTAATATAGGGACCTAACATGCCCCTCTCCTTCAAAAAAGTGTTGTCCTCAACACTTGAGTAGCTCTGGGTGCTTCTGTATAAAATTCTCATCCTCCCATGTAGAATCTTGAGTGGGTAAGTTCTTCCACTTGATGAGATACTCTGAAATTGATCGATTTCGTAGCTGTCGAGTTCTTGTTTCCATGACTGCTTTAGGTTCCAATATGATTTTTCCTTCCTCATCAAGTTCTGGCAATATTGTTTGAACTGGAAGGTTTTCACCTATAACCTTCTTTAAGCATGAAACATGGAAAACTGGATGTACTCGCGAAGAAGCAGGAAGCTCCAATTTGTATGCCATAGTACCAATCTTTTGCAACACCTTGTAAGGACCATAGTACTTTGGCGATAATTTATTATCCTTATTTTCTTGCTTGAGGGACATTTGTTTGTATGGTTGTAGCCGTAAAAATACCCAATCTCCTACATCAAAACTTCTCTCCCTGCGATGTTGATCTGCCTGTTGTTTCATTCGATTTTGTGCCAAATTCGGGTTATCCTTTAAGAGTTGGAGAACTTCTTGCTGATGCTCGATGTGATCTTCCACTGCTTGAACCTTCAAATTTTCCCTTAAAGATGATGTGATCGATGGTGGATGATATCCATAAAATGCCATAAATGGGGTCATTTTTGCTGCAGTATGGAAGGAAGTGTTATACCACCATTCAGCGAGAGGTAACCACTTGACCCATTGTGTTTGTTTATCAGATACAAAACAACGAAGATATCCTTCCAAACATTTATTTACTATCTCATTTTTACCATCAGATTGAGGATGATAAGATGAGCTATGAGCTAATTGAGTACCCAAACAACAAAATAACTCCGTCCAAAAATTTCCAGTAAAAATGGGATCTCTGTCGCTCACAATAACCCTTGGGCTTCCATGTAGCTTTTGAATTCTATCCATAAATGTAGTAGAAATTGTACTTGCTTTAAATGGATGAGATAATGCACAAAAGTGTGCATACTTGGTAAGTCTATCAACTACCACCATGATGACATTCTTTCCTTCAGACTTAGGTAAACCTGTGATAAAATCCATTGAAATCTCCTCCCAACGCTGACTTGGAATGGATAAAGGTTGTAGAAGTCCCGGGGTCTTAATTGTCTCCACTTTGTTCTGCTGGCAAACCAAACATTCCGCCACAAACTTTTGAATATCAGATTTAAGGCCATCCCAAAAAAATTCTTTCTTCACCCTGTGGTAAGTTTTTAAAAATCCTGAGTGTCCTCCTAAAGGAGAAATGTGCAATTCCAGAAGAATCTTTTGTTTTAGTTGGGAATTCTTACAAAGATATAAGCGATCTTTGTACCATAAGGAATCATTTTTCCAACTAAATGTATCAGATGTACTAGGATCTTGCTGCAACTTTTGAATGAGTGTCCATACATCTTTGTTCTTCTTCCATTCATCTCTTGCTTCAGTTATCCAATCTGGTTGGATAATAGAAATGGCACAAAGCAATGCTTCCACCTCTTCATTCTTTCTTGAGAGTGCATCTGCAACAACATTAAGCTTTCCTTTTTTGCATATTATTTCAAAGTCATAACCCAACATCTTTGTGACCCATTTTTGCTGCTCTTCTGAAGATAGTCTTTGTTCCAAAAAGTGTTTAAGACTATCATGATCAGTTTTTACCTTGAAGTGTCTTCCCATTAGGTAAGTTCACCATTTCTTTAGTGCATACAGTATTGCTAACATTTCCTTCTCATAAATAGGTTTCTGTAAATACTTTCCTTTGATTGGACGACTTTCAAAAGCAATGGGTCTTCCTTCCTGCATTAAAACTGCACCAATTCCATTTTCTGAGGCATCACATTCCACAATAAAGGTTTTTGTGAAGTCTGGTGTAGCTAAGACTGGTGCTAGGCACATTGCCTCTTTAAGACGTTCAAAGGCCTTAGTTGCTTCAGGAGTCCATGAGAATGCATCTTTCTTCAATAATGTTGTTAGAGGTGCTGCTATTCTCCCATAATTCTTAACAAACTTGTGATAATACCCTGTTAACCCGAGAAATCCTCGCAATTGCTTTATGGTCGTGGGGAATTTCCATTCCTTAATGGCTTTAATTTTGTTAGGGTCTACTTTAACACCCTCGTGAGATATAATATGACCCGGATATTCCACCTCTTGTACTCCAAAGAAACATTTGGATGTTTTTGCATATAATTGTTTCTCCTGCAATAGTTTGAGCACCCTGTCAACATGTTCAACATGATCCTTCAAAGACCTGCTGTAGATTAGTATATCATCAAAAAATACTAGCACAAATTTTCTAAGGAAGGGTTTGAAAATGGAATTCATCAACCCTTGAAATGTAGACAGTGCATTGGTAAGGCCAAAAGGCATGACCAAAAATTCATAATGACCCTCATGAGTTCGAAATGTTGTTTTTGGAATATCTTCAGTCTTCATTCTAATTTGATGATATCCTAAACGAAAATCCAACTTGGTAAAACAAATTGCTCCATGTAATTCATCCAATAATTCATCAATCACAGGAATGGGAAATTTATCTTTAATGGTGAGCTTATTGAGCTCCCTATAAGCCAGACACATGCGCCATGATCCATCCTTCTTGTGTACCAATACTACAGGAGCAGAGAAAGAACTTTGACTAGGTTGAATTATACCGCCTCTAACATTTCTGCAATCATATGTTCAATTTCGCTCTTTTGGACATAAGGATATCTATAAGGCCTGATGTTTGGAGGAACACTTCCTGGAATCAAATGAATAGCATGATCATGATCACGAATAGGTGGGAGTCCTTTGGGAGTTTCAAACACCTTGGAATTATTTTCCAAGACTTGTTGGAGATCTGCAGAAATAGATGATTTTGATGTCGGAACTTCTAGTGAGCATAATTGTGCAATTACACCTTGTTGTTATTTCTTTAGAAGCTTTTTCATGACATTAGAGCTTATTATCCTTCCCAGCTTCCCTTCAATACCCCGTAATTCAACTTCCTTTCCTTCTGAAAAAAATTTCAAGAAAATTTCTTGAAAATTAAAAGCTACTCTCCCCAAAGATTGTAACCATTGTACTCCTAGTACAACATCAGCACCTCCCATAGGAATGGAAAGCATTGGACTAGTCAATACATATTCCCCCATGGTTAGCTTGATATTATGGCATTTTCCAGATAAATTTGTAGTTCCTCCATTTGCAACGATCACTTGACATTCTGGTGTTGGGTATAGGAAACAATTTAATTCCTTGGCTACCTTACAATGAATAAAATTATGGGTGCTACCTGAATCAATCAACACTATTACCTTATTCTTCTTGATTTGTACTTCTATCTTGAGATTTTGAGGAGTGGTAATTCCTACCAGTGCATTACACGATATGGTCAGATTCATTTCTTCCTCTTCTAGGGCTGGTTCCTAGTGTATATCCTCTTCTTGTTCATTTTCTTCTTCCTCTTCACAATATATGTAAAATAATTTCTTCTCAGAATACTTATGACCTTTAGTGTATTTTCTATCACAACTGTAGCAAAGCCCTTTTGCTCTTTTTTCTTCCAATTTTTGTGATGTCAACCTTGCAGGTTGTGGAAATCTAAGCGTAGCAACACTTCCTTCTTTATAGAATTGAGTGGTAGGCTTCCTTGTCACCATTATTTTACATTCAACTTTTCTTGCCAACCTAAATGCCTTCTCCAATGAATCTGGTTCCAAAACGTGAATCCTTTAAAGTGCCTATGAAGAGATTGATCCTGTATTCCTCTAGAATATCAGTTACCCTTATATTCAATTTTTGGAATTCCTCAATGTGCTGCCCCACTAAACCCTTTTGTTTGAGATTTATCAATTGGATAAAGAAGGTGTTTCTCTTTGTATCCTCATAATGTGCTATCATTTCTTACGTAAAAATTGACCAAGTGACAATTTTTTTACGGGAGCAAAGCCATTGATACCATACAAATGTATTTTGTTCTAAATGTAAAGTTACAATGCGTATCTTTTGTGTGTTTTACACGTTATGGAGATCAAAATATTGCTCCATCTGTAGTATCCATGTTACAGGATCCTTTCCATCAAACTTCTTCATATCCATTTTTGGAATATGGTGGTTCTTCTCGCCAACATTAGAGTTTATCAAATCACGATTAAAATTGATTTTGTTCTCATCATGAGGTTCTTCTACTATCTTTTCACCATTAGGAAACATTTCTTGTAACAACTTTGTCAAACCTTCGATGTCTGTTTTTAGATCATTCTTCATGTTTTCCATCTTAGCTTCCACGCCATCCATCTTAGCTTCCACACCTTTCTTCAAAACTTCCATTTCATTTTTTGTTGTTCTTTGCGAGAGTGAAATTTGTTGCACTTGCTTTTGTAATTTTGATAGATCATGTTGCAATTCTTCATCTTCATGAGTCATAGTAGAGCCTTCTAAAGGCTTTATGGGTGTTGAATTATTTTTACGGGGCATCTTTTAGAACCCAATACTGATATCTATTCTACAATATTCCCTTGGAATCATTTCAAATTGATTCTTCTAACAAGACTTATGAAATTCAGAAAAAAAAAATACACACCTTTTTCTTGCTTTTGAGAAGCTCAATGTTGAAATTGGATTATATTTGTGATTTTAGCACTTCAATATTTGAGTTCCAGTACCAACGTAGCCCTCTAAATTATCTTTCAAATGCCACAGGTCTGACCTGATTTGGATTCTCCAAGAAAGAGTTGTGTCCAATCTCCCACAATGACCTAATTATGGATTGGTTCAGTAGAGCGAACTTGTATGACTTTCCACGTGTCACTGTTTCATCCTTCGTCTCTAAAATTGATAGCCAAGAAACTACAGTCTGTTTAATTGCAACCAATTTTTACGGCACTCTAATCTGATGCCCAGAGAGAGAGTTATTGAACTTTTACCACGATCACCTCTTTGAGATGAAATTCAGGAGCTTGAAAAAGCACTACCTTCCACAGATCATATCTCAAACAATATTGCGAAAAAATCTCTGAAATTTTTTGACGAATTTATTCAGGATTTCAACTTCACACCATAGGAATTTCTGATTCTAAACCTTCGTAGAAAAAAAATTATAGTGCAAATGCCACGATGACCTGTTTAGGATCTTGAAACAAGACCTAACTTCCACAAATCATATCTCCGCAAATATTGTGAACCAAGCTCTGAAATTTTTAGAAAATCTTCCTCAGGATTTCGGCTTTGCACCCTAAACATTTTAGCTTCTGTAACTTCGTAGAAAAAAAGTTATAGCGAAAATTCCACGATGACCTGTTTGGAGCAGCGAAACCCTAGAATCCCAAGCTCTGATACCAAATGTTGTGTAACCAGCTCAAAAAAGAGAAGAAAAGAGATATCAACGCCTTAGAAATGAGCCACTTCGAGGGGGCAACCTCCAATACATTACATAAATGAACAAT
The DNA here is from genome assembly GCA_034641835.2 of Pinus albicaulis. Taxonomy (NCBI): domain Eukaryota; kingdom Viridiplantae; phylum Streptophyta; class Pinopsida; order Pinales; family Pinaceae; genus Pinus; species Pinus albicaulis. The sequence continues at coordinate 600,662,938 of CM076573.1, forward strand.
TCTTCGATGATACAATTTACAAAACCTCCTTTCTATATATAGGAGTCCATGGGGCCATAATGTAATCCTAGTGGGCCACAATGTAATCCTAGCCAACCTAACAATAATAATTTAAGGGCACAAATATAACAAAATGGGGTTACAAGGGTACAATAATAACAATAAGGGGGTTACACTAACAACAATAAGGGACTATACTAGTAATATAGGGACCTAAAAATTTTTAGATAGTAAAAATAAGCAGGAGTTAGAATAAATTGAGATTACTGACATGACTGAAAAAATCCTTGAAATAAGGAAAGTCCTCACCAATAAGAACCTGATGAAACAAATTGAAGAGAAGTGTGAGAATATGAACATAACCATAACCAAATTCATGGTTAAATTTGAAAACTTGAGGCAAAGAATCTTGCCTAATATTTTGTTCATCAATGAAAAATTAATGCCTTAGGAAGATTATAATAAATATATCAGAGAATATGCAAAGGAGCAAGTTGAAAAGATAGGTGAACAAGACACTCCAATAGGTAAGGTCTTACTCAGAAGCTTTGAAGATTTATTCTATCTGCAACATGAGATAAGACACTTGTTTGTCATAGAAACAAATTTTTCCAGATATACTAAGGCAAATGAGAATTTCAGGAAGTTAAAGAAGATACAAATTCCAAATGAGGAAGCTTGGAAGTGACTTACATATTTACTGTGAAAGGTAAAAGGTAGAAAGGTAAAAGGCATAAAAACAGTTTGTTGATCTTCAGTCAAAACAGATTTTTTATTACAGCAGTAAACATTTTTATTGTGGTCAAAGAGTATCCGAGTTTAAAGAGTATCATAGATTAAAGAGAATCATAGTGAAAGAGTAAAATATAAAGCAAATCATATTTCAAAACCAACTTGAAAATATATGAGACAACAAAGAGGACACCAAGGCAACCAGCTGCACCTAATCCACAATTCGTTTCTATTTTATTTGGGTAGATAAGACAGCTTGCTGATTTGTTACGCAGCTGTCTCTATTTTGTTGTACAGATATTTCTATTTTCCTTAGATAATTCCTAGAAGCATTCTAGGATATTTTGTAAACTAATTTGTATAAATACTTCATCTTTAGAATTATTACTGTGGAATAAATTGCTGAAGATTTCTATAGTCATTTTTTATTGGACTTGAAGGCTTTTTTGTTTCAACTGTTGAGTAGCAGACTGGATCGAACCAATTAGCATAATATTTTAGGATTCATGTGATGAGATATTGAAGTTAAGTATTCTCTATTTTTTCATTGTTCATCTTCTTTGTTTCATGCATCCATTATGTGTTCTAAATTTGAATGAATAAATAGGAGTATTACTTCAGGATTTCTTAAAAGCACCCTATCTTTACAATTTATCATTTCTATGTTTTTTGTTTATTTCCAGAGTAGGGAACCCTTAATTTCTCCCTCTTTCGTTTGAACTTTGCCTATTACTTCTCTTTTTTGGATCAAAGAACCCTTCATTTCTCTTTACGCTGATCATATCACCTCACCAAACAGCCTTCCAAGATCTTCAAAGGGTTATATATCTTGCCCTGAAAACATTTGAATTTTTGACCTTGATCATAGCTCTGTCTACTTAATTTTTTATTCTTGAGCCCAATGGACAAATATATTTCCCACTATCCATCTCATTAACTGATTTTTCCCACCAAACCAAACCAAATCAAAACCAAATTGCACAATTATAATGTAATATCCAAAAATTGGCATTGCACAGCAAGCCTGCTGAAATGACGCACTTTTGGGAAATATATGCACAGAAATGAGTTTGCAGCTCCTGTATCCCTTATATCAGCTCATATAAGGTCTAAATCCAAAAGGAGAGCAAAAAAAAATCAAACTAGGTGGGTTAAACAGATCTCCCACAACCTAGTCTAGCTGAAAAACACCCAAAGAGAGGGGTTGCAGCTATATGCAATGGACTGCTTCAAAAATAACGCAGTTTATCAATTTACAAGTGTGAGACCAACATGGAGGTTCATATTTTAGCTATACATCAGCAAGTTAGATCTACAATGTAGCTTATATAGTGTATAACAGATATAGAAAGAATGTACAAGACAAAAGTCTCAAAATGAGCTACTACAACAACATGAAATGGAAGAATAAGCTTGACAGCGTTATTTTCATTTTTGAAGCATGCAGTAGATTACAACTCAGATCTAGAGCAGATTTGTACTCAAAATGGTAGATCTATTTTAGATTTGTGTACAAGATAGGCTCCTTTATACACTCCCCTTGGGGATCTTAGCAGAACATGAACAACAGTGAGTAGATCTGATATCTAAGTCACAGATCTACAGAAGTATTTAGAAAATTCTGAATCATAACATATGCAATAGATCATATCTAAACTAACATGGATTGGTTGGCCAATCCACGGATCACCACAGTGAAAGGAAGGATCCAATCACTAGAGATCTCTCCTCTAGAATGATGCCAAGTCACCCTGCAACTCTACTCTTGCAAATAACGCAGTCATGGAAGGGGGAATGCACTGTAGGCCCTAAGAATGCTTTGGCCTATTTCCAATTTATGGATCTAAAGCTCAACCCACTAATGCACTCTTCCAGGAGGTTAAAAGACACACTCACTGCGAAGAAGCACTAGTAAAATCTAGATATGAACAGATATAGTGTTCCACTTGCTGCAGCTCACATGGACAACCCAATCCTAAGCAGGACTACACTGTAGATGCAAGATGTGGCTCGGCCAAATGCCGGATAGTGGACTAGACAAACAAGAATCCTCCAAGAGTTTCTCAAGGAAGGAGGTGGGAATCCTAAACAGAAAAACCCAAAGAGGAGTGTCTAAACAGACAATACCTTCAGAAAATAATATCCTCAACAACCTTTTCCTATTTTCCTCCTCCTTCTTTTATAAGATGAAAGCCTTGTCAAACCCTAAACCACCTCAATGAGTTATCCCCTTTCACATGTGGAGCCTCCATCTAAAATTGCGCTGTGTATCCCTGAGGTTCATTGCACCTAGAGTGCGTTGTTGATTTGGTCAAGGTTGACCCAATATCATGATTCAAACCCATTCACACCTACAAGAGTTTATTTACATGGCCCAGATATGTCTCTGTTTACATAGGCATTGATTTATTCATGGTTTTTAGGAGTTTTAAATGTCCTTATTAACATTTTATTCATCAATATGAAATGCAAAATATAGCTAGCCTAATATTTTATAAATCAAACAAAGTTAAATCTTACAGAGAGAGCCCTATCTGAACCCTAGGAAGGCTAGATCCTAGAGTTTAAAAGTTGGTCTATGGTTACCTCTAGTGTTCTTAGATTTTAAACTAAAATCTCACAACTTTAGAATTACTAGAGTGATAACATGTTGGCGACCATACTAGGGAACTAACCAGTCCTCAATCATAAAATAAGTCTTAAAGAAATCTTTTCCATCATATTTTTTTTCTGTCTTTAAGAATATTTTATAAGTTGTATCATTTTTATCAAAAATTTGTAACTCTAGCTTCTAGGAAATTTTATTATACTAGGTCTAACTCGGATCCTAAACCTGTTGTTATAGTAGATAACCGAGACAGAATTGGGAAAAAGAAAAAATAGATTGGATATTTAGTTGCTAAAATTTCATTAATAAGAGTCAATTCATTACCACAAGAGTTAGTAAGTCTATAAGATATAGAGTTTGATTTGAAATTTGAACATTCTTTATTCAGGAGCAAGTCTGAATCTGATTTAAAAACTGTTGTTTTAGACCCTTTTTTCATTTCATTTTTGGAAACAAAACAGAAAAATATTATAGCAGATTTTGAATTAAAGAAATTTAGAAATTAGGACAAGCTTGAAGAAATTAATGCTACTATTCTTAAAGAAATTGATGAAGTCATTGAATTAGCTCAATTGTTAGCATATACATCTAAACCTTCTATCCCTCATATAGATACCACTACATCATCTATAGTTTCCTCCACCATCCAATCTATAGATTCATTCATCCCTAGATTACCCTTACAGCCTAGAATATTATTTCCTTCATCCCCTTCATCCGCTAGCTTACCTTCTACTTTTTCAAACACATCATTCTCATTTCCTACTAGTTCCACATACATACTAGTTTCATTCCCTAGTAATTCCACTTCATCTTTTAGTTCATCTACTATTTTTTCTAGTTCAACATCTTATAATCCAGTTTCATCAATCACTACTAGTTCGGCCCCAAGCACTTCTACTTTACCTCCTAGCCAAGCTAGAATTCAAGCTATGGTTACCAGGTATGCTACCCTAGTTCTTCTAGGACAAATTCATGACATGCATCAATATTACCAAAGTAAATACCACAATTTGATGCTACTACACAATACACTGCACAACAACACATAAACAAAATGACATATTACTTTGAAATCCATGATATAGATGATTCAAATGTACAAATGAGGTTGTTTGCTCAAACATTAACAAGAGAAGTCAAGAAATAGTTTAAAGGCCTTACTACTGGTAGTATAGCTGATTTAGCTATTTTTCATAGATTATTTTTAGATAAATGGAAAAAGAAGAAAAACCCCCTCCAAATATTGTCTGAATTTTATGCAATGAAAAGATCTCCAAATGAATCAATACAAATCTACTGCACTAGATATAACAGTGTTTACAATTAAATTCTTGCAAATCTAAAACCCACTCCTGACTTTATCTTGCTCAAATTCCCAGATGGATTTGATACTGACATGGCATATCAGTTGAGGGAAATAAATGCAGATACATTAGAAAGAATGCAAACAGATGTTGTAGGTGTAGTAACCATGAAAGAAGAAGCCTCTAGTTCAGACACAAAAATAGATATGTTAGCTAAGATTTTAGAGAGAATTATGGATAGGTTAGATAACATAGAAAGAAGACCTCAATGGGATAATCAATAGAAAATCAGAAATCCCAATTTTAGGAAAAACACAAATTCAGGAAAAGAAAAAGAATCAGCTCTAGATCAGACAATAAGACCCCCATTTCAGGAGAACTATCCTGAAAGTTATCAAAACAATGTAGATGATGAGGATACCATAAATTTAATGGGAATATATGATAATAACACTATCTTTCTCACATAGGAAGATCAAGAGTTATTTTAACTATAACAACTCCAATTAGATTCAGGTGAATCTTCAATTATAAACAAGGTTATGATTTTGCCATAAACGAAGTTCTTAAGAAATATAACCTTAGGAGTAAGAAAAATACTAAACCTTTGTAGGTTTTAACCCTGAACAGAAATTATCTACAAACGAATCTTAAAACATAAAATAAACAATAGCAAGAGCATAAGACATAAATTAGATAAACACAGAGATATTCCCCTGGATCCCAAATCGAGATGACTAGCTTGATTTTTCATTATATTCCTTTTAGTGTTACAACACATATATATACATGCCGAAGCATAGATAAACCCCAATCCATTAACCCTAGATTAGAACATAACCATAGTTCCCTTGACTAGATCTACAAAATAGTAGGGGCTAAAAACCATCATGCCCCAAAACCATGTGCAAACCCATGCATAAAACCATGGGCGGGTTTGCCCACTAGAGAATAAGGACCAAAAAATTTTTCGAGGCGCTGCCCTAGACCTCGACAGGGGAGGCTACTATCACCCCCCCTATTACCCCCCCGCACGTGACTAGTCATGGAAAGAATATAACACAAACCCAACATTCTCCCACTTGTTGTTTTCTTTCCGCAGGGGGAAACAAGAGAGCTGAGTCATTAGCCTAGCTTTACAACACCCATTGTTTCTCTACACCAAGAGAGATTCTGAGTGCTCACAGACTTTGTCATTGCATCTGCAACATTCTTCATAGTGTCCACCTTTACTAGCAACACCCTTTTAGCCTCAACCATATATCTCACGAAGTGATATTGAACATCAATGTGCTTTTTCTTTGAATGATAAGCAGGGTTCTTAGCCAAGAAAATTGCACTTTTTCTATCACATTCTATCCTTATAGCTTTTTGCACCAACCCCATACTTGAACTCAATCTCTACAACCAAAATACTTCCTTGCTTTCATGAGTGGCTGCCATGTATTCTGCCTCTGTAGTTGAAAGAGCCACTACAAACTGTCTTTTACTCATCCAACTGACTTCACCTCCAAATAGGCTAAGCACAAATCCACTTGTAGATCTTATTTGGTCCAGATCTCCAACCTAGTCAGCATCAACAAAACCATGAATGTCCAATACTCTTTCCAATCCCGGTCTTCCCTGGTAGCACAAGCCATAATCACTAGTGCCACGCAAATATCTAAAAACCCACTTCATTGTTGTCCAATGCTCCTTCCCTGGGTTTGACATAAACTTGCTCAATACTCCCACTGCATGTGCAATGTCTGGTCTAGTACAAACCATTGCATACATCAAGCTACCCACTGCACTTGCATATGGAACACGAGACATATCCTCCTCTTCTTCTTGTGTCTTGGGAAATTGTTTAGTAGACAACTTTGTACCTATAGGAATCAGAACATTCACCAGTTTACTATCCTGCATATTGAACCTCTGCAATATAGTCTTGACCTACTTCCTTTGGTTTAACCAGAGCTTCCTCTTTGCCCAAAATATAGTTTGCAGCACCAAGATCCTTCATGTCGAATTTGGAGAACAACTGAGTCTTCAAATATTGGATAATTTCTTTTTCATTTCCAATCAACAACATATCATCCACATACAAGACCAAATAAATAACACGGTCACCAATTAATTTAAAATAAACACAGTGATCCTCCTTGCTTCTGGTGAAGCCAAGTCCCTGTATATAGGTATCAAATTTCTGATATCACATCCTTGGTGACTGTTTTAACCCATATAGAGACTTCTTTAACCTCCATACCAATTATTTCTTCGCCTTCACCATAAAACCTTCATGTTGTTTCATGTAGATCTTCTCTTCCATATCCCTATGAAGAAATGTTGTCTTCACATCCATCTGTTCTACCTCAAAATCAAATGCAGCAGAAACAGATAAAAGTAATCTAATAGAAGTAACTTTGGCAATAGGAGAAAAAATATCACCAAAATCAATTCTCGGCACCTGGGAATAACCTTTTGCTACCAAGTGAGCTTTGTATTTCTCCACCTTTCCTTCTACATTCATCTTCTTCTTAAACACCCATTTGCTCCCGACGAGCTTTCTTCCAGCCGACAACTCCACCAGATCCCATGCCTCATTTTTATGCAAGGATGCCATTTCATCAACCATGGCCTCCTTCCATAGTTTTCCATCCAATGAATCTACTTCCTCCCTGACATTTCTGGGATCATCATCAGTTATAGTTAAAGAAAAATTTGAATAGAAAGTAGATGGAATATACCTTTCTGGTTGTCTCCTTTCCCGAACTGATCTTCTCAGAGATGGAGTTTGTGGCTCTTCCTCTTCTAAGTCTTCTTCTGTTGTAGAGTCTAATTCATCCTCCTTTAGCTCAAACTCTATCTTCTCAGGTTCCTTTGGTAGGAATTCATGTTTAAAAATATCTTTCACCTCTCTAAACACCACATCTCGGCAGTACACAGCCTTTCTTGTTTCCGGGTTCCAAAGCTTGTAACCCTTTAAACCATCCTTATACCCAATAAAGATTCACCTTTCAGATTTATTATCCAACTTGCTCCTTTTCTCCTTTAGAACATGTACATATGCATCACATCCAAATACCCTCAGATGTGAAAGAGAGGGTTTCTTACCAGTCCATACCTCATGTGGAGTCTTATCCTCCAACGCTGATGAAGGTGATCTGTTAACTAAGTAACATGCAGTCTCCACTGCATCTGCCTAGAATTCTTGTCCTAACTCATTACCACTGAGCATGCTTCTTTCCTTTTCCATCAACATTCTGTTCATTCTTTCTACAGCTCCATTTTTCTAAGGTGTGTATGGAGTAGTCTTCTTCCATGCTATACCACACTTCTTAGAGAACTCTTCAAATTCCTTCTTGCAAAACTCCCCACCATTATTTGTCCTCAGCAGCTTTATCTTCTTCTCTGTCCGGTTTTCCACCAGAACCTTAAATTCTTTAAATCTGTCAAAGACTTCAGATTTCTTCCTCAAGAAATATATCCATGTATTCCCTGAGAAGTCATCTATGAATGAAACATAGTACACAGACTTACCCAATGATGGAACTGACACAGGTCCAAACACATCACTATGCACAAGCTCTAATATCTTGTTCGCCCTCTTAGCACCAGAAGGAAAACTTACCTGATTCTGCTTCCCATACACACAATGTTCACATAAATCAAAATCCAAAGAGCTATTGGACATACCTTCTACCATACCATTTCCATGCAGTATCCGAAGGCCCTTCTCTCCAAGATAACCAAACCTTTGATGCCATAGCATGGTCTTTTCTCCAAAGACTGCTAGGCATTCCACTCCACTTTCGGAAACCACAAAATTGTTGCACCCATCAATAACAGTGCTGCCCTAAAGCTTGTATAGAGTTCCAATGCAAACTCCCTGCATTAATACCAGTGCTCCCCGAACCATCTTACATGTATCTTTCTCGAACATTGTTTTTACACCTGCATCATCCATCTTGCTTACGGAAATCAGATTTCTAGCCAATGCAGGAATGTGCAGAACACCAGGAAGTGTTCTAATCCTTCCACCTTGCAGCTTCAACTTGAATTTTCCACGTCCGACGATTCTGGCCTTCCTATCATCACCTAAGAATACATCACTGCCATCATATTTCTCATACTCACAGAACCACTCCCTATGGGAGGTGAAGTGAAAGGATGCACCCGAGTCAATCAGCCATGAGTCATGATCTACATGTGTATTTGAATAAGAAGCCAAATACACATCCCCACCTTCATCCGAGGTGGTTTTTGCCTCTGCAGAAGAAGCATCATTAGATCCCTTTCCTTTCTCAGGAGCTTTAGATATGCAGTCCCTTTTGTAGTGCCCTTCCTTTCCGCATTTCTAGCACACCTTTACAAAATTTCCAGGAGATTTAGATCTCCCTCTATATTTAGATCTCCCACTCGAAACCTTATTCTTTTTTCTGTTCTGGGACCTTCCTCATACAGATAAGGCATCTCCATTATGACCCTCCATCTTTCTCCATCTCATTTCCTCTGACAGCAAGGCTGATACAATGTCATCGAAATTCAAGGTAGTTGTATTGCTACCTATTGCAATAACTAGACTGTCCCATGAATCTAGTAGAGAACACAACAAACTGATGTACTTATCTTCATATGAGATTTTAATATCAACAGATGATAGCTAACTTACCACAGTATTGAAGGCGTTTAGATGCTTTGTCATCGAGTCTCCATCCTTCATCCTCAGGTTATACAGCTTTTTCCGTAGGAACAATTTATTCACCAAAGACTTAGATTGGTACAAATTCCCTAGTTTGTCCCACAAGGTCTTCCCCGTAGCTTCCCCAGATACATTCAACAATACTGAATCTGAGACACACAACCGTATTGTGCTCTTTGCCTTCCGATCCAGCTTCTTCCAGTCTTCATCTGACATTGTCGTTGGTTTAGTACCTGGATCTACCATGATCCACAAATCTTTATCCACCAGCAGATCCTCCATCTTAATCTTCCACAACTCAAAACTCTGACCATTAAATTTCTCGATCTCTATCTTCCCGCCACTCTCCATATTCTTTCACCACAAGAATCAATCCTGCAGATCTCCCACTTAACAGGGTCTACCTCAGACCCGAGAAAAAACCCCATCAGCAGCAAAGGCGTCCCCTTGAAGCCGAAACTACTATGATACCAAATGTAGGTTTTAACCCTGAACAAAAATTATCTAAAAAAGAATCTTAAAACAGAAAATAAACCATATCAAGAGCATAAAACATTAAAAAGATAAACACAGAGATTTTCCCCTAGATCCCAAATCGGGACGACTAGCTTGATTTTTCATTATATTCCTTTTAGTGTTACAACACATATATATACATGTCGAAGCATACACAAACCCCAATCCATTAACCCTGGATTAGAACATAACTATAGTTCCCTTGACTGGATCTACAAAATACCAGGGGCCAAAAACCATCATGCCCCAAAACCATGTGCAAACCCATGCACAAAACCATGGGCAGGTCCACCCACCGAAAAATAAGGACCAATTTTTTTTTTCCGGGGCGCTGCCCTGTGACCCCCCCCGTACATTCCGCCTAGCGCAACATACAGGGGGGGCTATCGCCCCCCCTGTTACCCCCCTGTGTGTGACTAGTCAAGGAAAGAATATAACACAAACCCAACAACCTTCTACTAAGAAAACTCCTCAAAATGAAAACATTAGAAGCCCCAACAACAAAAGATCTGCAAATTCACCCTAAGGAAAATAGGCAAAACTCTAGTTCATCCCACAAAGTTTCCAGCCCCAAAATTTCACCAAGTCCAAAGATTGTGGATATAACAGATGAAGTTTCTCAAGCTACAAAAGTTTCACAAAAATTTGCTGTTGCAAAATCATCTAATTCTGCTAAAACAACAAACTTAGATCCTAAAACATTCACTGTTGATCCAAAATCAGTAGATCCAAAAGCTGCCACTGCAAAAACAACTTCTGACACTTCAAAATCTAAAAAAACATCTACTGCTTCATAAACCATTCCTGAAAAGAAAACAAAGAGCAGTAAAACACAAGAAACTCAAACTGAAAAAGAAAACATAACTGTAGAAAAACAAGCTAAACCAACACAAACTAAAACTATCAAAGAAGAGTTAATTCAAATAAGTAAATCCCAACCTTCATTCAATATACAAACTGAAATTGCAAAGTTAAAAATACCAATTCCTTTGACAGAGTTGGTAAAACATGATTTGTATAAATCAACCATCACTGAAACATTAAACATAAATGATGGAGAAGACTCTATAAACTTGAATGATGATCAACTAGAGTTGATTTTTGGTCCAAATGTAAATGGAAAGCATCAATATGGATCAGTTCCTCCATTTTACATCAGTTTAACTATTCATGATCAAATCTTACACAACACAATGTTAGATTCAGGAGCTTCACATATTCTAATGCCCAAAGCTATAATGGAAACCCTAAACTTAGACATTACAAGGCCTTACAAAGATTTATTTTCATTTGATTCTAGCAAAGTAAAATGCCTAGGTTTAATCAAAGATTTATGTGTAACATTAGTTCAATATCCTGGTAAGAGTATACTTATGGAAATTGTAGTCTCTGATATCCCACCTAAATATGGAATGTTATTATCTCGCTCATGGGGAGCAAAGTTACAAGGATCTCTACAATTGGACATGTCTTATGCTACTATATCAGTTTTTGGTCAACCTAAGAAGTTATATAGGGAATCTTTGATGAAATATATGGTAAGTAATGCATCAATATCAATAAATTACCCAATTTACACTACACCTACTGACCTAGATTCATTCATCCTATATAATGCTGAAACTGATAACGAAATCAAGACTGAACTAAGGGAAGAAAAGAAAACAAAAAAAAATGATAATATCTTTCATGAATCTTTATGTCATTTAAAATTTCATGGCTCAGTAAACAAGTTAGGAGCAGGAGTAGGAGTATGGATAACTAATATAGAGAAAAATCATGCAAAAGGCCATGCTTTTAGACGAAATTTCAAATGCACCAACAATATGGCTAAGTATGAAGCCCTCATTTTAGGACTCTAGATCATTAAAAACTTAGGAGGAAAAAGAATAGCAATAATGGGAGACTCAAAGTTGATTATAAAACAAATTAAAGGTGAATATTTTGTTTACAATCATAGACAGGCCAATATAGAGAGACTGTACTAGATTTGATTGATGATTTATTGAAATGTAATTTCTCTGCAACACCAAGAAGGAAAAACTTACAAGAAAACTCTTTAGCAACCTTTGCTAGCACTTGTAATTTACCTTTTTAGCCCAATTATATGTACACTGCAAAAATAAAGCACAAAACAATAATCCCAGAAAACCTCAAATATTGGCAGATTTTTTCACAAGACCAGCGAATTTACCATTTTATGAATAGTGAAGGTGAATTTCAAAACTGTAAAATAGACACTGATTGTACCATAGATCAAGATTTAGATAGTGAAATAGATTTGAATAATTCAGATGTAAATAAAGTAAATTTTTCTAGACCAACTAAGTTTAGTCAATCTAATATAGATAGCTTAGAGAGAGTAGAAATTGATGAGATAATTTATGATGAATCTGAAATATTAAATCTCAAAGATAATTTCTTACCAAAAGGTTTAACTCCTTTAGAGGACTTATTTGACTCAAATGATGTTGGTAGAAAACCCAAAATAGAGCCACTTAGATCTGGCATTGAGGAATGTAACATAGGCACAAAACTGAAACCTACGATGATCAAAATTTCCAAAGCCTTACCTCAACAAGAAAAAGAAAAATATATTTCTCTTTTTAAGGAATTCCAAGATGTTTTTGCTTGGAGTTATGAGGACCTAAAATCCTATGACACCAAGATAATTCAACATAAAATTCCTATAAATGAAGATAAAAAGCCCTTTAAACAAAAGTTAAGGAGAATCAACCCTGTTTTTATGCCCTTAATAGAAAAAGAAGTTAAAAGAATGTACGATGCACAGATAATTGCACCAATCAAATATTCTGATTGGGTTTCTAACCTTGTTCCAACCAGAAAAAGGCAGGAGAGATTAGATTATGTGTTGACTTTAGGAATCTAAACAAAGTATCCTTAAAAGATAATTATCCTTTACAAAAAATGGATCACATATTACAAAGGGTAGTTGGATCTTCTAGGTTTCCTCTTTTAGATGGATTTTCAGGATACAACCAGATTTTAGTCCAACCAAAGGATCAAGCCAAAACAACTTTTACTACTCCTTGGATCACTTTTATGCATGTAAAAATACCTTTTGGTTTAATTAATGCAGGGGCTACCTTTCAAAGAGCTATGGAGATAGCCTTTGCAAAGGAAATTCATGAGTTTTTAGAGATTTACTTAGATGACATAATAGTATTTTCTAAGACTGATTATGAACACTTGGATCATCTTAGATAAGTTTTTGTAAAATGCAGAAAATTTGGCATCTCATTAAATCTTAAGAAAACCTTAATTGGATTAGAATAAGGGAAGTTACTAGGACACATAATTTCTAAGGAAGGAATTAGAATATATCCTGCAAGAATAGAAGCAATTCTTAACATCAGTCCACCAAGAAACATAAAAGAGTTACAAGCCTTTTTAGGAAATATTAACTTTTTAAGAAGATTCATATCTAATTTAGCTGAGATAATTAGAGAATTAAACAACATGTTAAAAAAGGATTCGGTTCTTAAATGGACTGTTGAGGCCAAAATATCATTTGAATCCATAAAACATGCCTTAAACAAAACTCCAGTCCTTATAAGTCCTGATTTCAAAAAGGATTTCATCATTTTTTCATTTTCTTCATAACACACCATTGTTGCAGTTTTACTGCAGAAAAATGACCATGGTTATGAACAACCCATAGTTTTTTTTAGAAGAACACTTAGAGATGCAACTTTGAAATACAATATCATGGAAAAACATGCCCTAGATTTGGTAAAGGCCATTAAAGACTTCAGAGTTTACATTCTCTATTCTCACATCAATGCCCATGTCCCAAATGTTGTTGTAAAAGACATTCTTACACAGGATGGTCCTGATGGAAGAAGAGGCAAGTGGATTGCCACTATCTTAGAATATGACATAGAGATAAAACCCACAAAATTGATAAAAGGTCAAGGTTTAGCCAAACTTATGGCTGAATCAAATTGTCATGCACTAGACATAAATTTTATTGCCCAAGTAGATGAGCAGGAAGAGATAGTGACTCCAGAGATCAGTGAAGCCTTTTCAGATTCACCATGGTATGCAGATATCATATTTGTATTACTAAACTTACAAGCTCCTCCTGGTTTATCAAGAACAAAAGCAAGATTTCTAAAGCTCAAGGCAGTAAGTTTTTGTATATTAGACAATGTAATTTTTTGGAAGGATCATAGTGGGATTTTGTTAAATTTTTTGTTAAAAAAAGAAGATAACAAAGTATTACAAGAATTTCATGCAGGTGACTGTGGAGGACATCTATACTAGAAGACTACTACATACAAAATATTGAGAGCTGGTTTTTATTGGCCTACTTTGTTTGCAACTGTTAAAATGTATGTGACCTCCTGTCACAAGTGACAAATATTTTAGGGTAATAAAACGCTGTTACCCTTGCCCTTAAAGCCCATATCAACAGAAATTCCATTTCAACAATGGGGTCTTGACTTCATAGGAGAAATTTACCCCCCATCATCAACCCAACACAAGTGGATTTTGATAGCCACTAACTATTTTACCAAGTGGATTGAAGCCATACCCTCTAGGCAAGCCACATACACTGTCATTATCTCCTTCTTAGAAAGTAACATTCTTTCAAGTTTTCGATGTCCCCAAAAGATAATTACTGACCATGCAACATCATTCAAATCTAGGAAAATGATTGACTTTTGCCATAAATACCATATTACCCTCAAGGTAATGGCCTAGCTGAATCTTTAAATAAGAGCCATGTAAATATCATCAAAAAGTTATATAAAGATAACAAAAAGACTTGGAACAAGAAGTTAGTCAATGCCTTATGGGCAGATTACTGCTAAAAAATCTATTGGTACATCCCGTTACCAACTTGTATATGGAATGGATGTTGTTTATGTTGGAAATACTGAGAGGGGTGGGGGGTGAATCAGTATTCCTCACAATAGAGCATTAGTTAATCTTCAATTATTATCAGTGTTTGTACAATGATAGCAGAAAACAAGAGGAACACAAACGCACACAGTTTTTAAGGTGGAAACCCACTCTAGGACAAAAACCACTTAATGCTTTTCTAATAATTCTTTAATATTCAACTCCAATTGAAAATAAAGCTCCAACTTCCTAGAATCTAGAAAAGCATTATTCTCCAGCTCCCACTGGATGGACACTCCAACGCCTGAGATTCTTCAGTAGTCAATTAAATGGATGCCCCAACACCCAATGAGCTACAACTCACCCTAGCACCACCCTACCACCCTATAGAAGAATAAAATAAGAATGGACTCCCATACTAGGGAAAATGGTGCACTTTCCAATGATATAGAATGATGTAGAAGAAGAAGATATACTAGACCATAACCCAAAATTTGACACAACCACCTAATGATGATCCTAGACCTCCCAACACTGCCTCTTCAACTCTTGGAAGATAGATACTAGTACAATTTGTACAATAATGTATTTACAATGACTAAGTACAATGATACCTTTACAATGATTGTATGCAGTGTTGCCCACTTGAAGAATTCATATGATGAACTTCTTGTTGCTGTTATGCACCTTGGTTTCTACTCTTATCATGCTACCCTCTGTTGCACCTTTCTTTGCTTTTCTGCCATAGAAAGTCTGGTCCTTTGCAATCCTTGACAACACATGATCTAGCTTTTTCTTGCCTTCTAGGAGTTTGATATTGAATCTGGTGTATCTCTATTACTTCAGATCCTCAATATTTGATTTTTGGTCCTTCAGTAGTCTTCTAAGTCAAATTTCCAATGCCACAGGTCTGACCCAATTTGGATTCTTCAAGAGAGAGTTATACCCAATTTCTCACAATGCCCTAATTAAGGACTGTTTCAGCAGAGTGCACTTGTACGGCGTGCCACATGTCATTGTTTCTTCATTTGTCTCTGCAATTGATAGAGTAAAAATTAAATACTGTGCACTATCTACCACATTTTTCATAATTCCAATCCGATACTCAGAGAGATATTTATGACGAATTTACCAAGGTCACTTCTTTCAAATGAATTTCAGGAGCCTGCAAAAATCCTCACTTCCACAGATCATATCTCCAAAAATATTGTGCACCTTGATCTGAAATTTTTACTGCAACTTCCTCAAGATTTCAGATTCCCCTCATAAATATTTCATCTTCTCAACCTTCTTAGAACAAAAGTTAGAGCGAAAATTCCATGATGACATGTTTTAGATAGCCGAATCCCTTGCATGAGGAAATGAAGATTACAATTTATATGAATGCTTAAGTTGAGAGGGGCTTCAACAAGTGAATGTGGGAGGGATTTTAGGAGCTTAAAAAACATTAATTATGACTTTTGAATGACCCATGCCCCAACCCCATGGGGTTTTAGCCCACTAAATAGGGGTACAAACTTCAAACATGAATATCTCTCAAACCGTGAAGAATTACATGGTGTGCCATATATCAACGAAAACATCTCGACAAGTAGAAACCATAAAAATAATTGTTGACCTAGAATATATTAATTTGGTAGGTCAAAATTCCCATGCAATATTGGGTTAGCCCCTAGTGCTGCTTGGGTTGACATCAATGACAACCGCTAATCAACAATATCCCCCTTTGGCATTGATGGCAACAAAAGTACTCTCCCTGCTATCATGACACCTCTTCCTACAACATTCTCCCACCCTTTGATATCAATGGCAAAGGGTAACTCCCCGTGAAACACAACCATCCTGCGGACATGTACACACTTCCACTCGCGCTAACACACAACCGTCCTGCAGATCTGTACACACTTCCACTCCCCCTGATACACAATTGTCCTGCAAACCTGTAATCTACTTCCAATCCCCCTTTATATTCTGAAAATGGAATATCTAATGAGAACTTGGGAGAATCCCAAGCTTATGGCGAAGATATTCCAATGCTGGCGAATATTTAATATGTGATTCTTTTGGTGCTGCTTGGAATCTTGCTACTTGTCCAACTGCTTGCATAACATCTGGTCGGGAGGCTGTTACATATAGAAGACTACTAATCATAGATATGTACAACCTTTGATCCACATCCTTAGATGAGTCGTCTATGCTCAATTTGCAACCTGTTACCATTGGAGTAAGGATGGGTTTGCAATCTTCCATTTAAATTTCTTGAGCATTTCCTTGATGTACTTGGCTTGACATATAAATATTCCTTTCTCTTGCTGAGATATTTGAAGCCCTAAGAAGTATGTCAGCTCACCAATTAAAGACATCTCGAAATCACTTTGCACCTTTGTAGCAAAATTCTTACTTAGTCGATCATCATTGCTACCAATTATTGTATCATCCTCTTTAGCTATTAGACATGCTTTAGTTTCTTCATCTAGAACATATATGTCGTTTGGAGCTCGACTTGTTGTAGCCACAATTTCACCATACACGCCTTTCCTGATTTCACATTTCATGGAGTTGAATAGTATTGTGTGTCCTTGATCACACATTTGTCCAACACTGAGCAGATTGTGATTCATGTTTTCAACCAATAGAAAATTCTTGGCTAGAGAATATTTGCTTTCGAGAGTGACAGTACCTGATCCTATAACATTTGAAGATCCATCATTTCCAAAGGACACAGTTCCATCCTTCTTCTCTTTCAGAGATACAAATTTATTTCTATCTCCAGTCATATGCATTGAGCAACCACTATCAACATACCACACATCTTTGTTCTTTTGAGCCTTGAGAGCGAGAGCACAATTATCATTCTTCTTCTTCTTCCATGTTCGTTCATTCTGTGGCTTCGAAGATTCTTCTGGAGGATTTTCAAGTCTGCAGTCTTTGGCTATGTGTTCAAAGTTTCGACATTTGTAACATTCAATATTATTTCTTAAATGTTCAAATCTATTGATGTTTCGTTGAGCCCTGGGACGTTCATATTTGACAGATCTCCTGGAATTGTATTCGTTCTAGGGTACGTGCGACATTCTATAGCTTTATGACCAAATTTTCCACATGAATAACAGTAGCCATAAAAAATATGTTGGTACCTGGATGGAAATTTTCGTCGAGGAATTGTCTTCCAAGGCTGTTCTTGCGAATCTTGTCCAATGAAGTCTACATGCATGTCAGATCTCATAGGTTCATTATATTTTGTTGTAGAAGGTCCTGCTTCTTCTTATTTATGTAGGTCTTGAGTTTTGTCATTGTAAGATAATTTGATTGTTGATGAGTTCTTCCAATGCCCATGTTGTTCTTGTAGTTTTGGATAGTTTTTCCTTTCTTCACTTCCTCACGCAGCGAGAGTACTTCGGCTTCTAATTCTTCCCTTTCTTGGTTGCTTTCTTCCAACTTCTTTTGAAGTGACTCTTCAATGCATTTGTGTTCTTCAACTTCAATTTTGAGACCTTGAACTTGTTCTTCAATATTTTTGGAACGGATATTCTCCGCCTTGAGATCTTTTATAAGCTTCATTGCTTCCTCATAAAATTCGTCTATGGTCCATCCTTCTTCTTCATTGTTTGATACCTCTTGCTTATTGTGATTGGGTTTATTGTGCTTGGCCATAAACAATACTCTCTCATTGGCTTCTTCTTCACTATCATTGTCTTCATCGGATGATGAGCTATCTTCTTTAGAGAGAAAGTTCCTTTTGGATCCTTGCTTTTTGAATTTCTTAAAGCCTTTCTTTCCTTTTGAGTTGCCATTACTTCTGTTTGGACATTTTGCTGCAAAATGCCCAACCTCATTACAGCTGAAACATATCAATGGAAGTTTACCTTTGAATTGTCCCTTACCAATTTTTATTTTTCTCGTGAAGTAAGCATATTCTTCATCTGAAAGACCTTCTTCATCATCTCCCTTTTCTTCACACTTGCAGGTGCATGTCTTTTCAGTTGAAGGTTGTTTATCCTTATTGGTTTTCTTAGATGCAACGAACGCAGTTTCTAGATGCGAAGTACCCTCTTCTTCATCAAGTCTCATTTCATATGCTATGAGAACTCCATGTAATTCCTCTTTGCTGAGTTTGTCCAGATTTTCACAGTATTCTAAGACCGATACCTTTGGGTTGAATTTCCCTGGTAACGTTCTAAGAATATTCCGTATAATAGTCTTCCCGTCAACTAGCTCTCCCAATCCTTCTAGAGTATTGGTTATTTCATCAACGTATTGAAAGTATGTAGCAATGTTGCAATCTTCTTTCATTCTGAGTTGCTCAAATTTTTCTCTATAGATTTGAAGCTTTGCTTCTTTGACATTTGAGTCACCTGCATATATATTCTCAAGCTTGTCCCATACATTTTTGGTGGTTTTACAACCCAACACCTTATGATAGGTAGATTCAATAAGTCCACTGATAATAATATTATTTTCTTTTGCATCATTTACCAAATTATTCTTATCTTGTTCATCTGCGGTTGATGTAAATCCATTTTGAACAGTGTCCCATACTTTGTAACCTTGTGCTAAGAGATAGACCTCCATTATCCCTTTCCAAAGTGCATAATTATTTTCATTGAATAGAGGTACACCATTCTTGGTATGCTCCATGACCTCCTTCCAACTATTAAACTGCTATTGAAGGAACCAAGCTCTGATTCCAATTGTTGGAAATACTGAGAGGGGGGGGGGTGGGGGGGTAAGGCATGAATCAGTATTCCTTACAATAGAGTATTAGTTAATCTTCAATTATTATCAGTGTTTGTACAATGATAGCAGCAAACAAGAGGAACACAAATGCACACAATTTTTAAGGTGGAAACCCACTCTGGGACAAAAGCCACCTAATGCTTTTCTAATAATTCTTTAATATTCAACTCCAATTGAAAATAAAGCTTCAACTTCCTAGAATCTAGAAAAGCATTCTTCTCCAACTCCCACTGGATGGACAATCCAACACCTGAGATTCTTCATTAGTCAAATGAATGGATGCCCCAACACCCAATGAGCTAAAACTCACCCTAGCACTACCCTACCACCCTATAGAAGAATAAAAGAAGAATGGATTCCTGTACCAGGGAAAATGGTCCACTTTACAATGATATAGAATGATGTAGAAGAAGAAGATATACTAGACCATAACCCGAACTTTGACACAACCACCTAATGATGATCCTAGACCTCCCAACACTGCCTCTTCAACCCTTGGCAGATAAATGCTAGTACAATTTGTACAGCAATGTATTTACAATGACTAAGTACAATGATACCTTTACAATGATTGTATGCAGTGCTGCCCACTTGAAGACTGCATATGATGAAATTCTTGTTGTTGTTATGCACCTTGGTTGCTGCTCTTGTCATGCTACCCTCTGTTGCACCTTTCTTTGCTTTTCTTCAATAGAAAGTCTGGTCCTTAGCAATTCTTGACAACACGTGATCTAGCTTTTTCTTGCCTTCTAGGAGCTCGATATTAAATCTGGTGTATCTCTGTTATTTCAGATCCTCAATATCTAATTTTTGGTCCTGTAGTAGTCCTCTGAGTCATCTTTCCAATTCCATAGGTCTAACCCAATTTGGATTCTTCAAGAGAGAGGTATACCCAATTTCTCACAATGCCCTAATTAAGGAATGTTTCAGTAGAGCTCACTTGTACGACATGCCACGTGTCACTTTTTCTTCATTTGACTCTGAAATTGATTGAGAAAAAATTATAGACTATGAAATATTTTCCACTTTTTACAGAATTCCAATTCAATACTCGGAGAGAGAGTTGTGACAAATTTACCAAGGTCACTTCTTTCAGATGAATTTCAGGAGCCTGCAAAAACCCTGACTTCCACAGATCATATCTTCAAAAATGTTGTGCACCTTAATTTTAAATTTTTACTATAGCTTCCTCAGGATTTCGGCTTCACCTCATAAAAATTTCAGCTTCTGAACCTTCGTTAATTAAACGTTAGAGCGAAAATTCCATGATGACCTGTTTCAGATAGCCGGATCCCTTGCATAAGGAGGAAATGAAGATCAAAATTTATATGAATGCTTAAGTTGAGAGGGGCTTCAACAAGTGAACGTGGGAGGGATTTTAGGAGCTTAAAAAATATTAATTATGACTTTTCAATGACCCATGCCCCAACCCCATGGGGTTTTAGCCCACTAACTCGGGGTACAAACTTCAAACATGAATATCTCTCAAACCATGAAGAATTACATGGCGTGCCATATATCAACGGAAACATATCGACAAGTAGAAACCATAAAAATCATTATTGAACCAGAATATATTAATTTGGTAGGTCAAAATTCTCATGCAATATTGGGTTAGCCCCTGGTGCTCCTTGGGTTGACATCAATGACAACCGTTGATCAACAGTTTTTCCATCCTCCTTAGGAGTACCAGTAATGAAGATTATTCAAGAGTTACAAGTTGAAACAAATGGCATACAAAGAAGGATTAATCAAACTATTCACTTGCAACAAACAAGAGAAGAAGTTTATATTAAGTCTCAAGTTATCCAGAATAAAATAAAGAAATTTTTTTACAGAAAGAGTAAAGAAGATGATTTCTAGATTGGTGATAAAGTGTTAAAATGGGATTCAAGAAGAGAATACAAAGTTAAACATGGAAAATTTGATTTTCTATGGAAAGGACCTTATGTGATTTATGGTTACAGAGGTAACAATGCTTTCTACCTAAAAGAAATGGATGGATCAGCAATGCTAGATGGACCAGTAAATGGCAGAATGCTAAAGCATTACCACTTCTCTGAGATAAAAAATAGTTAGTTTTATTTATTTTGATAATTTTACATATACATTGTAGATTTTAGATTAGATTGGATGTTTTCCTCACAAAGTTGAAGCCCGAAGAGAAGGCCCTAAGATTTGAGAGGTAAAATATCATAAGTATGAATAATTGCAGATATCAGAAGATACTTACAGGGTCATCACAGTCAAAATTCAAAGGCTACTAGTTTTAAAGTTCTTGGCATTTCACCAGGAAATGCCATCCCCATGTGGAGCCACTATTAGGATCCTATAATAATAGGGTTCATAATTTTTGAATTGACTTTGATAGTCTTTCAAATATGTACATACCTTGCTTTTTGCAAGTTGTTTTCCCATATTTTGAAAATTAAAAATAAAATAAAAAATGAAAAGAGGGTAAAAGTCCTAAAAGAAATATAAAAGGACTTAGAAAAAAGATAGACCCTAAAAGAAAAAAAAAGGAGAATAAAACCTGAAAGTGAGCAAGTCAAAATGCCACTACTGTTTACTTTTAATGCAAGAATAATGATTATGTGCAGATTGTCAATAAATGCCATAATCCATGATCAGTTAAACAATTTAATCTTAACTTTTCATGCTTTTAATTTCATGTTTTAGATAGAGAATAAAT
Source organism: Pinus albicaulis (assembly GCA_034641835.2). NCBI lineage: Eukaryota > Viridiplantae > Streptophyta > Pinopsida > Pinales > Pinaceae > Pinus > Pinus albicaulis. The sequence continues at coordinate 600,685,083 of CM076573.1, forward strand.
ATATGTCAAACAGTTTAAACTTGACAAATTAGTAGATAAGATAGAGAATAAATGAGGAGCTCAACAGTTTAATTTGAGTCTTCGGATGAAATAAGGTTAGACTTAGATAGTTTTTATGCTTTGAAATAAAATTGATTTAGGGTTGCAAGCCTAAATGCACCCATGAAAATGAATTAAAAATGTTAGAAATAATGATGGGTAGGTAGAAATCAGTTGTGCAAACATGTAATAAAGCATCATCGAGAAAAAATTACTAATTTCCCTTCCCCCACAATGATTCAATATTCTAAACCTTCAGTTAAAAAGGCTCAGAGAATTTCTCTGACTTCTGTTGGGAAGGGACCCAAGGCTTAGTAACTAATTGGTGAAATATACTGAATTCCTTACATAAAACCCATTTTCATTGACATTTACCCTTCATCCATAACATGATCCCTTTTCCTAAGTAAAAGCCCACTTTTACTTAGTAAAAGTAAAAACCCTAAATAATTAATTTCATTTCCATAAAAAAACACTCAAAAACCCATGAAAAGCATTTTATCCTAATTTTAGGTGTGAAAAAACCAAAAGGGACAAAATATGCTTATTTGTCTATCTTTACACTTTACATAGTGTTAAAATTATGTATTTTTCATTCATTTCCTAAATTAACCCTTTATTTCATATTAATTTCTAACTATATTTATTAAATCCCTAAACTATACCCTTCCCATATATTAAATAAATCCTTTATAAAGTAAATAACCCCAAAACCCACTATTTTAATGTTTAAACCAATGTTAAAATATCCCACGTGAAGAAATTAAAACCAGTCTTTTATTCCCATTGGTTTAATTGTATCAATAAAACTAATCCCCGCCTCCCTATGGTATTTAAACAAATTTTCAAAGGTTTATTATACCATATAATATTAAAACCCATGGCCATGTATTGGTTGAAAAATTGGTTAAATGTTTTAATTAAAAACATGTATAAACATTACCCCCCCTCCTATCGTATAACCCAAAGTTTTAAACTTCATAAATTTATATTTATAAAGTTTAAACAAACCATCCCATTGAATATGAGAACCCTCGACCACACTCCAATCCCGATGCAACTTCCAGATCAAATCCTGATTGTTCACATGAGCCTTCCCCAATCCAAAGATACAAAGTCAATATCGCAAATAAAGTTGTTGAGATTTAACAAATTTCATTTCTATGCGAAATGGGTTTTTTCACCTATTTCTCTCTCCTCAACGTGGCATTTTCTCATTGGATCACATTCAATATGTTCAAAACTGCTTACCACCTCAGACCCGCGCGATAACCACCAATGGTTTCTTCCCTTTGAAGTCAAAAACCACCTATTCACTCAATTTGACCATCATTTATTGGAGGTTGAATTAACCCTAACATGTCTAATAAGCTATGAAAATGCACTGTTATCCCTTTATTATGTGCTTATTCACTATATCTACCTTTCGGACTTAGAGGAAAGAAGATTTTATATTGTTTTTGTGCCTAGAACCTGTTAAAAGCCTGCATTTACCATTAAAAGATTTCCGAAAAGCTTTGAATTTCTCCAGATACCATAAAGATACCACAGAACCTGTTGTAAAGCCTCAGAGCCATTTTAAAGACCAATACCTGCATATAACAGGTATTTCTAGAGAAATTAAGCCTGTTATTGATTTGAAAGGACCTTAATAAAGAAAAAATCCAGTCATAGTTTTAAATTCTTCCAAAGAAGCCTATTAAAATATCCAAAAAACATGCCAAACCCTGGCAAAATTTTTGAGAAATCTTGTTCTATACTGAGCACTGTTTTAAATGAAAAAAATAAGTTTATATGGTTTTTATAAAGTGTTTAAAACTCTAAATTAAGCCCACAAATCCTTTGAAGGTATCCTAACCTTTGTGCCTGATTTCAAAATATTTTTAATCCAGTTATCCATTGAAGAAACCCAAGAAACCCCTATTTCTCATTTCCTAACCAGTGAAGGTTTGTAAATTAGTTGAAGATTGAAATTGAAAGCAAGATCCAAGAAAAGATCATATTCTGCCTGTTTTAATCCAAGAACACTTGATAAAGTCAAAAAATACTTATGTAAATTGTTTAATCTTACAGAAGTAGCCAGAAAACCAAAAAACAGAGTTTTGGTAGTCCAAAATATCCTCAAAATGCCTAAACCTACTCCAGCTACATCTTCTAAGATTGCCATCATTATAAATCCTCTACAACCCCATGTTGTAGACATTGAGCACATTCCATTAGAAGATGTTGACTACAAGATAGCAGACCCCATTGTAGAATTCAATCTCTTAGAACTTCATAATTGGAGCTTTGAAAAATATTTAGATAATGTTGAAGAAGTTCAAATTTGAGAATCACACTTGCCCAAATATGTTGTTCCAGTTACTCATACATGCCCAAATGTCATTAGGTTATGCCATCATTATTATATGCCTGAGCAAAGAGAAATAGTCAATGCCAACAAAGAAGTACTTTTTACCAATATTGTTGAGTCCATTAATCAAATGTTAAATCTCAAACCTGATCCACAAGTAGATCCTTTGTCTATAGAAGCTCTTACCAAGTTGTATATTGGCCTTGATTTTCCCAAAAAATTCCAAATCTTCCAAGTCTTCATGCCCTTGCATGTGGAAATTCCTCAAATCAATCCTCCATATTCTACATCAAGATTTCCAGAGGGTTCAAGGCATGTCATTTCCATGTTGTTCTTCATCCTAGGGTATTTTATTGATGAAAATACAGATGAATCCATTTTATGTTTCATATCTACTTTCACACTAGGACAACCTCCATTTGTTATCTTCAATTATGCTGGGTATATTTCTGACAATATTCATGACCAATTGGTTAAGTTTCCAACTAAAGGAGTGTTTAGATACGCACATTTCCTCTTCCATATGTTTTTATATTTTCAAGCAGATAATTTTCCAGTATCATTACAGAAGCTTGACATAGAAGGAAATCCTCTTTCGGTTATTTTTTGGACATCCTTGATTAGGAAAGAGTCAACAGAGTTTTCCTATTCAGAGTTTACAGACTTCTTCATTCATCCATTGATAAAAATGTTAACAAATACTGAACAAAAAAGGATAAATGATGAGATGAAGAATATTTTACAGTTATCAGAGCAGACCAAGACTAGAGATTGGTATTTGTATGAAAAAAACACACAGATTAGAGTTTTTGGATCCAATTTATTTCCCTACAAATTACCCAAATATGTACCAATGAGGGCTTTTTCCCTGGAATACATCAGGCAAATTTTAAATTCTGATTCAATCACCTTTCTAGCAGCAAAGAAGAAAACATAGTTTAATTTGAAGAATCAGGTGGGACCATTCATTTGTAATCATAGAGATGCAGAAGCAGAAGCAGCTAAACAGTTATTAGAGTACAAATTTGAAGAGATTTTCTCCTGAAACTATGATCCACAAGGGATACTAAGTAAAATGAGGGTTAAGTGTAAACTGACACCCTACATTCATGAGAAAAAACCAGAGATTGAGAAGTATTCTAATCAGACTCAGTGGTCAAAAAACACTTTAATATATGCAGTAAAGCAAGGTGATACTAGTCACACTTTACAAACTACAAATCAAACAGAAAAAGCCATCAAGAGAGTCAGAGAAGAAGGTTCTTATGTTGTTGAAACCACTACTGAGACTAGGCTCAAATTAAGATACAATAAGAAGCCTAAGTTAAATTCAATAGATAAAGAGAAGGTAACCATTGAGGTTGAGGACATAGATGTCCTAGTAACTAAAAATGATGCTTCTACAATTACAAGAAATGAACAAGTTACAGGGAATTTGAATGAAGGGCATAATGATAATTCAAATGCATAGTTGATAGAGAAACAACAGAGCATGGAAGCATCATCTTCACATACAACAGAAGAAATGGACCTTGATATCAAGGAAAAGTACAAACATATTAAGTTAAAGAATGAAGAGATTAAAAATGAAATTTACTCTCAATATCTGAAACAAACACTAAGCATTCAAAGAAAACACTTATCATCTTTTGATTACTCAAATAAAAAGTTGATCATGTCAGCCTTACAGCCTATAGTGAAGGTTCCAAAGACAGTTGAAAATTACAAGAAGATTGATTTAGAAGTGCCAACATAAATCATTCATGCAGTTGATCAAATAGAATTTCATAGATAGAGTTCATAGATGTTGTATTCTATTGTTACAAATAAAGCTATGAGTGTTCAAAAACTTCAGAACACTATCACAAATATGAAATATCAAATGAAACTTGACAAAGCATCCTTATATGCTAAATATATAAGAATTAAATCTTTAGAAGAATTGGTCCTACAAGTGGGATATGATCCTACAAATGTGAAAGTAGCAGAGCAATTAGTAAAGAAGAAAAACGAGGAAATTGTAGCATTGAGGAAATAGCTTAAATTGCCATCAAGTGAACATCCTCAAGCCAAAGAAATTATACAAGAATAGACTCAAAAGGATGACATGATGAATTTAATCTTTCTAGCTTAAATTGCCATCAAGTGAACATCCTCAAGCCAAAGAAATTATACAAGAATAGACTCAAAAGGATGACATGATGAATTTAATCTTTCATCTAACACGACAAATCAAAGAAATGGAGACTCAAATGTACAAACTTGTCCATGAAAAAGAAACAACAAAAACTTAGGAAGTTCCTTCAATTATTCCTTCAGTTATTCCTATGGTTACTATAGCTATGCCTTCAACTCTAGCAGAAGAGGTGGCACCCAAAGAACCACTGGCTACTGTAGTGCCAGTGACATTATCTACAACTTTAGCTACAAAGTCATCAAATATAACAGCTTAGCCCACAGATGAGGCCAGTAAACTAGTAAAATTCATGGAAGAAATGTCACTTCAAACAAGTGAGATTAACAGATTGAAAAATATGGTTGATAACCTTGAAAATACAAATAAGTTAGCTCAAATAAATGCTAAAACGCATGAACAAAGGGCTAATAGGTTAAATGAAGGACTGAAGAAGTTATAAAAGGAATTAACCTTAAAGGAGCCAATGTCATATGTGAAAAACTATTTATGTAACAAAATCATTGAAGCCATCAATGATGTGTGGCCCTCAATTCAAGTGATCTTTGAACAGAGAGATTTACTAAAAGCAGCACTAGCAGAAATTCAGAAGACTAAAGATGAGCTTGATGATAGACCTGAGAAAGAAATAGAATTGATCAAGTTTTTAAACAGTAAAAACAAGCAAGAGTTAGAAGAAATTGAGATTACTGACAGGACTGAAACAATACTTGAAATAAGGAAAGTCCTCACCAAGAAGAACCTGCTGAAATAGCTTGAAGAGAAGTGTGAGAATATGAACATAACCGTAACCAAATTCATGGTTAAATTTGAAAACTTGAGGAAAAGAATCTTGCCTAATATTTTGGTCATCAATGACAAATTAATGCCTCAGGAAGATTACAATAAAAAGATCATAGAATATGCAAAGGAGCAAGTTGAAAATACAGGTGGAAAAGGCACTCCAATAGGGAATATCTTACTCAGAAGCTTTGAATATTTATTCTATCTACAACATGAGATAAGACACTTGTTTTTCATAAAACCAACTTTTTCCAGATATATTGAGGCAGATGAGAATTTTAGGAAGTTAAAGAAGATACAAATTCCAAATGAGGAAGCTTGACAGTCACTTACAGATTTATTGTGAAAGGTAAAAAGGAAGAAAAACAGTTTGCTGATTTTCAGTCAAAACAGATTTTTTATTACAGCAGTAAACAATTTTACAGTGGTCAAAGAGTATCCAAGTTTAAAGAGTATCAGAGATTAAAGAGAATCAGAGTGAAAGAGTAAAATATAAAGCAGATCATATTTCAAAACCAACTTGAAAATATCTGAGATAGCAAAGAGGACACCAAGGCAGCCAACTGCACCTAATCCACAATTAGTTTCTATTTTATTTGGGTAGATAAGACAACTTGCTGATTTTTTAAGCAGCTGTCTCTATTTTGTTGTAAAGATATTTCTATTTTCCTTAGATAATTCCTAGAAGCATTCTAGGATATTTTGTAAACTAAATTGTATAAATACTTCATCTTTAGAAGTATTACTATGGAATAAATTGCTGAAGATTTATATAGTCATTTTTTATTGGACTTAAAGGCTTTTGTATTTCAAATCTTGAGTAGCAGATTGGATTGAAACAATTAGCATCATATTTCAGGATTCATGTGATGAGCTATTGAAGTGAAGTATTCTCTATTTTGTCATTGTTCATCTTCTTTGTTTCATGCATCCATTATGTGTTCTAAATTTGAATGAATAAACAGGAGTATTACTTCAGGATTTGTTAAAAGCACCCTATCTTTATTGTTTATCATTTCTATGTTTTCTGTTGATTTCCAGAGTAGGGAACCCTTAATTGCTCCCTCTTTCGTTTGAACTCTGCCTACTACTTCTATTTTCTAGATCAAATAACCTTGCATTGCTCTTTATCTCGATCATATCACCTCACCAAACAGCCTTCCAAGATCTTCAAAGGGTAATCTATCTTGCCCTGAAAAAATTTGAATTTTTGACCTTGATCCTAGCTCTGCCTGCTTGATTTTTGACTCCTCAGCCCAATGGCCAAACATATTTCCCACTATCCATCTCATTAAGTTATTTTTCCCACCAAACCAAACCAAATCAAAACCAAGTTGCACAATCATAACTAGCCTAATATTTTATAAATCAAACAAAGTTAAATCTTACAAAGAAAGCCCTCTCTGAACCCTAGGAAGGCTAGATCCTAGAGTTTAAAATTTGGTCTATGGTTACCTCTAGTGTTCTTAGACTTTAAACTAAAAGCTCACAAATTTAGAATTACTAGAGTGATAACATGTTACATGAATAAAGGGAGTTCTCTTAACCTAGCCCTTATGATATATGGTAATTATGTGGTGATCATGATTGTGCTAATGTGTATATATGTATATATATGTATGTATGTATGTCGTTTTTTGACAGGGTCGTCAAGGGCCGTGATTTATGTATGCTAATGTTTATATATATGTATGTATGTATGCCATTTCTATGGCAAGGTCATCAGATATAATGCTTTTTTTATACTGATGTTTATATGTATATATGTCGTTGCCTGATAGGATCATCAAGGATTATTCTTGTGGAGGAATGATTGTTTATGAAGGTGAATGGCATGAAGAGGTTCCTGTTTTATAAGGAATCAAGTGGGAATAGTAGCCCTAGTAGATATATGAGGTTATCATGTGGATATGATTTGGTATTATGTGCTTGTAATATGCCTATGTTTATGTCATAGATAAGTAATGTTGAGGGATACATCAACAAAATGAAATCAGTATGATCCGAAGAATGTTGGGAAAAGCATAGATAAAAGACTAGAAGGTTGATTGGTAAGGAAAATTTGGTCTTAGGATGTGAAGTATCGGTGTTGTGTACATGTAGCATATTCAGTATTGTGTACATATGATGTTGTGCGAATGTTGAATATATTATGTTGTGTGCATGTTGCATATATAGTGTTGTGTTCATGATTTCATATGCGGTGCTGGGTACTGATGGTGCTATGTTCATGTCATATATATAATGCTATGTATATATGGTTCTATGTATGTGTTTTGAATGCAATGCTATATAAATTTGGTGTAGTGCACATGTTGTATATGCGGTGCTATATACATATGGTGTAGTGTAGAGGTTGTACATGTGGTGTTGTGTACATATGGTGTGGTGTGCATGATTGTACATGTGTTGTTGCATGCATTTGGTGATATGTACATTTGGTGATATATACACGTCGTACAACTAGTGTTATGTACACGTTGTGTATTGTACACATTTTGCAGGTGGTGCAATGTACATGTGGTGTTCTTCACATGTTGTGCAGGTGCTTCCATGTATGTGTGGTGTTGTGTACACATTGTGCAGGTGGCACTATGTCCAAATGTTACTGTGTACATGTTATACATGTGGTATTGTGTACACGTCGTACATGTTTTGTTGTGTATATTTGGTATGGTGTTATAGGTATTGTGTAGTTATTGTATCACGACATGTGTATTCATGGTATGGTACAATGTGTATGTATACGTATTGTGTTGTACACTGGGTGTTGGTGTATGTATTGTGTTGTACACCGAGTGTAGGTGTATGTGTTGTCTTGTACATTGGGTGTAGGTGTATGTGTCATGTTGTACATCGAGTGTAGGTGTATGTGTCATGTTTTACACCATGTGTAGGTGTTTTATTGTACACTGTGTATGTGTATGTGTTGTACATTGTGATGAGACATGCAGATAAGGGACTATCTAGGCCCTTTTTGTTGCTATTGAGGGTTGAGATGGTTTAGTTTGAGGATACCCTTGTTGTTATTAAGATTTGATGAGGTTTATCCTTGTTGTTGATATTGAGGGTTGAGGCAGTTTAGTTTTTGGATTCTCTTGTTTCGTAAAGGGAATAGAAGGCAGTGGGTGCTTACCGGGTTTGGCAACTGATTTATCATGTGTACAAAAAGGATAAAGAAAAAAGGTAGAAGCAAAGAATCGTCTGAAATATTAGTATGAATATTTTCTTTCATTTTTTTATTATGAATGTGATCTATGATTCTAATTTATGATGATTATATGTGATATATGATTTTGATTATGATGGATGCCTTTTGATCTAACCATATGTGATATGTTTATACATGATTTGGTCAAAGATCTGGTTTGACTTCAGTGTGTCAAGAAGTAAAAATAATTTCAAGCGTACCTTATTGAAAGGCCACCAATGAGGTATAATGTGAATTGAGTTAAATTTATTTTGAATCTAATGGAAATTGTGCTTGGTACAGGAAATCATGGAAATTCCTGGTTGGGTGGTTGAAATTTCTGCAAGAATTAGCAATGGAAAAAGTAATTGGAAAAGGCAACAATGTATTACTAAATCACTTCAGGAGTAGGGCCATTATGGGACACTGGTACCCAATAGTGTCCATTGATTTCCATGATCATGTTATGACTAGTATGATGTTTTTGAGGCAGTGATATGCCTTGGTTGTTTGACCTTTTGATGCGAGGAAGCCTTGCTAAGGGATGGATCGCCTAAGAAAGGGGATGCCAAGGAAATTTGAAGGTGAGTGATTGAACGAAAGGGGGTGGGTGGATTTCCTAAGGGAATTTTTATCTGAGAAGGGAAGGCTGAGGATGGATTTGTTTTGTTATCAACATTTTCATATGGAACCACATGCACATTGGGATTATTCCCTATAACATTGAGTCAGTAACTGTTCATTGAGAGGACTACAATATAGGATCGTAGTGCTGGAAATTGGATGCAGGTTTGACTTGGAAGTTGATTCTAGACTCCCTGGGAAGGAGGTCAATCCTAGTATTACATTGAGGGTGAAAGTGTGAGCCTATGTACTCCCTTGTTTCTGATGTAGGCATCATATCCTTTTATTTGTTGGTTGAGAAAATGTGCATATGTGTATATGTGTATATTATTGTAACTACTATATTGAGCTAGATTTATAAATATCCATAAACAATATGGTTATTTGTTGGTTGAAGAAAATGTGCATGAGCGTATCTGGTAGTTATTATAAATAGCATAATGATATATGTTATAAAGATCTAGTACATGGTATGATTGTCATGTTTTCATCAATTTGTTCATTATAAATACTGCAATGAGCTAAGTTATAAATCTCCATGGGAAGTATGTTTTTCTTTTTAGTGGTATTATTGGTTGTAGGTGTCATAGAACATTAAGGACAGTGTTCCCGAAAGGGGGAGGGGTCTATAACATCCCCCGGGTTAAAATTTCATGTAATAAAAGTTAATAAGGGTAAAATAAGATCATAGGTAAGGGACACTTATTCCAAGCTGAATGTTGGGAAAAATTATCTTAGTGGGCATCACTTGTTTTGTTTTATGGCTAAAGGAAATTGGCAAAGGAAATGACTAAGGTTTTTGAAAGTCAAAAAGGTATTTTTGGCACACTATTTATGAAAATAATGGAAATTAGGAGAAAAGGAAGGTGAAAGTTCATAGGTTACATGTGAGGAGGACAATGAAGGAAAATAATGGAAAATTGAAGATATTAGATGCCTCATCAATAAAGAGACCTTAGAGAATCAGTGGGAATTTGTTTTCTATATTTTGGTTAGTTTAGTGTTAGAATTAGTCTCAAAGAGTAGAAAGTAACAAGAGGAGAAAAAAATAAAGCAAGAAAGGAAAGGAAAGGAAAATCAAACAAGGGCAAGGAAAAGTAAATGAAGGAAAGGATCAATAAAATTTAGCAGGAATACTTGTAGGTAACAGATTGCATGTGAAATTTCTTAGCTGGTTTTGACATGCATGGTATGCGAATGTTGGTATATGGTTATTTTTCTGTCATTGGCATGGATTTTTCCATGTTTCGACAGTGTATTTTATCCTAGCATTTAAATTTATGGATAACCATGGTGTTATGGTATTGTTCTTGGTTTTGAGGTTTGGATTTCCAAATGGTTTCGGAATATGGGGTGAGGTGGTCTTAGGAAAATTCCCAAAGGCCTAGGAATCCCTTGACCAATAATGGAGGGATACATGGTAAATATTGAGGGTGGAGATAGGAAAATTACTCAAGGATGGTGAATAAATTTTGAGGCATCCAAGCTCGATTAATTTTTGTGATCTCGGCATCAGTTTAGGTGTGATCATGGTATGTGGAGGGTGGAGGTGGTTTAACCTCTGGGTTCCCTTTGTTTTCTTTGGAATGGTTTATCTCATGAGATCCCACATTCATGCTTGGAATATGGAATGGGGGTGATTGGCTGAAGAGAGATTTGGCTTAGCTAATCTATGGTCAAGTGGAATGTGGAAGTCCCGAACCCAGTTGGTAATTTCTATGTTTAATAAAGATAATTTTTTCTTACTTTTGGTAAGGAAATGTACTAGTTATTATGTGCCTTTAATGGGTGTTCTTTTATTCTTATGTACATGGTTATATGTTGGTTATAAGCATGGTTTATGACATAATTTAGTCATGGCTCTTTTCATGTTTTCACTAATAATTGAATAAATAATTAAATAAATACCTAATTAATGTTAAGACAACTAATGAGAGAAGGAAGTGACCCTTCTTGTTAAACCTCAAATGATTTTTCAGTCCCTAGTGTTCAAACTTGCATTCATGACCTGTAGGTTGCACACCTACCAATTTTTTGAGATAATGTCTATCTTAGTTTGGGATGGTCAGATTAAGTCTTAGTTCCAGTTTTTGATTTACAAGAATTGTCTTCATGTGTTTTATGAGTTATGGAAGTTTCATAGCTTTCTAGGAAGAGGCCTAGCCCCAACCCTAGAAATAGCCTTAATTTCCATAGTCGTTGGCACAACACTTGAAGAAAAAGGCCACAATCGCACTAATGCGGGTCTTTTGAAGTGACTGGAAACCTGTAGTCACTTGGAGGCCTTGGAAAGGGAGCAACTAGGGCCTAAGTCATAAAAGAGGTGAGTTAGCATAGGGGTTGGATACCTGGAGATGTTGGGTTACTCCTAGAGGTCCTGTGGCACCTAAGGGAAGTCAGTAAGGTCTTGTCATGTCAAATCCATTTCCTTAAAGTCATCTAGGATGTTGAGTCATATCACTACAAGGAAAAGACCCTCTAGTAGATTTTTTTGAGGAAGCCCTTATAAAAATAACCCAGATATCCGTTTGTAGCAGAGGTCAATAGAGGAGGTTGGCGGGTGGAGGTTTTTATGGATGTTTTTTTTACAGTGTGTTTCTAATCATAACATGCACCAGTGTGCTTGGTATGTATGTAACGCACCGGTGCATAGTAGAGGCTAAAGAAGCATTGCAGAGTTATCTTTAAGTACTAAGAAAACAATGGTGCACTTCACACATATAACGCACTGGTGATTTTTATATAAAGCGCTCCGGTGCGTACTATCAAATGGAACACCAAGACACTATGCTCTCCGTACAAATCTGCCCAGTGCATATCAGTAATCCAGTGCACCATAAATAAGTGTGGTGCGCCATTGATACGATCGCTCGGAACGTCTCATAATCAAGCACACTGAAAAAGGGTTAATTTAAAAAAAATTACCGGCCGTAAAAAATCATTTTACTTGTTACAATGATGTATAGCTCTCAAGCATCAGTATGATTTTTTATTCTCTGAGTCCCCCTGCCATCGATGCTCCCATTTTCCACATTGATTCTGTCCATTTCTCACTGTGTGGAATTCGAATTTTTGAAAAACGGTGGGCAAATTTGATTTTTAGTATTCTATTGCAAAGATGCCTCCTCGATGTGCAAATGTGCATGTAGTATACTTGTTTCTCACCAAATTAGTATTTTAGCGAATTAATTTCTTAAATTGAGTTAAAATTCACCATTTAAAAAAAATAAAAAAATTATGCACAGTGCATTCGAGCCATTCGACTCTCACCGTTCATGGTTCTCCCTGTAAATCTACAAGTCGCACTGCGAACGGTGTTAACGGAAACCACACCAGGTGGTCCGGTGTGGTACCAAGAAAAAGTGCATCGCTTTAACAATAAAATAGTGCAATGCATGTTGGTTTTCGGGCGCACCTACAATTTAAAATTTTTAAAAATAACACTCTATGTATGGCGGTGTGGTCGTTTACTAGAATGCACCGAGCGTTATGTAAAAATAGACATAACGCCCCAATGCATCCATATTACGTGAACGCACCTCCACCACCAGTGGTAAAATATTTCTAGCTTGCAGTGCGTTGTGCTATAATAACCACCTAGGGGTGGATAGTTTGGTCAATGCATTGCACAATTTATTTATTTTTTTTGCGGTGCGTGACAGATAGGTATGCACCAGTGGCAGTGCGTGACTATTTTTTTGGGCACTGTCACCAAATGTTTTTTTTTTCTATAAACATTATATTTATATATTTGTAAATAAATTTTCCATTTAATAACAAAAATTAGGTTTTATGTATGAGGGAGGCATATGTATTTAATATGTGAACCATTCAACTAAGTCAACGGAGAGAGGAAAGGAAACAATAAGAGCAGAGGGAGGAAAATTATAACATGATACAACAGTGGGAGGCACGGGAGAGGGAGATACTTTTCTACCTATTATGACACCCACCCAATTTCTCTTAAGGTAGGTAGGCCTCCTTAATTTCTACGAGGAGGATACATCCCTAAATGGGTATAGTGGGTTATTAGGACAGTTGATCTACAGGTTGTATGCCCACCAACAGGCTTTCTAGTTTGATCCTGGCTAGTGGTACTAGCCCACTGAGGAGGACATTTATTTTATTACTGGCCTATCTAGGAGAGGGCATGATTTTCCCTAGTTCCCAGATGTCTCCATTAGTTATGCAACAGGGAGTCAGTTGGCATACTCCCAAAGATACATTAGGGATGATATACTTTCTCCTGCATATTTTTCAGGTGTCTGGTGGTGAGCTATGATTTTCTTCGTTTGGTCAAGTGGAATTTTGGTGCCTCTCACTACTACTAATGATCATCACATATTATACCAGTGATGGGTAGCACATTAGTTTCCCTCTTTTATTTTATGTTGATTCTTTATTCCAGATGCCACGACTTGTGAGATGGTCTTCCATTTTTTTGCGGCAGTTTTGTATAGAATTAGATAGATGTTGTTCTCAAGCACGTGGGAGGTTGACCTTCCCTTTTGCTTCAGATTTATTTTGTTTATTTTTTGAGAGGTTTCCGGAGACGAGGCCTATTTTTTCCACGAGCCTCATAGGCCAATGTTACATGTACAGATGTAGATGTGAGGCGAGATGATTCCCAAGAGGGGCTTGTCCGAGTATCCATCCAGGATATCTAGTGATGCACTGGAGCTGATAGCCAGTTTTTATGATCACATGTTCGTGATGGTGTCGTTTCTTTACACGGGTTTGGATGGGCGAGGGTGTACCAACATCCTATTCACTCAGAATGAGCCACCAGATGCTAGAGGTAATATTAGTGTTTTACTTAAATTAATATAGTTTTATTTTATTGTATTAATTAATTAGAATAAAATTTATTCTAACACGTTATTTAACTGATTTTATTAAATTATTTAATGAAATTATCTAATTATTATTGTGTACTATATATTTTATATATATTGACATATTATTTGGGGACATGATTCAACCCCCATCGGATGATCTTGTAGATGACGAGGAGATGGCGGAGGTCATGGATCAGGGTGACAAATCTCCATGGGTGCAGATGGCTGTGGGCATGCGGCATAGGGTAGACATCCGATTCAGGATGGATTTGGGAAACTGACTGTGTAGACTCCTGGTTGATGAGGGAGTCTTCCTTACAACGATCAAAGTTATCCAAACTAATTGTATGCTCATAGTCCTTTGGAGGAACATGCCCCGCGATAGGATGAGCCTTATGCATCATATTGTTGGAGATTCCAGGCTACTGGCAGCTAGGAGGGATATGTGCCATGGAGATGCATGACACAATAGATCATTAGATGATCATGATCATGAGGGGAGTGATCGTTCTAGTAGTCTACCTCCTCCTCCTTCACCTCACACCGGAGATTAGAAGCCAACATCTAGTCCTGAGTAGGCATCTTTTGATCAGGCACCATCTCAGCAGGAACCTATTCCTGAGTAGACACCATCTGAGTAGGCACCTCCTGAGCAAGCACGTCCATCTGATCAACAAACACCATCAAATGAGTAGGCACCTTCGGTTCATTAGGCACATCCATCTGAGCATGAGGCACCATCGACTAAGCAGGCCTCGAGTACTAGTTATAGTATTGATGTAGTACCACCAAATATTTGACATTTATATCCAGTTCTATTACAGTTGTATATTTTTGACATTATATATATATATATATATAGTGCATGTATTTTATGTTCATGTTGATGTACTTAATTTACATATTGGTTTTCATCATGATGTGTATATTTTTAGGTCATGTTAGATATGTTTATCTAATGTGCTTGCGGATAGATGTGTATGTGATATCAGTTATTTGACAGGAGATGTATATTTGATGTTTGTGTTGTGATGATGTTATGCAATGCTTGTGTTTTGTTAGATGATGATGACCATGATGATTAGATGTTGTTGGTGAATTTAAATGTGTATGTTAGAATATGACATTTGTACGATGGTTATCATGATCATGATGTTTTTTTTAAATATTAAATCATGATATTTATTAAATATTATGTATTGGTAATTGTAAAATTATGTAATTGTAATTGTAATTGTATGTATCATGATTGAAATTGTAATTTAATGTAAAATATTTGTAAAATTGTAATTGTATTGTGAAATTGTAAAATTGTAATTGTATGTATTGTCATGATTCAATTTTATTAAAACTGTAAAATTTGTAAGTTTGTAAAATTGTAATTGTAATTGGAATTGGAATTGTAATTGTAATTTTATTTAAAATTGTGTAATTGTAATTGTAATTGTAATTGGAATTGGAATTTTAATTTTAATTTTAATTGTAATTGTATGTAAAATATTTGTAAAATTGTAATTGTAATTGTAATTATATTGTGAAATTGTAAAATTGTAATTGTAGTAAGTGTATGTATTTTCATGATTCAATTTTATTAAAATTGTAAATTTTTTAAATTTTTTAAATTGTAAAATTGTAAATTAACTATTAAGTTTGAATCATAACTACCGTAAGTAAAATGTATATTGTACATAATTGTCATAATTGTAAAATTGTAAATTTGTATGAATATAAATAATTGTAAAACAATAAACCTAGAATAATATGAATTTTTGTAACATTATAAAGTTTATAAAATAATGCAAATCAATTCATGTTTAGAATTATCGTTATTTTATTATAATCTTACATACCAAAAATAACAGTATACATTAATAAATTTTTTAAAATTTTGAACATATCATTCGCACACACACACACACACACACACACACACACATAATAGGGTGCATTTATTTAAGTAATGATATAGTGAAAAACCATTTAAAGGAATCAAATAGTTGTATTATTTTAGGAATTGACATAAAAAAAAAAACTTGATACAGTGCATTGCTTTGGAGATCAACATATTGCAAATTATCAAGTGAAATGATTTTAAAATTCACCTAATGCAAACCAATTAATTCAAAATACATATTATAATGTTTGAAAAAAAGAGTCTTAATTATAAGGTTAAGTCCTCTTCTTTATAAAAACCTATCTTAAATGGTATAAATGATGAAATAACACATGTACCATATCACTCTCTGTTCTCATGATCACCTTCATTATCTTCTAGATCGCTTGGCATGATAACACTATTGTTCTCAAAAATATGTTTTGATCTAGGGTCATGTCTCAATACAAACCACCAATCCCTATCCAACATGTTTGGGTAAAAAAACACCTGGTTGCAGTGTTTGGGGAAAACATAAGGCTCCTTAGCTTCATCCCACATCTTTCTAGAGTTGATACATATAAACCTACTATCGTGTTCTTCCTTTACATTATTCTGATCAAGGTGTCCCACCAATTGCACCTAAAAATAACACATTGGAAAGAAGAGAAGTCCATTTCAATGATCTCTTATATCTTTCTGACTTAACTTAATGTCCCTCATAATAGGTTTTGATCACGGTGGCTAGCTCGACTAGAATGCTCAAACTCGACTTCCACTCCATATTTTTGTGTTATGTGTCCATCATCAGTATTCTCTGTGCGAAAATGGTGTCCATATTCCCACATAGATGGGAACAAATGCACCTATAAAAAAGTTGAAAAAAATCTTAGTGTCATTTGTCTAATAACCCAACCTTTAAATTATAAAATATAGATGTTACATTTCAAAGGTGTATTATTAAGTTTAAAATGTACATAAATATATTATTATTGAGTTGTTTCACCCAATACCTACGTTTATCACATCCTCTTCAACACACGGGTAAGGACCGGTTGCACTGTATTTCTCTCTGACTTGGTCAACAACCGAACTATTGGGACATTTAATTGGCATATTTTCTTTTAAATGACCAGGATAAGGAACAATTCTACCATTAAATTGTCTGAATTATTTCTTGTTACTATCCCATTTCATCCTATTTTGTTCGGACAATGCGACCCACGGTTGTGTCACTTCAGAATTGTAAAGAACGAATATATTGATTGCTTCAATTTCTGCATTCGCTGATGAAATCAAACCAACATATAGTGCATATGAGATCAAAATATACATTATATTGAAGTTCAACGTGAATATTTACCTTGTGTAAATTTGACAAATTATAAGTCGCTTACTCTTTATCAATTGCCTTTTTCCATTCATTTAGATAATCTCCCCTTCTCTTTTGTCTTCATCCCTTTCATCATCCCAAATCACCACACCTGGTGTGTTTTTTATTTGCTTGATGTAATCATTGGCATAATAGAAACACTCATACGATATGTACCCCTCTGTCATAGACCCCTCGATTTTTGCCCTTTGTCGAACAAAAACTTTCAATTTCTTCATGTACCTCTCTAAGAAGAACATACAACGACAAGGAACCACCCAAACTAATTCAACCTCATCTACTAGGTGGATTATAAGATGAACCTGCAAGTCCATGAAAATCATCGGCAGTTCCTTCTCAAAAATACAAATAATCTCAACTATCTCTTGACGCCACCGTGGAATGCTAGCCACATGAATCTCCTTTGACGTGATCCAACGTACAAATGCAGATAATTTAGATATGGCATGTCCTAGGTCTTGGGGGAATTCATGTTTCACACACCCATGCACAAATAAAGGATAATGACACTGCAAATTTATAAACACATGTAATAATATACAAAATTACTTATGTTTTATGATCCCATGGGATAAAAATTATTACTATAACAAATAATAAAATCATGCTTTTACATTATACGTACTCTTAGAATATTCAAATGGTCATGCGATTTCAACCCAGACAAATGGTCTTCCACGGTGAAGCAGCGCCATAGTGAAGACCCATATGAAGATGGCACCCTTACACCCATTATAACTTCCTTTTCTAAAGAAATATCAATTTTTTTTTTTAATCCATGGGACATCATATTTTTTGAAATAGAAATTAGAGGGAACAGTCTTTGATCCTTTACTTTCTAATTGTCTTGGAAAATGTTTCTTTTTAGTTTTTGAAGTAATAATATCTTTCCTAAGAACCAATGTGTCACTTTATTTCGATGATATGCACCTCCATAAAGAAGATGAAGCATTTTTAAATATATGCATGGGATCTAATACGTGGGTAATTTTAATATGCTCCCAATATGGGAGGATATAAAAGATAAATTTCCTTTTCATCCCAATGGGAAATTTACCAATGTAGGTGTCGAAGAATTTTGGATCATCGAACATAGGCTCCCTATTTGAATCAAACATTTCTATGAACTCCTTTTCCTTCTCTCTCTCAAATTATCTAATCCATTCAGCTGGTTTTGTATTGTAGGCCTTTGGTTTCTCTCTTGTTTACCATTAAAAGCAGATGTTTCTCTTCTATATGGGAATTTTTGTGGGAGGAATACCCTGGAGCAGTCATACACTAGCTTTTGTAGGTTATTGGACCATCTAAATTTCAGAGAAGGTCCACAACATTTACATCCATAATACCCTTTTGTTACAAGGCCTACGAAATTTTTGTATACAATATGCATGGCACATTAAAGAATACCATGAATATCAGAACAAACACAACGAATTAAATTAATATGAGAAATAGTATTGTTACGTATATAAACAAACCAATAAACATGTAATTTACTAGAGCTAACTCCTAAGCCTGGATAATCATGTGTAGTAAGCACATATGCCATACAACGTAAAAATCCTATCTGCTGCGATGGGTCTTGAAACATCGTATACATTTATCCCATCCCATAATTCCTTCAACTCATCTACTAGTGGTTGTAATTAGACATCGATATTCTTCACTTGTCTTCTACCAGGGACTATGAGAGCCAACATAATATGTTCATTCTTCACGGAAAACCATGGGGGGATATTTTTATTGATCACTACTAAAGACCAAACATAATAGTTGGTGTTCTAGAGGGAATATGGGTTGACGCCATCCATGGCTATGTTGAGTTGTAGACTTCGTACTTCATCCTTGAATTTTTCGGGCCATGTATCCTCTATATGCTTCATGGGTATTGAATCTATTGGGATTCACATAACTCCCAACTCAAATTTGGGTGATGCATGCCATCCCTACAACATAGCCAATTTTTTGCAATGAAAGAGCCTTTGAATCCTTGGGATTATAGGTATGTGCCTAAATATCTTAAAATGAGGACCGCGTGATTTACCCTTCATTTTTTATTTATCATACCTTTCATGCCCCCATTTCGGACATATCTCTTTGTTTTCATATTCTCCTCTATATATAATACAATCATTTGGACATGCATGATATGATATGTACTCAACACCCAACATTTTCAACAATTTCTTTGGCTCTTCGTAACTACCGGGCAAGATATTATCACTCAGAAGAACCTTATCTTTGAATAACCTATAGTTGGTGGACAATGTTAAATGTACAATGCCAATAATTATTAATGTTCATAAAATTGACCATTTTTAATGTTTATTGTGTGACAAGATTTCTCAAAATATAAGGGAATTGATGGTCAATTACCTCAAAATTTCTGAGAAAGATGCATTCGACAAGCCAAAATTTGCTTTCAAGTTGTACAGTAACATCGTTGTCGCCAAATAGGTAGACTTTGACTAACTGCCAGGTCCAAAGAGAGGGGTGGTGGAAGCAAATTTAAGGCTTTCGAAAAAGGTATTAGTGATATGAGCATCATCCCCCAGCGGATCATCGTTCTAGAATTTATCTAACAAAATTATCTCCATGGAATTCATATCCCTTAAGTAATCATCCATACCAAACTCTATTTGATTGCCTCTATTGCCACCTTGTGAATAGATACTATTGTTGTAGTCATTCCTAATTAGTGAATCTGGATGTAGTGGGACTTGAATAGGTGGTTGATTCAACCATTCTTAGTATCATTCCTCTATGAGTTTTTCTCTCAATTCAGCCTTCTCTCGATTTTACATTGTTGTGGGGTGCAACGAAAGATGGTAGGTAGGTTACTCATCATCACTAGAATCCTAATAATTTAAACATATATATTTGAACATGATTAGTACAAAATCGATGATATCAATTAGTAAGCACGCCAATGCATGATTAATTTGTTTGACGTTGAAATAATTATATTATACCAAACAATTATTACCATCATTGTCATAGGATTGTGGCTATAATATGGCATGATACAATTGGCAGGGTGAAGCGGCTGTCCATTTTTATCTATCAACCATGCCTTGCAATATGGTGCTCCCGATAAGAGCTTCCGATGTTTTGGAATTGTTTGAACATTTTGTGAGTTTGAACTTGATTTTGAATCTGCATGAACCTTCCAATTTGTATACATTAATTTTATTCAGTTGATTGACATGGATAAAAACAAATCAATTAGATAATGGAACATAAAATATGAAGTAATTACGTCTAGAGATGGATAGGGAGAACTTCGTGACGGACTTTGAGAAATATTATGGAATGAGCTGGATTTTGAATTAGAATTATCCATTTGATATAATAATGATATTTTCTCCCTGCTTTTGAGAAAAATAAACAAAATTTTTTGGTGTATATATTAAAAAAGGAGTTATTGTTATTAGTTCTAATGTATTGTTAACTACATCGGTTTGTTTTTATTACCAGACACACCGGTGTTGTTAGTTAACAAACACACTGAATATCAGGAAAAAAAAGAAACTTTATTTTTTAGAAGTGAAAAAAAAAAGTGGTAAACGGAAAAATGAGCGGAATTTCATAAAACATTCTTTAAATTGTAAAAGCTATTCATTATTTCATTATTTTTTCAAAACATTTCAGGGAGGGATTTTCACAAGAGGCATACTTGGAGAAAGAGAGCATTGTGGAGCAGCAAAATAATGTCGAAAAACATCACTATTCATAGAATCATAATTTGAAACATCTGGTGATTCAGACAAAAACCCTGTAGTATAGTAAAAATATTAATTTTTACTCTAATAAATGTTTTTTTATAGTTTCTATTATATTTAATACATGCATAGTAAAAATTTTAAATTTTACTATGCATTTTACTAATAAAAACATTTATAATCTCTATTCCTATTTACATTTAATTAAAATTTAGAAAAAAAACAAAAAAATCCATTCTTATGTTAAACCCTTGCTTCTCATTTATGTGACTTCACAATTAAGGCTTTTAATTTTAGATTTATAGGGTTTGTATTACTATATATATAGGTGTATGCCATCTAACCCACAGGACCACTTGCAAAGTCATATCCCAATCCTTGTCGGCCCCTGCATGATTTTAAAAAAAAAATATTTTTTTAATCGGTGCACACATTGTTTAAAATAGCGCACCGGTGCGTGATTTTAGTATAACGCACCGTGCACGTATTGACAAAAAAAATTGTTTGATAAATTTTTTTTTTATTAATTTATGTTTATGATAATCGGTGCTCCGGTATTAATATAACAAGTCAGGTCTCCTATTGACAAAGAGCATCGTACAATGTTACTATTGTATTTGCAGTGCATTTATAAGAACTTACCACACCGTTTTCGGTGCTTAAGTTGCGAAAGTCGCACCAAGCGCTTAATTTAGATAGATATACCGTTTTCTTGATTTTTTTATTTTTTACTTGAAAAGTATGTGATTTATTTATAAAATATATTAATGAATGGTACAGGTTTTATATTGATAAATAAATGGCTGACAAGATTTCAAGTAATAAAAATACTCATAACACATCCAGAAAGGAAAAAAAGGCAAATTTTTTGTAAATTATTTACAAAAGTTATTATTTTTGAACTATTTGTAAGTTTAACTAATATGTATTGTTTAGTGTGTATGATGAAAAGACACAAAATTATGAAGCTCAATAAGATTATTTTTTATTTAAGACCATAAGACTGTAAAATATTGATGGAAAAATTGCAAAAGGATGAATCAGATGAATGAAAGAATACTATCGATCCAATATGAGTTTGTTTTTTGAATTTTCATTAATAATATACATAAAAATATTAGATAACATGTTTCAAATAATATATTACTTCAGATATGTTTAATGTACTACAGGGACCAACAATGAAGAAAAGGAATGTTGTTCTAAGAAAATAAAAGAAAAATAGAACTTACAAATGAAAATGAATTGCTCCTTTGCTCATCTAGAGTGGTGTTGGAGGTTAATGAAAGGGGAAAAAACTTTTACAAATTTTTTAGGGATCTAGTGGAATGAATGTATAGATGTACTTTCCACTTACAATACAAAAATAAATCCAATGATTCCAAGAACCAAATTTTATTTAAACTACAGGAAGAGTTTCCAGAGAATTGGTCAATGAGACATGTTAGACTTTTAATAGCAAAAATGTACAAAAAAAAAAAAATATTGAAAAAGTAATATTTCTTTAAATTTTTTTCTAGAATTATATGTATATATTGCTATAAAGAAATCATTTATAAATATCACTCTTGTTATATTTAGTTTTCATATATCAATATAAAAATTAAATAGCTTATTTTCATGTTACTTTTTCAGGAAGATTATGAAAATCTCAAAAGATGAACGAGCCAATATCAGAAATATGCCAGTAGGAATGTCCAAACGCTACAAGGAAAAGACCCTCTAGCAGATTTTTTTGAGGAACCACAAAGAAAAATACTCCATACATCTGTTTCTAGCGAAGGTTACTAGAGGATGTTGGCGGCCGGAGGGTTTTGCGGATGTTTTCCTATCGGTGTTCTTATCGTTAAAACTTGCCCCAGTGCTCTCAAAAAAAGAAAGCACCGGTGCAGACAAAATCATTGGCACACCAGACACCATGCACTCCGTACACATCTGCCCGATGCGTCATAATATAATAGAGCACAGGTTCCTCACAACTCGTCTGCGTCGGTGCATTATAAAACACAATGGCAACACCAAAACCACCCAGTGTGGTAAACAAAAACTGCACCAATGCATCATAAAAAACACGCCAAAACACAAATAGACTGGTGCATTTGTAGCAAACAGTACCAGTGCACTTATAAACAACGTGCACCAGTAAAGGGTTAAATTAAAAAAATATTTACGACAAAAAACCCAGATTTTTTAGTTTTCCAGTGCTCCTGAGCTATCAATTACCGGTGCACACTATACTATAGAACGCATCGGTACGCACCGAAAATTGGCACACTGGACAACGTGCGCGAAGTACACACACTGCCGGGGTGTCCAATTATTGTAACGCACTGAGGCGTCAATACTCTTCCGTTCCGGTGCATCATAAAACAGCGCCAAAACAGAAACGAGCCAGTGCGTTCTTCTTTAAGAGCATTGGTGCGCCAGAAACCGCACGCACTGGAATAGCATTATATATATATATAAAATAAGGCCAAAAAACTGGTGCTTTTTGACTATTACGCACCAGTGCTTTACCATTACGCCGCCCCGGTGCATCATCAAATTTTCGTGCCGAAACTGAAACATCCTAGTGCGCGGTTAGGGAAACGCCCTGGCGCGTTATAAACAATGCGCCAAAATTGATACTTCCTGGTGCGGTTTTATTTAACTACACCGGTGCACTTATAAAACCCCGTGCACCGAAATAGGGTTAATTAAAAAAAAATTATGGCCAAAAAACTTCATTATTCACTTTCCTCAGTGCTCCAGAGCTCTCAAGCCCTAGTGCTATTTCCTTATTTCTGAGCCGTCCTGACATCGGTGCTCTCATTGCACCCATTGCACACACTGCTGCTCTGCATTGGCCACCAATCTCCAGTTTGCATTTTGAAAAGCAGTGGGAAAATTTTATTTTCCAAATTTTACAGCCAATATGCCTTCTCGATGGCGAAATGTACATGTATTTTTCTAGTTTTTCTATAATTAAGCCTTTTAGAAGACTAGAAATTGAAATAAACTTAAAAATAACCATTAAAAAAGAAAATAAAAAATAATTTGTCGCGTCGTGCGCTCGAGCTGTTCGTCTCGCACCAGATAGAGGTGCTACCTATAAAATTTACAGGCAGCACCTCTACCAGTGCTAACAGTAACCGCACTATTTCCAAGGCAGTGCTAGAAGGCACCCTGAATAATTTTAAATACAAATAAAAAATAAAAAAGGCGGTGCACTCATTTATCCTGGCGCACCGTTGACCCCATCATTCACAATGCAGTGCGTTGACTTCATTTTATGCCTCGGTTTATGTCAGGGAACAAAATTTTTCATTCCAAGAGGGTCAACGGTGCAGCCGGGTAAAAGACCGCACCGTCAACTATGTCATTGTCATGAATTCGGTGCACTGACACAACTATACATGCCGGGGTGTATATTTCAGTAAGCGCACCGCTATTCTGAATTATATACAGTCCACGGTGCTTGAAAAATATACATCTGCACTGAATCCAGTGATGTCTGTTTCATTAGGGGCCCTGGGGACGGTGCGCTAAAATATTAGGACGCACCGGCACCAATGCGTGACTGTTTTTATGGAGCACCAACTTGTATATTTGTTTTTTTTGTTTTTTTAAATATATATGTATATTTATAAATACATTTATGTTTTAATTAAAAAATTTATTTAATATGGCAACGATTTAGAGAGAACAGGAGCAACAGCAGCAACAACAAGTAGAACAATATGACATGATTCACCAATGGGAGGCAAGAGAGAGGGAGAGAGATGGATGCCCTCACCCTATGACTACATATACCTGGGAGATACTTATGCAGGTAGGCCTCCTCAAGTTATATGAGGAGGCTATTTCTGGCCTAAAGGCCCATAGTGTGCTTTTGAGACATCTTATCAGTAGGTGGAATGCCCACCGACAGGCTTTTCAAGTTGGTGTTGACCAGTGGTACACACCCACTGAGGAGGACATTTATTTTATTACAGGACTATGGAGGAGAGGGGTGGATTTTCCCTCATTCCCAGATGTGCTAGCTGGTTGTGTAGCAAGGAGTCAGTTAATTTACTCCCAGAGATACATTGGAGCACATGTACTGTCTCCTTCAGATTTTCAGGTACCTGGGGGTCAGTCACGTATAGGTGCTTTTGGTAGACAGGATGTGCAGTGCCTCTCTATTATCGCTTCGATCATTTCGCACAACACCAGTGATGAGAAACACACTAGTTGCTCGCTTTTATATTACGTTGATTCTTTAGTACAGCAGCCACGACTTGTCAGGTGGTCTGCCATTTTTTTGCGACAGTTTTGTATGGCCTTAGATAGATGTCATGCTTATGCACAAGGGAGGGTCAACTTCCCTTTTACTTTAGAACTATTTTGTTTATTTTTTGAGAGGTTTCCAGAGATGAGACCTAGTTTTGTTCGACAGCCTCGTAGGCCGATGTACGAGGCCCGAATGCACATGTGGGGGAAGATGATGCCCAAGAGGGGAGACATTATGTTTCCAGCGAGGATATCACATGATTCACTGGACTTACTAGCCAGTGTTGGTGGGATGCATCCCTTCATTATGGTCCCATGTCCTTATGTTGGACTAGACTGGCGAGGGTGTCCCAATATCCTCTTCACTCCTGATGAGCCACCATATGATAGAGGTAATATTATTGTTTTATTTATATTTATTCTAACATGTTCTTTAACTTGTTTTTATTAAATTTTGTAATGAAATTGTCTAATTAGTGTTGTGTACTTGTATATATTTTGTAGACATTGGCTCTTTTGAAGGCAATGAGATGTCAGATCCACCACATGATCTAGGTGTCGATCCTGATGATTACGATCAGGAGATGGCTGATGCGCTGGAGGATGAGGTTGGTGGCACAGCAGAGAGATGTGTTGATCCTACACCTCATGGTGCACCGGTACCGCCTTTTTCTAGGCATGGTCGACCTGAGACTAGATATCGGATGGAGTTGGGCAGCCAACTTTGTGGATTGATTTCAGATGTGGGCCTCATGCCCACTCATTACAAAGAGATACAGGGCGATGATAGACTTTTAGGGATGAGGTGGAGAGGCATGCCGCGTGACATGTACGGCCTGATGCGGCATGTCGTAGGAGCTACGACAGCTGTTACGTGAATGAGGAGGATTTTCCGTAGCTATAGGCATAGTCGAGCTGCAGCACGTGATGGAAAGTCTGCCAGCAGTGACTCAGATGTATCTCATGATCGTTCACCGTGCGGTGTGCCTGATGTTCAGCATGAGGCTCCACTGGCAGCATCTAACACTAGTAATCATGGAGATGAGGTTGGACCATCGGCCACGTCCAGTCAACAGCCTGCACCATCCATCATGAGTACTAGTCACAATCATCATGAGTAGGCTGGACCATCAACCATCGAGGCTATAGTACTATTGACTGAGCAGGCCTCCACTACTAATGCACCTCATATTGATCATGTTGTACTACCACCAGCGGATGCATCCATTAGTACTAGTGATCATCATGATCATGAGCAGGCTAGTCAACCATCGACTGTCGAGGCTACACCCAACTTTACTGAGCAGGCCGCATCCACTTGTACTAGTGTTATTGATGTTGTTATACTATCACCAGCACCTGATCCATAACATTTATATTACAGTTGTATATTTTTAACATTATTCAGTTATATAGATATATATATATGGTCCATGTATTTTATGTTCATGTTGCAGTTGTACTTAATTTTCATGTTGATGATCATCATGATGTGGCGCATATTGTTAGTCATGTTAGATATGTTCATTTAATGCTTAGCTTGCATATATATCTGTATATGTGATAGGAGCATGAGTTATTTGACATTATATTGAGATGTATATTTGATGTTTGTGTTGTGATGATGTTAATATATAATGTTAATTTGATGTTAATTGAATGTGTTTATTAGTCGAATATGATTTTTGTACGATGGTTATCATGATCATGATGATGTTTATTAATTAATTTAATATTATTAAATGACCATGATATTTATTAAATTTTATGTCGTGAATGTAATTGTAATTTAAATTTTAATTCTATGTAAAATTGTAAAATTTTATTTGTATTTGTACTAATTGTAATTTTAAGTGTAATTGTATGTAAAATATTTATTAATGTAAATTTTTAATTGTAATTGTAATATTTAATTTATTCTGGAATGATTGTAATTGTATATATCAAAAATTGTAAAATTGTAATTGTAATTCTAATTGTATGTAAATTTCACAAATTGTAATTGTATTTGTAATTGTAATTTTAATTGAATTGTATGTAAAATATTTGTAAAATTGTAATTGTAATTGCGCCAAGAGGTGCTCTACAGCCCAATATATAGGGATGTGTATATGTAACGTGTGTAATGTAAACTTTTGATATGTCGGGCCCAATATATAGAGATGTGTAGATGTAATATGTGTAATGTAAACTTGTGATATGTCGGGCCTAATATATAGATATGTGTAGATGTAATGTGTGTAATGTAAACTTTTGATATGTAGGAGTGTATAGATATGTGTAGATGTCATGCGAGTAATGTAAACTTTTGATATATTTTCCACTTTAATACCATGGGTTGAATACCATGGGCCAAATACCATATTTATAAAAGAGGTATGGTAAATAAATGAAATTTAAATAAACCATATATATGGTAAATAAATAAAATCCTATTTTTATTTATGAACATCAAAAAGTGGTTTTATTTAGGTGAATCCTGAGCTAAATACCATGGGCCAAATTATTATTAATACATGCCAAAAAAACATTATTAACCCTAATATTAATATTAATATTAATATTAATTCTAATATTCACATTATTATATTATAATATTAATATTATTAAATTTAATTAATGTAAACTTTTGATATGTCCGAGTGCATTTCCTATCTCAGGTAACAATAAACATGTAAACATAAATGTAAAAATAATGTTTAATATTTAACATTTAAAATTTAATCTAATTAATCTAATGTCAGCCCTAATGAAAAATCATTTCTCTCCCTACATATATAAATTTAACACAGTGGGCCAAATACCATATTTTTCTATTTCTCTTCCATTTTATATTGGAGGGAAAAGAGAGAGAGGGAGAGAGAAGAGAGATGGGGGAAGAGAGAGGGAGCTAGGAGAGGAAGGGAGAGAGAGGAGGAGAGAGGGAGGGAGATAGGAGGATAGAGGGAGGGATGTAGAGATGGATTTGGAGGGTGAGAGAGGGAGGGAAGAAGAAATACATAGAGAGAGCGAGAAGTGGAGAGAGAGAGGGAGTGAAAAGGGAGAAATAGAGAGAGTATGTGTATGTTTGGGGGTGAGATAAAGAGAAAAATAAGGAGAGATGGAGGGAATGGGGGGAGAAGGAGAGAGGCAGGGATATAGTAACATAGTTGGAGGGTGAAGAGAGGGAGAGAGAGGGAGATAGAGAGAGAGATAGATGTGGGAGAGAAATGGATAGAGGGGAAGGAAGAGAGAGAGGATGTGAGAGAGTGGAGAGGGAGGGAAAGAGAGATGGAGTTGGAGGGGGGAGAGAGGGAAGATGATTTCTTGCACTTGATGCATTGATTTCAGTGTAGATGGTTATTTCTAATGTAAATTTTGATAGATCAATAGTAATGTAAACTTTTGATATGGTGATTTCTAATCCTATTTGATTTCTTGCAATAGATGCATTGATATCAGTGTAGATGTTGGTGTCTAATCTTATTTTCTTACTTGCACTAGATGCATTGATTTCAGTGTAAATACAGATAATATCAAACTGTGGATCTAGAGTAATGTATTTACATAGGGAGCGAGAAGTGGAGAGAGAGAGGGAGTGACAAGGGAGAAATAAAGGAGTATGTATATGTTTGGGGGTCAGATAAAGAGAAAAATAAGGAGAGATGGAGGGAATGGGGGGATAATGAGAGAGGGAAGGATATAGTAACATAGTTGGAGGGTGAAGAGAGGGAGAGAGAGGGAGATATAGAGAGAGATAGATGTGGGAGAGAAAGGGATAGAGGGGAAGGAAGAGATAGAGGTGTGAGAGAGTGGAGAGAGGGAGAGAAAGAGAGATGGAGTTGGAGGGGGGAGAGAGGGAAGATGATTTCTTGCACTCGATGCATTGATTTCAGTGTGGATGGTGATTTATAATCCTATATTTCTTGCACTATATGCATTGATTTTAGTGTAGATGTTGAGAGAGAGTGTGTGTGTGTGTGTGTGTTGGGGGAGGAAAGATTATTGGAAGGAAAAGAGAGAGGGAGAGAGGGAGAGAGAGAGAGAGAGAGAGAGAGAGATAATTGGATTGCAAAGCGAGAGAGAGGAAAAGATAGTGGAAGGTAGGAGAGGAAGGACAAGAGAGAGGACATGAGAGAGAGGAAGAGAGAAAATTGGAGGGCAAATAAAGAGAGAGAGAGAGGGGGGGGGGAGAGAGGAAGGATGAGAGAGAGGATGAGAGAGGGAGGGAGATAGAAGGAGAGATGGAAGGATGGAGAGATGGAGTTGGAGGGGGAGAGAGGGAGGGAAGAAGGAATACATAGAGAGTGAGAAGTGGAGAGAGAGATGAAGTGACATTGGAGATATGGAGAGAGTGTGTATATGTTTTGGGGTGAGATAAAGAGATAAAGAAGGAGATATGGAGAGAAGGAGAGAGGGAGGGATATAGTAACATAGTTGGAGGGTGAAGAGAGAAGGAGATATATATGTGGGAAAGAAATGGAGAGAGAAGAAGGAAGATGGAGGATGTGAGAGAGTGGAGAGATGGAGGGAAAGAGAGATGTGGTTTGAGGGGGGAGATATGGAAGTAGATGGTGATTTATAATCCTATTTGATTTCTTGAACTAGATGCATTGATTTCAGTGTAGATGTTGATTTTAGTGTATAGGAGGAGAGATGGAGGGAAATATAGATGTAGTTGGAGGGGGGAGATAGGGAAGATGATTTCTTGCACTCGATGCATTGATTTCAGTGTGGATGGTGATTTATAATCCTATTTTTCTTGCACTATATGCAATGATTTTAGTGTAGATGTTGAGAGAGAGGGAGAGAGAGAGATAGTAACATAGTTGGAGGGTGAAGAGATAGGGTGATATATATGTGGGAAAGAAATGGAGAGAGAGGAAGGAAGAGGGAGGATGTGAGAGAGTGGAGAGATGGAGGAAAAGAGAGATGTAGTTCAAGGGGGGATATAGGGAAGTAGATGGTGATTTATAATCCTATTTGATTGCTTGCACTAGATGCATTGATATCAGTGTAGATGTTGGCTTCTAATATTATTTTATTACTTGCACTAGATCCATTGATTTCAATATAGATGTTGATTTCTAATCTTATTTTATTACCTGCATTATATGCATTGATCTCAGTGTAGATGTTGTTTTGTAATCTTATTTTATTGTTTGCATTAGGTGCATTGATTTCAGTGGAAGCACACAAAATTATTAACAATGTACATTAATATGATGATTTCTAATCCTATTTGATTGCTTACACTAGATGCATTGATATCAATGTAGATGTTGGTTTCTAATATTATTTTCTTACTTGCACTAGATGCATTGATTTCAGTGTAAATACAGATAATATCAAACTCTGGATCTAGAGTAATGTATTTACATAAGGAGCGAGAAGTGGAGAGAGAGAGGGAGTGAAAAGGGAGAAATAGAGGAGTATGTGTATGTTTGGGGATGAGATAAAGAGAAAAATAAGGAGAGATGGAGGGAATGGGGGGAGAATGAGAGAGGGAGGGATATAGTAACATTGTTGGAGGGTGAAGAGAGGGAGAGAGAGGGAGATATAGAGAGAGATAGATGTGGGAGAGAAAGGGATAGAGGGGAAGGAAGAGAGAGAGGATGTGAGAGAGTGGAGAGAGGGAGGGAAAGAGAGATGGATTTGGAGGGGGGAGAGACGGAAAATATTTCTTGCACTCGATGCATTGATTTCAGTGTGGATGGTGATTTCTAATCCTATTTTTCTTGCACTATATGCATTTATTTTAGTGTATACGTTGAGAGAGAGAGAGAGAGAGTAAAAGATAGAGGAAGGTAGGAGAGGAAGGACAAGAGAGAGGAAGAGAGTTATGTGGGAAGAGAGAAAATTGGAGGGCAAAGAAAGAGAGAGAGAGAGAGAGAGAGAGGGGCGGGGGGGAGATGGAAGGATGGAGAGTTGGAGTTGGAGGGGGAGAGAGGGAGGGAAGAAGGATTACATAGAGAGTGAGAAGTGGAGAGAGATATGAAGTGACAAGGGAGATATGGAGAGACTGTGTATATATTTTGGGGTGAGATAAAGAGATAAAGAAGGAGATATGGTGAGAAGGAGAGAGGGAGGGATATAGTAACATAGTTGGAGGGTGAAGAGAGAGGGAGATATATATGTGGGAAAGAAATGGAGAGAGAGGAAGGAAGAGGGAGGATGTGAGAGAGTGGAGAGATGGAGGGAAAGCGAGATGTAGTTCGAGGGGGGAGATAGAGAAGTAGATGGTGATTTATATTCCTATTTGATTGCTTGCACTAGATGCATTATTTTCAGTGTAGATTTTGATTTCAATGTAGAGGAGGAGAGATGGAGGGAAAGAGAGATGTATTTGGAGGGGGGAGAGAGGGAAGATGATTTCTTGCACTCGATGCATTGATTTCAGTGTGGATGGTGATTTATAATCCTATTTTTCTTGCACTATATGCATTTATTTTAGTGTAGATGTTGAGAGAGAGAGAGAGTAACATAGTTGGAGGGTGAAGAGAGAGGGAGATATATATGTGGGAAAGAAATGGAGAGAGAGGAAGGAAGAGGGAGGATGTGAGAGAGTGGAGAGATGGAGGGAAAGAGAGATGTAGTTCAAGGGGGGATATAGGGAAGTAGATGGTGATTTATAATCCTATTTGATTGCTTGCACTAGATGCATTGATATCAGTGTAGATGTTAGTTTCTAGTCCTGTTTTATTACTTGCACTAGATCCATTGATTTCAATATAGATGTTGATTTCTAATCTTATTTTATTACCTGCATTAGATGCATTGATCTCAGTGTAGATGTTGTTTTGTAATCTTATTGATTTTTTGCATTAGGTGCATCGATTTTAGTTTAGATGTTGATTTCTGATTTGATGTACATTGATGGTACATTAATTTTAAGGTGACTAGATTAAGATTGTGCATTGATTTCAGTGTAAGCACACAAAATTATTAACAATGTACATTAATATTTGTGTTATAGTAAATCAACCTATTATTATTGAAGAGCAAGAGAGAAAATGTATGATGTTTAGTACAATAGTTCAAGCTAAATATTTAAATGGTTTATTATTTCAATTGTCCTTTTCATAAAATCGATATGAAAAGATGACAAAACTAACAAGGGTGACAATAAGAATATAAAAATAAAATAATTTGAAATTGATCACAATGAAGACTATTTGTAATTGACTACATTCTTATTATTTTCATTTTCTATCGTTCAACACTATTACATTGTCACTTTTCATTCAAAAAATTATTTCGTCATTAAATTTATTAACAATATTTATCATCTCAAAAAACTAAGGTAACTAAGAAAATTTTAAAATTAAAATGACCAGATAAATATTAGACATATTTAGCATATATAAAATTATTATATTTATATTATCTATATTTACATATTATTGAAAAATTAATCATATTTTCGATAGATTTTCCTTGGCCGCACACGACTGAAACCAGCCTAGATCCATCTTAACTCTGGATCTATCAAGCGCCGAGAGGGATCAAATCTCTCGAGGTGCAAACATTTCCTCAAGTTTTGCACTAAAAAAAGAGGTTTGCACCTCTAGAGATTTGATCCCTCTCGGCGCTTGATAGGTCCAGAGTTAAGATGGATCTAGGCTGGTTGTAAATGTAATTCTATGTAAAATTGTAAATGTAATTGTATTTGTAACTGTAATTTTAATTGAATTGTCTGTAAAATATTTGTAAAATTGTAATTGTAATTGTAAATGTAATTATATGTAAAATTGTAAATGTAGTTGTATGTAAAATTGAAATTGTAATTCTAATTCTAATCGTAATTCATGTATGTGAAATTAATGTAAAATTGTAATTGTAATTTTAATTCTAATTGTAATTGTAATTTTAATTAATGTAATTGTATGTAAAATTTTAATTGAAGTTGGGTTACACTTTTTGCCTTTTTTTGAGAAAAAATTTTCATTTTTTTCGGTTCTTCAACTTTCTGCAAACTATAACAATTTTTCTGTTTAGAATTTCATTTAGCGATAAAAAAAAAAAGT
The DNA here is from genome assembly GCA_034641835.2 of Pinus albicaulis. Classification (NCBI taxonomy): domain Eukaryota; kingdom Viridiplantae; phylum Streptophyta; class Pinopsida; order Pinales; family Pinaceae; genus Pinus; species Pinus albicaulis. The sequence continues at coordinate 600,718,349 of CM076573.1, forward strand.
TGTCAGAAATTTTGTTAGCTTTCTATTACTTATTTTTTGAAATTTTTTTATGGAGATTTGATATGTCAACTTAGCATTTCTTTGAGTGTGTGTTTCTTAACAATCAAAGGATTCATAAGAAGTCATGTTATGATGCAATGTTGTATTCATTGAAAATTTGTGTTTTTGAGAAAAAAAAATGTGTTACAACAATCTAAACAGAGTCTACTTTGGTTTCGTCATATTTACAAAGCCAATGGATGCATATCATAATTACTAGAATTTTTTGAACTGGTCCAATACGAAAAACTGCATATTTTGGATATGTTTCGCGATGCAAAAAATTTCTTAACATATAAGTTATAAAATAAAAATCTAAAAGCTACCCATGAGAGACGACGGACCAATGTAATGCCCCATAATTTTTTCAATTTTTTTACAATGTATTTTGGGAGATACAAAATTTTGATTTCACTGAATCACAATGACCCTCAGAAATTGTTTGCACCCATTTTATTAGAAAATTAATTAAAATTAGTAAACGTTTATGAAATTCCATAAAATTTATATTTCCTGAAAGTGAATTCAATTTTGAAAATGCTTGTCTTGGTTCCGACAGTTAATTAAAAACCTTTCATGGAGTTTAATCAGTGCAAAGTTGCAGAAACGTATTCAGAGCCTGGTTCTATGTAACTGGTGACGCATTAGTTCGGCCAAACTTTGATTAAAAGTTCGGCCGAGCTATTTTTGCACCGATGGCTCGTTAAATCTAACGACTTAATAGTTCGGCCAAACTTTTAATCAAATTTAAGCCGAAATTTTGTATAATTTTCCGTCGGCCGGAAAATTTCGCGGAGCCCCTCCTAAAACACATTTCACGGCAATATAAATTGCCGCGAAATCATTCATAATTTTTGCACATTTCGCGCATTTCATCTAATTTTACAAAGGTCTTGGTTGGGTTTAAAAAATTTTCTTCAAGGTTTGGATTTAAGGGCATTTCTTGGAAGCGGACTGATTTTGCAAAGAATTGTTTTGGGTTTAAAGAATTTTCTTGGAGGACATTTCTTGGAGGCGGCCTGATTTTGCAAAAAATTGTTTTGGGCTTAAGGAATTTTCTTGGACGTACATTCAAAGAACATTTCTTGGAGGTATGTGATACATTTTTTTGGATGTTTTTTCTGCTTCATTTTTTTGAAAGTATGGAGTTGGGCTTAATTTCGAAAAGACATTTTCTGGAAGTATTTTTTAAAGTGACCTTTTTTTTTTTAAGTTGCAGGCATTTTTTGAAGTGACATTTTTTTAGAGTACGTGTTTTGAGTTGAAGTAAATCTTTTGAGCTTTTTTCCATTTTTATAAGACATTTTTTTCTCGAATTTTTTAAAGTAAGTGTTTTGGATTGGAGTATGTATTTTTTGCAAAAAAATTAAAATGAATTTTTTTTAAATTAAATCTTTTGTGATGTTTTTTTCTAATTGAGTTATTGTCTAATTTTTTGAAAGAATTTTTTTGAAATTCATACCCTATTATCGTGGGAAATCGAAGGAATTGTGCGAGAAAATATGATCGAAAAAGAGACCCTGAGGAACGTAGAGAAGAGATGAGACAATATCGCAAAAGGAAGTTAGAATCCCTCTCAAATATTGAAGAGGAAAATCAACCTCAAGCAGGAATTGAAGCAGGTATGTAAATGTAAATATTATGATCTATCGATATATTTAAAATTTTCCTAGTGTAAAATGTGAAGCTTAATTTTTATTTGATGAAATAATTTGAAAAATATTTTGTTTAATGTAAACAGACAGAGATATTCCTCAAAACATTGATGATGAGATACAAAATTTTGAAAGAGAAAGTGAAAGAGATATTGAAACAATGATTGAAGATGGTGAAAATATTGAAAGAAATCCAAATAAAGAAATTGAATCACAAGGTATATATATATATATATATATATATATATATATATATATATTAAACACATGCACGTATTATTGAAATTATAGATATATTTATTAATTTAGTTATTTATTGAATATGTACTATTTTTTCGAATATGTACAGATGAAATCACTGTCGATGATGAGATGTTAGAAAATGTTGACACTCACACATATGGAGATAAAAAACCTGACCATGCTATACGATATCGTGTTAACTGCTTTTTTGAAAAGTATTTATTAAATGAGCGAGTGACAGTTCAAGCTCAAATGTTGAAAGGTATCCTATCATTAAGTAAATTAAAAGAAGCTACGACACTACTGGGTATTCGAAAATTAACCAAAGATAAAAAAAAATGAAAGAAGATGTGATAAAAAATATGAGTAGTGCTATAAATTCAATTAACAGATCTAGAGAGAAAGATGTTTCAATTGTACGTAGAGGAATACAGATGGCAATGGTTTCATCAAGTACTAAAGAGAATCGTTTGGTAACATCTATGGCATGAGTACTAGGAACGTCGCGAAAAACTTTGCACAAACATCGGAAATTTCAGCTGCAAATAGATGTAAATGATGAACTCACTTGTTGGAGAGCTATTTGTAGGCAACCATACAAAGATAGACTTGGAGAAAATTTTTAAAAAATAATATATGAATATTGGAAGAACAATTTGTGTGTTTCGCCAACTGCAAGGCATGTGATGCGAAGAAGAATAGCACGAAATCAATACGAAGAACATGAAAAATGTTTCTTCGAAAGCACTCAGATAGAGTTATTCAACAATTTCAAAGAAGAGAATCGTCAAATTCATGTTTCACTCAGTGCTTTTGTTCGACAAAAACCATGGTATGTAAAACCTATCACCGTACGCGACACTTGTTGTTGTCGTTATCATGTAGAATTTGAGTTATATTATGACACATTCCTTGATTTCGGTAGAACATTATTGAAGGATTCACCTCCTCCTTCCACTATCCATGATTTCATATCTCAAATTATATGTGAAAGAGAAAGCGATGAACTATTTTACAAAAAGAAATGTGTTGGTGGTAAAAAATGCGATGATTGTGGAAATTTGACTAAATTTCAAAACAAATATCGTATTGATATAAATGATCAATCATTTTCCAACATGAAAGTGAAATGGAAGAGATATGAATATATTGATACATCGATTCAAGGTGCAAATAGTGTTAAAAGAATTGAATTACTAGAAGACGAAATTTTTCTAATAGACTTTTTGAGAAAGTTTGAGGCAGAAATTTACAAATACACCAAGCATTCCCATAGAGCTCGATGGAAAGACTTGCAATTCAAAAAATCTTGTGAAGTTTTTCCACCAGGGACCATTTTGTCAGTGATTGATTTTGCAGAAAACTACACATTTGTTCCACAAAAAGAAATTCAGAGTGAATACTATCATTCTGACCAAGTCTTCATGCTCATCCATATTCTATATAGACATGCTGAAAAAAATGTTGATCATATAGAAAGCATGAGTGAAAATCGACATATCATTAAAGAATATCACTTTTATATCAGTGACGATTATACACATGATACATGTTTTGTACAACATTATTTTGGAAAAATTTATGATTCCTTGAAAAATCGTGGAATAACATTCAATGAACAATGGATATGGTCAGACGGATGCGCAGGTCAATTCAAATCTGCATGATCATTCTTTTGGTTGTGTTGTCTTCATAAGAAAACCTGCATTAAACATTGTTGGAATTTCTTTGAGACTAGCCATGGAAAAGGAGAACATGACGGTGCAGGAGCATGCATAAAATGAGCACTTCGAAGATATCAAATGAACCACTCTGCAAGCCGACTTGTGAACACTAAAGAAGTTGTTCAATGGTGCATCGCTGCTCTAAGCCATGACTCTAACCCATCAAGGGAAGTGCGAAAGTACATTCAATTTAATTTATATTGGAAATCTAATTTTAAACATTGTACATTTATCATGCAATGATTATCTTTGATTGTATTTTAATATCATATTTACAAATTCTTATTTTAATTTTCCATATAAAGGTTTTTCTGGCATATTGGGATTGAAGACGTAGATAAATCAATTGGAAGTGACGTTGAAACAATAAAAGGGACTCGAAAATTTCATTCAATTCAAACAAATTCGTCCAGAAATGTGTTTGCATTGGATAAAAGAAAATATTCTTGTTTTTGTGATGTTTGCATAGACAACACAAAATCCAATGACGTTTGTGAAAACAAAATGTATGTGAACGATTGGAAACATATAGAGATAAATACAAAGGGCAAAATGTCTGTTGCAATGTTTGAAGAAATGCAATTAGAGGAAACTACAATATCATCCGATGGTGATCGAGTTTCTGATCTTGTTAGAGAAGGTAACATTTGAATTATTTTCTAATGATTTAAAGATCTAGAAATAAATTTAAATATGTATAATTTTATTAAGTTTTTTTTATTGTGCAGGAGATGTTTTTGTTGTAATTGCACCTATTGACAATGATGAAAATGTGAAGTATTATTTGATGCGTTGCACTAAACGAAAAATGAAATTATTACAAAACTATAATGATCATGGATTTCAATATGACAGAGGGTCTATTATACTGAAAGGTTATTTTTTCAGACAAACTCATCAAAGTGGAGACTTTTTTTACTTTGAAGACTATGAACCTGATTCCATAAGTTGTCAATATAGTCACTTGGTGTGTGCAACACGCATAAATTTGATAGAAGTTCAATCAAAGAAAAAATCGAAAATTAAGAGATGGAAAATGTCAAAATCCGATCATGAACGGATTATTGAAGATGGAATTACAATAGAATTTTTTTGATTGAATTGTCCAACAATTTATTCTCTTTGGATTAAATATGTTTTAGAACTTCCAATACTCAACTAAAAATTGAGCTGCTTATGTTATTTGTGCAAGTGTTTGCACATGTACAAATTGTTTTGGTACATGCACGTGCTCTAGTATCAACTGAAAGTAGCTTTTCTATACATGTGCATTGATGAAAAATTTTACATGTATTGGATATATATGTGTGTGTGTGTGTGTGTGTGTTCTAGAATGAAATTAATTGTTCAAGTAGTTTTACTATGTGCATTGATGAAAAGTTATTTACGTACTCAATATATATGTTCTAGAATGCAATTAACTGGAACTAGTTTTTCTATGTGCATTGACGAAAAACTAGTTGAATTTTCTGGTAAAAAGTTTCCACAATGTAAATAAATCAACAAGGCTAACTATTTGAGTGCATTAACGACATTGACCCAAATTTAACAAACATATATATTTACTAGACTTATATTTCCAATCAAAATTAAAGGGATAATTTGTACATGTATATGTACTTCTTTAAACTCTTTTTTCAATTAGAGCTCAATTGATACATGGTTAGTTGCATTGAAAAGCTATGTTCTTCCTATTGGAAAAATTTTCATTCAAACAAGACTACATGTAAAGATCAAAAGAAATCTTAAGATTCCAAATGTACTTCAACCATCCAAAATGGATTTGTGCAACATTACTTGACATGCCATGCCAATTATAGTGAACAACTAGATCCAATAGAAACATTTAACGTTATATACCACATGTGCCAAATGTAGATTGAAACCATCCAAAACTTTAAAATTTTAAAAACTTTTGATAATATATCGTGCAACATTAAAACATTAAACATCACATTCGAAATGTAGATTGAAACCATTCAAAACTTGATTTTTAAAAACTTTTTGATTATATATATCATGCAACGGTGCTTCACATGCCATGCCAATTATAGTTCAACTAGATCCAATAGAAACATTTAACATTATATACCATATGTGCCAAATGTAGATTGAAACCATCCAAAACTTAAGTTCTAAAAACCTTTTGATTATATATCGTGCAACATTAAAACATTAAACATTTCAATTTCATTAAATATCACATGCGAAATGTAGATTGAAACCATCCAAAACTTGAGTTTTAAAAACTTCACATGCCATGCCAATTATAATTCAACTATCCAATAAAAACATTTAACATTAAATATAACATGCCAAATGTAAATTGAAACCATCCAAAACTTTTAACTTTTAATTTAACAAAAAATTATAGATCACAACATTAATTCACATGCCAAATGTACTCCAAGAATCCAAAAATTAAATTTTAAAAACAAAACAAATTATAACACATGTCATTACATAACATGCCAAATGTAGTTCACATGACAACATTAATTTATAGATGACAACATTACTTCACATTTACATGCCAAAAGTACTAAAACCATCCAAAAATTAAATAAAACAAATTATATTAACAATGTAATAAAATATGTCCAAAAATTGTAGATCTCACAAGTATCAAACTGTACCAAGTTTAACAAATTTTAAGACCATATAAATCTTGAAATCAAATCTACAAATCATGTCCATAAAATAGAGACGGATCTATCGTCTTTCCTATCAGGGTCTCAATCCACGCCCTATCATGTGAAGCATCATGGGAAACCTACATACACAATGCACATGTACTTGAACATTAAAATTTGATGTTTTAAAAATGAGTGAGAATATAAATATCTAGAACTTCATGTAAAAAACAAAATATAACAAAAAAATCATGCAATACCTCATGAGGTTCCTTTCCATTTGATGAACAAGTTCTTCCCCCATAAGAACATCTGTAGTGGTAAACTGTACAATATACATGTACAGTTATATATATATATATATATATATATTAAAAACTTTCAAATGAAAATGCATGTGTACATATATAAACTTATTTTCAATAATATTAAAAAAAGGAACTAAAGACAACTTGTTCAAATGCTGTGGATGTTCCTATCTCCGTCGCTAGAGTCCGCGGATTAAAGAAATCTTCTATAGGAACCTAAATTCAAAATTTTTTAAATAACTCAAAATATAGATCTCTCTCTCTCTCTCTCTATATATATATATATATATAACTTTTAAACATAAATTTTAAACTTGTGAAAAATTGTCCATACTTGTGGCTCATCTCCCAAGGAAGTAGAAGGTACATCTCCCAAGGAAGAAGAAGGTACCGCCATCCCAAAAACATCAGACAGAATCGGTACATGTTAAAACATTTTATCAAATTATATATATACATACATGTACATGTGTGGCAACAATTATTTATTTTAAAGTCACTTAAAAAACACTAACATTTGCCAACATATCTTGATGGTCAGACCCATCTGCATTGTTTGAACCAGAGGTCCCAAACGTGATATTAACATTTTCGTCACGCATCATGTGTGAGAACTGCAAATGGTGTTTTAACATATAATCATACATATTTGTTAGATTAATGTACATACAAATAAATGTATACATGTACATACACATGTATTTATTACAAATTGTACACATCTATATGCATGTTAAAATAATTTCAAACCCTAAGGTCATTAACACATACCGTTCTAGTGCCCTCTTCCTCATGAAGAATTAAGTCTTGCAAACCATTGCGGAAATTTTTTGCATATATTCGGAGATCTTCAACATTCATGTTGTCAATCTCCTCATCTCTACAATACACAAAATTGGCACGTGCATTTTCACATGCTCTTTGTTGATTTAAACAAACATTGACTCCACCCAATCTATTGTAAACATTGTCGATCATAACATCCCTTGTTTCTCGACTTACTTGAGAATTCGCATCCATCTCTGACCGCAGAGTTTCGACCCGAAAAGGTCGACTCACCAATGGCGGCTCAGGGCGATGCAACTCCACATCTCACTTAATGCCTTTACGGTCATATAATCGACCTTTCCCTGGGCCAAAAAATTCTGACGGAAGGTCATTGTAGTTGGGTTTCATACCCAAAAAAAATTCTGCATAAAACATTTGTGCAAAATAAACAGGAACCTCATCGTTCAATATGTTAATTCCTATTAAAACAAATGAAAAGTTGTATAGATTGTTTCAAAGCGAACAAAAATGGAAATGTAAACACAGAACGTACATGGACTAAAGAAAATGTTGTTGTACATTGAGGATCATCGTGCAAAATATGACTCATAAATCTTAGACAGATACACAAGAAATTGTAATGGTCAGAAGCCACGAGGGCCACCAGAGCTGAAAACTTAGTACATCTGTGCTGCAACACACGTGAAATAATACTGCTGCCAAGATTATCCAAAAGAGGGAAAACCAGCCCAAAGTAATTTGCACGAGAACTGGAAAATTTCATGAATTATTAGTAGAAAAGAGATTCACAACTCATGGGATGTTGTAATTTTTGGTAAAATACCATTTGAAAATAAAAGCAGTGAAAACACTACTGTGTGTAAGATTTGAGGATCATCGTGCAAAATATGACTCATAAATCTTAAACAATTACACAAAAAATTGTAATGGTCAGAAGCCACAAGAGCCACCAGAGCTGAAAACTTGGTACATTCGTGCTGCAAAAAACGTGAAATAATACTGCTACCAAGATTATCCAAAAGAGGGAAAACCAGCCCAAAGTAATTTGCACAAGAACTAGAAAAATTCATGAATTATTAGCAGAAAAGAGAATCAAGACTCATGGGACGCTGTAATTTTCATTAAAATACCATTTGAAAATAAGATCAGTGAAAACACTACTGTGTGTAAGACTTGAGGATCATCGTGCAAAATATGACTCATAAATCTTAGACAATTACACAAGAAATTGTAATGGTCAGAAGCCACGAGGGCCACCAAAGCTGAAAACTTGGTACATCTGTGCTACAACACACGTGAAATAATACTGCTACCAAGATTATCCAAAAGAGGGAAAACCAACCCAAATTAATTTGCATGAGAACTGGAAAAATTCATGAATTATTAGCAGAAAAGAGATTCACGACTCATGGGATGTTGTAATTTTCGGTAAAATACCATTTGAAAATAAAAGCGGTGAAAACACTACTGTGTGTAAGACTTGAGGATCATCGTGCAAAATATGACTCATATTTATCTTAAACAGTTACACAAGAAATTATAATGGTCAGAAGCCACTACTACAGTCCATTCATTCGTGTCTTAAGTTTGAAGAGAATCTAAATACTTGGGCTCATCATGCTATACTCGCAGAGAAAGAACAACAAGCAGTTTATGCTTCAGTAGCCACTGCTTTACCAGCTTTAGTATTCATTAGGTTCAAGAAATGGAGCATTATTCTTTATTCCGAGCCTGGTATAGTTCCCAATCCCAACCATGGTGCACCGAAGAGAAGCTTGGCAGGACAAGGCCGGTGGTTAGGCAGACGCCCCATTGTTCGGGGTATCGCCGCTATGACTGGCATGGATCATCTCCATGGAGGAGGGGGTAGGTCACGATACGTCTAAGAACAATTTCTCTCCAGGCACTATAGTGCTAAGTCCATCCAAAACAATTGAGTGATTGGAAACTTACGTAACAAGCATAAATAATACAATTACAATTCTTCCGGAAAAGAATACAGTCATCTCAAAACATTGGATAGACAGTGTCATTCATTATTGACCTGGAGTACATCCATGAAGGCCACCAAAGCTGAAAACTTGGTAAATCCGTGCTGCAACACACGTGAAATAATATTGTTTCCAAGATTATCCAAAAGAGGGAAAACCAGCCCAAAGTAATTTGCACGAGAACTGGAAAAATTCATGAATTATTAGCAGAAAAGAGATTCACGACTCATGGGACATTGTAATTTTCGATAAAATACCATTTGAAAATAAAAGAAGTGAAAACACTATTATGTGTAAGACCTTGGTAGAAGAGGTGAATTTATATTTATGAGCAGTGAGCTACAAGAGTCCATGATCAACACAAAAATCTGAAAAAAAAAACTAGGAGATGTTTTTTTCTTTTTATTTTTTTGGGTTAAATGAAAAATGTAGGATGATCCAGTAGGGGTCGAAATGTAAAGAAAACACGTTGTTTTTCTGTGTGTTTTAAGTCAGCTTAAAATCTACCAGCTAAGACATAGGGGAAAAAAACAGAGCTTTGTCTTTCTGGGTTGGGACTTACAAGGACGTCTGAGGTCTACTACAGCAGGCGTTCAGAAACATAGAGAAAAATCAACAAATCAACAATATACAAATTATTATAATGATCAAAGACTTAAAACCAGAAAAACAAAGAATCGACATATTTTCGACTATAACCAGAAAAACAACCATTTAAAACAATATTTTCGACTATAACAGAACTATACACCATTTTTATTGCCCATACCTGGTATTGCAGTAGACCAACAGTGCAAACAGGAGGAGAAAAAACGCGTGAACAAACAGACCTGCAGTAGACCAACAACACAGACGGGAGGAACGAAAACACACGAACATACAAACCAGCAGCGTCAGTGACAAAAATACACTCGAACAAAGAGACCGGTAAACAAATCAACTTCGCAGGCGATTTATTTATAGAACCTAGTTCGGTCGAACTATTTTAAAATTAAAAGTTCAGTCGAACTCAAAGTTCGGCCAAACTTTTGTTGGAAGTTCGGCTGAACTTTTGTTGCCGGTTTTCCCATATCCGGAAAAAATTCTGTTTTCCCACACCGTTAGTGTGCTGTCAATCTAAACAGAATCACGAGTTCGTCCGAACTATTGCCGAAATTTTTTTTTGACCCCCTATTCTCACAAAAGTGTAACCCAGCTTCACGTTTCTGCCCTTCTATTAATGTGAAAATTTTAATTGTATTAAAGTGAAATGATTTTATTAAAATATTTAAATTTGTAAATTTGCAAATAATTGTAAAATAACAAATCTAGAATAATACAAATTTTTGTAACATAAAGTTTATAAAATAATGAAAATAAATTCATGTATTTTATAATTATCATTATTTTATGATGATCTTATATATATAAAGTTTAGAAAATAATGAAAATAAATTCATGTACTTTATAATTATCATTATTTTATTATGATCTTACATACAAAAAAAAAGACTTTAAAAAGTCTGGTGCGCTTATCATCCTAACAGGCCCCAGTGTGTCGTATTAATACAACGCACCAGTGCGTCACATTTCCGCGCACCGGAAATGAATAAACACAAATTAAAAAAACAACTCTATTTTGTTTAAGTTAAAAAAAAACAGCAATTTGAAAAATGGGTGGCAAAATATTTTCGAAAATCTAATTTGATAAAATAATTCTTTAAATACTAAAAACTTTTCATTATTTCACTATTTTTGCTAAAACAATTCAGTCAGATTTTTACAGGAGACAGACCTGGAGCAAGAGAGCACGAGGGCACTGTGGATGGTGAAATACGTTCGAACAGAAGTATTCAGACAATCATAAACCAAAACTCTGGTGATTCATGCCCTTTATCATAGAATTTCAAACCATTTCGTGATTAAATTTAATTCTTTTTTTTATTATTTTTTCTGCAGTTTTTTATTTTTTCCTGCAGTTTTATCCATTTTTACCCTGAACCCTTCTTTTTTTTGTTTTTTCCCTTTCTTCTCCCTATTTTTTTTATTTCAGAATTAGGGTTTTTCATTTTAGATTGACGTCCAACCCACGAGACGACTTGCATAGTCGGATCCCAATCCATTCGGCCATTGCATGAATTTTTAAAAAAATGGATTTTTCTTTATCGGTGCACCCTACGTACACCACCGCATCCGTGCTCTATATTATTACAGTGCACCGTTCAAGTTCTGTGTCGTAAAAAATTGAAAACATTTTTTTAAATCCGTGTGCCAAATCTGAAATAGGGCACTGGTGCTCTCTTTAACTAGGAAAGCACTGTACGGTGTCTTACACCATTTTTGCAATGCGTTTATAATACCCACACCCGTTAGGTCTATTACATTATTTTTGTGGTGCGATTATAATACCGAACGCACCGTATGGTGTATTATACTGTTTTTCGGTGTGTTGCTAATATATCCACGCATCGACGGCGATGCGGATTTCATGAAAGGCACACCGATGTCTCAAGATTTATTTTCTACCTGAAAAGTTGAGAATTTATTTATAAATATATTAATGAATGATATGCTACAGGTTTCATATTGATAAAGAAATGACTGACAAGATATCAAGTAACAAAAATAATGTTAACACATCAAGAAAAGAAAAAAAAGGCAAGTTCTTTGTAAATTCTTTATAAAAATATTATTTTTGAACTATATGTAACTTTAACTAATATGTATTTTTTACTGTGTATCATACAGAGCCACAAAATGATGAAGCTCGATATGATTATTTCTAATCTATGACCAGAAGAGTGTAAAATTTTAATGGAAAAATTGCAAAAAGATGAATTAGGTGAATGAAACAATACTATCGATCCAATATGAGTTTCTTTTTTTAATTATCATTAATAATATGCTTAAAATTATTAGATAACATGTGTCAAACAATCTACTAATTCACATCTATTTAATGTTCTACAGGGACCAACAACTCAGAAAATGAATGTTATTCTAAGAAAAGAAAAAAAATAGAACATGCAAATGAAAATGAATTTCTTCTTGGCTCATCTGGAGTGGTGTTGGAAGTTAATGAAAGGGGGAAAAACTTTTACAAAAGTTTGAGGGATCTAGTTGAACGAGTACAACAAAGTGCTTTAAATGTAATATGTAATCATTGAATTTTTCAATCATTAGGTACAATAAATAAACAATTTAACATTAAATATTAATTTTCAAGAATTTTCTTACAGAAAAGAAAATAAAATGGAACCCATTCAGCACATAAAACAGGATGACAAGGAAGAAAATGGTTGATCTCTAAGTTTGTGAGTAATTTTTACTTCCTTATAACAACTTAACTAGATTTCATTTTTGTACTTTTTAAGTTGTTTTACAAAAATCATCATTGAATGTCTTCAAACAGGTGTTAAGATACAAAGAAGAACCATAATATGAATTGATTGAAATTGGGTTAAATATGGGTTGTGAGTATATGTTGGCATATCATAATTTAATTGTGGAATTTGTAAGCATCTATCGATCTTGTTTTAATTAGCTCTGTTTATAATTAATAGAACAAAAACATCTTTTATATTAAATATATGATTTGTTATGGGGTATAAAACTTGCAAGAAACAAAGTATGGAACTGCGCCAACAGATGAAATTTTGAAAGATGGCATGGTACATGGTTTTGAAAGAATGTGTATAGTTTATGAGTCACTTGTTTCTATGGTACGTCATTTTTCTTTTCTATTTAAATTGATGTATATTGTTTAATATTGGAATTTTCATTATTCTCACCAATGTCTATACACTCATTTCAGTTTATTTTTATGTTTGTAGATGGAAAGTGAAGAAGAAGAAAACAATCAACACCGTGAACACAACATTCCTGAAAATAACCCAAGTCATGGAAGTAGCTCTAGCAGTGACAGCAGTTCAAGCAAAGAATGATGATCACTATGTAATTTGGATATCAAAGCAAGGCATTTTATTTTTTGAAATATGTCTGTGAAATCAGACATTTTGTTTAATGTAATGGACATAGTGTCCCAATTGAAAGACAAAGGGATATGAATAATTGTCCCATTTTGTATGATAAAGACTGTCTTATTCATATATATATATATATAATCATAAAATATGTTTTAATTTATTCTATTGTGTTCTCCATTGTCGTTCTCAAATGCACTAATAAAAATTTAATTCATATGAATATTGTTATAATATTATATATATGTGTCGAATTTTGATGAATAATGAATTTAAAAAAACCACAATAATTCTGATATGATATAACAAATTAATCCAAACAACACATTCAAATGCATTAATAAAAATGTAATTAATATGAATATTGTTATAAGATGTGTCGACTTTTGATGAATAATGAATTTAAAACAATCATAATAATTGGATTGTGAGAGGTGGATGTTTCTAAAAAAAAACAAAATGAAAACCGGTGCGTTTATGTGTCTATACACACCAGTGCGTTTATGATTCTATGGGCACCACGCCAATACTGATTCCAGTTATAAATATTGATGTGTTTGTGTGATACTGCGCATCGGGGCGTTTATGTATCTATAATAACTGGTGCATTTGTAGATGCCATGTGCACTTCATGAATACCGATACCAATTATCAATATCGGTTCCTTTTTGTGATATGGAGCACCGGTGCCTCATAAAGATACATGCATCAGTGCGCTTATATGACCTATGGGCACCGCTCAAATCCCAAGACCAATTAGAACGGCCCCATGCGTTGTATCACCATCACCAGGCCTATTGTTGTTGTTTTCCTTAACGACCGGTGCATTCTCCTTCGACCGCCCCGATGCACTATCTACCGATATGCATCGGTGTGTTAAAACCTGATAAGAGCATTGATGAAAAAACATCTGTAATAACCTCTAGCCGCCCATTTTTTTTAGTTGTGTTGAATTTCCATTAAAAGCTCTGCCAAAACCTCTTTTACTAGAAATGGATGTGGTAGCATATGTTTTTTTGATCATTTTGGCCAATTTTATAACACTAAAAACCTCCTTTATAACCTCCGCTAGAGGGTATTTTCCTTGTAGTGAAAAAGGTGTACAAGGAGATGGTTAAAGAAGTGGACATAATTTGGCATCACTTCAGGATCCATCTCAACAACAACGTGCTTCAAATGTAATATATAATCGTGGAATTTATCGATTAGGTACAATAAATAAATAATTTAGCATTAAATATTAGTTTTCAAGTATTTTATTAAAGAAAAGAAAAGAAAATGGAACCCATTCAACACATAAAACAGGACGACAAGGAAGAAAAGGATTGATATCTAAGTTTGTGAGTAATTGTTACTTCCTTATAAAAACTTAACTAGATTTCATTTTTGTATATTTTAAGTTGTTTTACAGCAATCATCATTGAATGTCTTCAAACATGTGCTAACATAGAAAGAAGAACCATCAGAATAATTGATTGACATTGGGTTAAATATGGGTTTTCATTATATGTTGGCATATCATAAATTAATTGTGGAATTTGTAACTATCTATCTTATTTTACTTAGCTCCGTCTATAATTAATAGAACAAAAAAATATTTTATATTAAATCTATGATTTTTTATGGGGTATAAAACTTGCAGGAAGCAAAGTATGGAACTGCGCCAAAAAATGAATTGTTTAAAGATGGCATGAAGTTTGGTTTTGAAAGAATGTCTTTCTATGGTGCATTTCATTTATATTTACACTGATGTATATTATTTAATATTTCAATTTTCATTATTCTCACCAATGTAGATACATGCATTACACTTTAATTTTATGTTTGTATATGGAACTTGAAGAAGAAGAAAACAATAAACACAATGAACAAAAGATTCCTCCAAATAACCCAAGTCATGGAAGTAGCTCGAGTAGTGACAACAGTTCCAGCGAAGAATGATGATCAATATGTTTGGATATCAAAGCAAGGCTTTGTATTTTTTGAAATATTTGTCTATGAAATCAGACATTTTGTTTAATGTAATGGACATAGTGTCCCAATTGAAAGACAAAGGGATACCAATAACTGTCCCATTTTGTATGAAAAAAGAATGTCTTATTCATATATAAGATATGAATACTATTATAAGATATATGTCGACTTTTTATGAGTAATGAATCTAAAAAAAACACAATAATTGCACTATCACAGGTTGATGTTTCTAAAAAAATAGAAAATGAACACTAGTGCATGTGTATGATACTGTGCGCTGATGCGTTTGTATGATACTGTGCACCGGTGAGTTTCTACGACCTATGAGAATCGCACCAAATACCAATACCAATTAGAACACTCGGTGCACTTTATCAATTACTATGACCCGGGAGGATAGACGTGCATGCACCAGTATGGTTTGACTTTAATGCACTGGTACATTTTTATAACTTAATGGCCCGAGGATTTTTACACCTTAACAACCTGGTGCGTTTTTACACCTTCACGGCGTCGGTGCATGCACCTTCTATTGGCTCGGTGCGTATTTGTAGGTGACATGCACCGGGACATTGCTAAATGCCCCTGGGCTTCCGAAATTTGTTTTCCATCCTGGTGCTTGGTATGTTTACAGTACCATTGCATACAGGTTAAACCGCAACAATACGTTCACACATGAAGTGAACACTGATAAGAAATACATCTGTAAAAACCTTCAGCCACCTAGTTTTTTTAGTTGTGTTGAAGTTCCGTTATAAGCTCCGTCAAAACCTCCGTTGCCAAAAATGGATGTTGTAGAAAATGTTTTTTTTGACAATTTTGGTCAATTTTATAACACTAAAAACATCCTTTATAACCTCCACTAGAGGTTATTTTACTTGTAGTGTATGATAGTGACCCTCATCTCATGTTTACCTTGGGAAAGCTAGTGAAAGTGGGTAAATGTGGGAGGAGGCCATTACACAAACTAATGCAAGTGATTATGCCATGGGAGAAGTTTCGATGTAGCATGATAAGCCTATTTTTTATCATTCTGAAACCTTTACCAATCCAGTAATTAAATATCCAACTTATGAGAAATATTTGTATGCTTTGGTACAAAGCGTGAAGAAATGGAAGCATTATTTGATGGGTAAAGAAATGGTAATTCATATTGATGATCAACCTCTGCAATATTTGTAATTGCAAACCAAGCTACAACAAGCTAGAAATTTCACATGGATGGGATTAATATAACAATTTCATTTGGTAATCAGGTACAATAAAGGTATATACAATAAGTTTTTTGATATGTTATCAAGGCCTGTTGTTAATGAATCTATCTTTATTAAGCATAACTCAATCATGTATGTAAGTTATATTGAACAATATGCTCAAGAAGGCGATTTTAAAGATGTTTATGAAACTTTGATTCAAGGAGATCATGTTGAAGAGTTGCATTATCATGTTCATAAAAAAAATTCGTATCATCTTGGCAAGTTATGTGTTCCACGGGGAGAAAGATTCAATGTCATCAGGGAAGCCCACACTTATCTTATTGTTGGTCTCTTTGGTGTAGGAAAAGCAATTGCACAAATTCAGAGGTATTGTTATTGGCCTCGCATGAATGAAATTATTTCAATATATGTAAAGGGATGTTCCATTTGTGCTACTAGCAAGCATATAAATAGTAAATTGGGTTTTTATTCTCCACTTCCTATTCCCTCTCATCCTTGGGAAATTATTTCTATGGATTTTTTAGGGGGACTACCAATGTCTAAGAAAGGTCACAATTATATATTTGTTGTTGTGGATCATTTTAGAAAAATGCGTGTTGATGCAAATTATGTAAG
The DNA here is from genome assembly GCA_034641835.2 of Pinus albicaulis. Classification (NCBI taxonomy): domain Eukaryota; kingdom Viridiplantae; phylum Streptophyta; class Pinopsida; order Pinales; family Pinaceae; genus Pinus; species Pinus albicaulis. Next base: position 600,735,499 of record CM076573.1, read on the forward strand.
AAATAGGCTAAACCTAAACATACTACAAATATGTTCTTCCAATATGTATGGGTTCACTTTGGGTTACCCACTTCTATTATTTTTTATCAAGATTCTTGATTTTTTGGGAATTTTTGGTCAAGTTTGAGGGAACTCATGGACGCTAAGTTGAAGAAAATCACAAAATTTCATCCATAAACTAATGACCAAAAAGAAGTGGTAAACAGAAAAGTAGTGCATCTCCTTCATGTATATTGTGGTAAGCATCCTAAACTTTAGGATGATCATTTGCATAACATCCAACATCCCCACAATCATGCCAAGCACTCATCTACACAAGTATCTCCATTTGAAGCTTGCTTGGGTTATTTGCCAAAGTATCCTTTGGAATTCCTATTTGGTAAAGATATTTCAATAGATGGACATAGTGATATGGAAAAATCCAAGAATTTCATTGAACAAATTAAGCTAGTGCTTGCATCTAAAGAAAAGAAAATCAAAGTAAAATGAAAGGCATGACAAGCATCGAGTTGATCATTATTTCCAATTGGGAGATAGATTTTGGTTGTATATAAACAAGGAAATACTTCAAGTTGAAGGTAAAAATATCAAGCTAATTAGATATGGTCCTCTCAAAAATTTGGAGAATATTGGTAACAATGTTTTCCGATTAGATTTTCCACGTTATATTTAAATTTATTCTATTGTGAATGTGGAAAAATTGAGATTGTTTCAGCCTCCAATGACTGATGATCATGAAGATGTTCATATTCCATCTATTGAAGTTTTTTTTCTTCAATATTTAGATGAGTTGCAGGAAGACTCAATTCTTCACTTAGAGGCAATGTAGAGTATCTTTGAGTGGGGCTCAAAGGTACCAATCCAAGTAAATTGAGGTGAATTGAGATCAGGAAAGTGAGGGAGTTGTACCCTCACTTAATTGTTGAGTAAAAATAGGCTTTTGGTGGTCCAAAAGCTTCTAGTGGGGAGGAAAGATCTAGGGGATAAAAAATATTCTCAAAAATCAAAGTGATCAAAATCACCCAGAACCAATGCCAAACCATAGATATCTTTGTTTTTATTCCAAATTTTGAGATTCAAAAAGATGATGAGCTTAGTGAAAAGAGTCTCCTTCACTAAGTGGGCCCGCAGGCTATTTTTGGCGCAAAGTCTATTTTTAGACTCTGTCTATTTTTAGACATGTTGATCATATTCTATGAGTTGTAGGATGTTATTTGTGGATGTTTGGTCAAGTTGGAAAAATATATGGACTTCTATTTTTAGACATATTGGGCAGAATCTATTTTTAAATTTCCAATCTAAAAATAGATATGTCAAATATTATTAGCTCTTAATAATATTTGGACTATAAACATTATCTTATTCTCTTGGAGCACTTCAATTAAGTGCACAGATGTGGCACACCAGCTGACAGAAGGAATTAAGCTATTCCTTAGGGTTTACTGGAGCTAATGCATGAGGACTTCAGTTAGAACTCATGTGATAGAGTTTGGTGGAGTTATAGAAGTAGTTGGTGGAGTTGTATTTAGTTTTAGTTAGACTCAGTTGAGCTAGTTGTATCTAGTCTAATTGATTGATACACTAGTGAGAGTGGTGTGAATTAATTATTTAATTAATTCAATAAATAATAACTCATTAATCAACTAAAGAATACATCAGTTAGCTACAATACATGGACAGTTTCAGTGCAGACCAGTGGAGAGGTAGGTGAAAGAGTAAGTGTGACTATCAGTTGTGACTATAGTGATGCATTGATTGCATCCAACTCTCAATGGAGATGCCAATTAGGATTTCGCAATGCAATATTGGTGGATTCGACTTCATTCAGATCCATTATTCAGTAGGGATTGCGCAGTAGAGGCAAGCTAGCAGGTGGCAGAGATCGGTGCATGGATTTGCAAGATCTAGCCTGATTGGTGTGTAGCAATTGTATTGTACTGGGAGCTTGATATGATCAGCATTGTATGAGGATTGTTACATGATCTCTATGAAATATATTATATACAGATATTTGGGGTTTTTAGCTTCAGGCTTTCCCGTTAAACAATTGTGTTAATGTGTGTCAATTTTTATCGTTTCATGTGTGCATTGCAATTGATTTAATTTCTGCATGTGATGATCAATAGTGGAATAGATTCTGTATTGTGCATGAAGTTAAAATAGTGTGTGATTAGGAGAATCCTGGATACATAACACATAATTTATATAATTTCTACATGGTATCAGAGCGATATTGATCAGAGCAGATTGCAATTATTGAAGCGGTTGAGTTTTGTGCTAGTGGAATTCGAATTTGTTGTAGTGTTTACTTTCAATGGATTGCGATTGGAGTATGCCCTTGATGGAAGCTCGAATTATATTGCATGGAAGGACATGATGGAGGCGATTCTGGATGATAATGGGTTAAAGGAGTTCATAGATGCATAAATTCCAAAACCTGCTTCTAGCGATGCAGCCGCACTTGACGCATGGCAAAAGAAGACAGCAAAGTGTCAAATGATTCTGTTGGAAGGTGTGAAGGATCACATAGTGTCAAGCCTTCATGGTAAAGCTAGTCCATTCTTGATGTGTAAATCTTTGACATACTTGTTCCAAAGCAGAAGCGACCAAAGGAAGTTGGCACTTAAAGACAAGCTCAGAAAAATAAAAATGGAGAAAGGCGACTGTATACCCAAGTACCTCACGAAGTTCGTCCACTACAAGGATGAGCTGGGAAGTGTGGGGGTTACTGTATATGATGAGGACTTGGTGAGATTGGCTCTCCTTAGGCTTCTGAAGAGTTGGCATAGCTACGAGGACTCTATCAATGGTCGGAATAAATTGCCGAGATGGGAGCGACTTTGGTCGAATCTTGTGCAGGAGGAGATAAGGCAGGGTACCATGGATGGATCTTCATCGAATAATGAAGATGAAGAAAATTTCACTTTGGCTGCCAAAGCAAGGAAAGGGAAGGGAAAGAAAAATCCTTCTCAATCCAGTACAAAAGGCAAGAAGTAGGACTTGTCCAAGGTGAAGTGCTTTCACTGTCACCAACACGGACATTACGCCACTAATTGTCCACAGAAGAAGAAAAATAAGCAGGTTTCTAGATCTGTAGCTGGAGAGGCCTTAGCCTCGCAATTTGAGCTGGATTTTTCGCTGATCACATTCTTGGTCTCAAGTGTGATGGGATCAGTGTGGTTTCTTGACAGTGACGCGTCTTTCCATATGACCAGAGACAAAGATTTATTTAGTGATCTGGATGAGAAGGATCTTGGAGTGCACATAGAGATGGGTGATGATGGTAGATACAATGCAACTGGTATCAGGACCATTTCCTTTCAGAGGGAGTCTAGTAAACCTTTCATATTGAAGGATGTCATGCATGTTCCAGGATTGAAGAAGAATCTGATCTTTGTGGCAATGTTGGAAGACAAGGGATATGATGTTGTCTTTACCAAGGGAAAGGCTTTCTTGCACAGTAAAGAAACTGGTGAGACCCGGAGGATAGGGGTTTGAGTTAAGAACCTTTATCAATTACAGGTAGATGGATACACAGCTATTGCAGGCAAAGTAGAAGGAGTGGTGAGCCGGGATGAGGGCAAATTGTGGCACAGGAGATTGGGCCATCTTCACCATGGCACTTTGAAAAATTTGCAGCAGATTTCTACCAGGCTTCCCAAGGGTACACTTGCGCAGTCAAATCAGTGCAAGGGATGTGCTTTGGGAAAATTTGTGAAGACCACTTTTCATGAGAAGGATAGTCGCGCCACGATGATCCTTGATAGAATTCACACAGACGTGTATGGAACTTTCTCAGTAGCTTCGATAGCAAAGCACAAGTATTATGTGATATTTTTTGATGAATTTTCTCATAAGTGCTGGATCTTCTTCATGCAGAAGAAGAGCGAGACATACTCAAAGTTCTGAGAGTTCAAGGCGCTGGTTGAGAAAGAGTCGAGGAAGCAGGTGAAAGCTCTTAGGAGCGACAATGGTGGTTAATACATCTCTGGAGAATTCAAAGACTTTTTCAGTGCAGAAGGAATTCAAAGAGAGCTCATAGCGCCTCATAACCCACAGCAAAATGGGGTCACGGAGAGAAAGAATAGAATGATAGTGGGTGTTGCACGGGCGATGCTGCATGATCAGGGCCTTCCCATACACTTGTGGGCTAAAGCATGCAACACTGCGGTTTATGTACAAAACAATTTTCCTCATAGAGTACTTGGCATGAGTATACCCGAAGAGGCGTTTTCTGGTAAGAAGCTTGATATTTCTCATTTGAAGATTTTTGGATCACATGTTTACATTCATGTGACGAAGGATGCCAGGAAGAAGTTGGAGCCAACCGCAGAGGTTTGGATATTTGTGGGGTACAAAAAAACACCCCACAATTATCGTGTGTATTTTCGAGACAGTCAGATGACTATTGTGCAATGCGATATCAAATTTCATGAGGAGAAAGCCATTAAGTTGTCACTTGAGAGGGAGCTATACTTGCATGCAGATGAGGAGCTACTAGTTCCTAAAGATGAGCCTCTGGATGTGGATCAGCCACAAGAGGAGGTTCATGGAGTGGAAGAAACCACTCATGCAGCGCCAAACATCAAAGGGTAGAAGCGCATTATAGAAGCTGAGTGACTGAATCTTGATGCAGCGCAGAATGTAGGAGCACCTACATCACAGCACAAACAGAGACAGTCACCTGACCGATTTATTGGATACATGGCTCTGATGATCAAGTGTATCGTGACAGAACCATCTTCTTTCGAGGAAGCTGTGGAGGATCCCACATGGGTAGATGACATGGTGGAAGAGTATGATTCGATTTTCAGAAACAGTGCATGGGAGATTGTCCCAAGGCCAGAAGGGAAATCAGTAGTAAGTTCGAGATGGATATAAAAAGTGAAGCAAGCTGCTGACGAAAGCATCGAGAAGTACAAGGCAAGATTTTTTTCCCAGGGCTTCTCACAGATAGAGGGGATTGACTATGAAGAAACCTTTGCACCTATTGCAAGGTATTCTTCCATACATACCATCCTTCCTCTCTCAGCACAAATGGGTTGGCACATTCATCAGATGGATGTGAAGACTGCGTTCCTCAATGGAGTCATTAAGGAGGAGGTGTACATAGAGCAGCCTGAAGGATTCGAAATCTTCAGCAGTGATTCGCATGTGTGTAAGCTCAAAAGAGTGCTATATGGGATGAAACAAGCACCCCGTGCTTAGTACACATGGATAGACAGTTATTTCATCGGACTTGGATTGAACAAGAGTGAGGCGGATCCAAACCTATACCAGATTGTGGAGGAGGGTAAGTTTCTGATCATTGTACTTTATGTAGATGATTTGATACTAACAGGTGATGAACTGTTGATACACTCATGCAAGGCAGATCTTGCAAAGGAGTTTGAGATGAAGGACTTGGGCCTCCTTCATTATTTCATGGGATTGGAAATTTGGCAGCGGAAGGGTGGACTATTTATGTCTCAAGGAAAGTATGCTCAAGAGATACTGGAAAATTTCAACATGCAAGGCTGCAAGCCTATCGACACTCCTATACCTGGTGGTTGGAGGAAAGAGGATTCTACATCGACAGAGGTAGTGGATGCCACTGTTTATCGACAGTTGGTTGGTTCGTTCATGTATCTAGTCAATACACAACCGGACATATGCTACACTGTTAACCAGCTTTCACAAGCTATGGTTAAGCCTACCAAGATCTTTTGGAAGAAAGGCAAGCATGTCCTGAGGTATCTCAGGGGCACATTGGGATATGGACTGTGGTACAGACAGTTGGATGAGTTGAAGCTGCATGGCTTCACGGATGCAGATTGGGCAGGGAGCCCAACAAACAGAAAGAGCACATCTAGAGGGATATTCAGTATCAGGTCTACAGCAGTTTCTTGGTACAGCAGGAAACAGAGATCCATGGCACTCAGTTCAGCAGAGGCCGAGTACATGGCGGAAAGTTTGGCTGCATGCGAGGCTATATGGATGAGGAAGATCCTGGTCAGGTTGTTCGGTTCACACTTAGATCCTACTGTGATATATTGTGATAATTAGAGTTGCATTAAACTCTCGGTTAATCCAGTATTTCATGATAGATATAAAAATATTGACATTCGGTACCATCATATTAAAGATTGTGTGCAGCGGAAGATCATGTTACTGTCTTACATTCCTACGGAGGATCAGGATGTAGATATTCTGACGAAGGCACTCACCAGGAGAAAATTAGAATACCATAGAGACAGGATCGAGGTGGTAGATAATCCCTATCTTGTTGAGAGGGAGTGTTGAGATTCAACAAGATTATGAGCTTAGTGAAAATATTCGCCTTCACTAAGTGGGCCCGCAGGCTATTTTTGGCGCAAAGTCTATTTTTAGACTATGTATATTTTTAGACATGTCGATCATATTATATGAGTTGCAGGATGCTATTTGTGGATGGTTGGTCAAGCTGGAAAAATAAATGGACTTCTATTTTTATACATATTGGGCGGAATCTATTTTTAGATTACCAGTCTAAAAATAGATATGTCGAATATTATTAGCTCTTAATAATATTTGGACTATAAAAAATATCTTATTCTCTTGGATCACTTTAGTTAAGTGCACGGATGTGGCACAACAACTGACAGAAGGAATTACGCTATTTTTGAGGGTTTACTGGAGCTAATGCATGAGGACTTCAGTTAGAACTCATGTGACAGAGTTTGTTGGAGTTATAGAAGTAGTTGGTGGATTTGTATTTAGTTTAACTCAGTTGAGCTAGTTGTATCTAGTCTAACTGATTGATACACTAGTGAGAGTGGTGTGAATTAATTAGTTAATTAATTCACTAAATAATAACTCATTAATCAACTAAATAATACATAATTTAACTACAGTGCATGGACAGTTTAAGTGGAGACCAGTGGAGACGTAGGTGAAAGAGAAAGTGTGACTATCAGTTGTGACTATAGTGGTGCATTGATTGCATCCAACACTTAGTGGAGATGCCAATGAGGATTTCACAGTGTAATCTTGGTGGATTCGAGTTCATTCATAGCCATTCTTCACTGTGTTATGCGTAAAGATAGCAAAGTTAGCAGTAAGGTAGATCGGCATGGATTTGCAAGATTCAGCTTCCGATTAGTGTAGCGATTGTATTGTACTGAGAGCTTGATATGATCAGCTTTGTATGAGGATTGTTACATGATCTCTATGACATATATTATATACAGATAGTTTGGGTTTTTAGCTTCAGTCTTTCCCGTTAAACAGCTGTGTTAATGTGTGTGAATTTTTATGGTTTCATGTGTGCATTGCAATTGATTTAATTTTTGCATGTGATGATCAATAATGGAATAGATTCTGTATTGTGCATGAATTTAAAATAGTGTGTGATCAAGAGAATCTTGGATATATAACACATAAGTTATATAAATTCTACACCAAAAATGCTTGAATCACCTCAATTCAACACCATATGTGAAATTTATTATGTTCTGAAGTTTTTGGAAAACAACTAAAAGTCAACTTGCAGGGTTGATTGGGTAGGTTGTACAATGATGTGGCGATGACATCAATATGCTGACTAGGTAGGTATAGTGGTCAAATAGGCCAATCTTGTGCTGACACATGGAAGGTCATATAGGTTTATTGGAAAACTTTTATTGGTTGTTTAATTGTGTGTGGACCAATTAGGAGGTGCCCCGTGGCCCTCAAGGATGGTTCAATATTGGTTAAGGGTCCGATCAACCTTGGCAGGGGTCGACCCCATGACCTCTAGTTGAATATTTCAACGCTTTACCACCATGCCGAAAAATTATTTCTTAACCATGTGGGCAAGCACTTTGTGTTAAGGAGTAACCATCGACGTATTTGGGGGTTGAAACCAGCAGGATCGCCTCACCGACCCTGGCCCCAGGTTATGTTAATTAGAATACAATCATGATAGAAGAGTGAAGTGGGGTTGGGCGGGCATATGGCCCTAGCTCCTATCCATATAGGAACTACCCACGACTGAAGCCAAGGTAGAGGGGGTAGGAAATTAATCCCCACTCCTTGATCCCAACGAACACCACAAAACCAATTATAGGGGCATCAGAAGAGGAAGGTTGGCGCATGACCCAGCTTGCGAACATATGGCTCATAACGTGACCAGAGCGGAAAAATCGACAGGCACGTTGCCTTTGGACCGCGCCCCTGGACACATTGACGCCATGTGACTAGACCGAGGGCAGAAAACAAGGGTGCAGGTGCCTGACTTATGGTTCAAAAATTTTCTCAGTTTTCGACAAAATTTCCATCGCACCTGCACCGATTTTTCACCTGGAATTTCTTACAAAGGAGGAAAACATTGCTATTTTCTACAATTTTTTGAATTTGTAGGACAAATAGCAGAGAAATTGAGGAGGCCTAACTTGGCCATTCTTCAGCCTTTTCGAGCCAAAGAAGAGCCTACATAAGTTTTTTTGGGTGTTCTGGATACAATGATAACATTATTTTTGTGATTTGAGCATTTTATGTTGATGTAATTTACATTTTGAGCATATAATTTAAAGGGACAACATCAAAATATGGACCCAGAGACGTAGCCTAAGAGGGGTGAACTCTGTCATCAAATTGATGTTTTTTTATGTTGCATGTTATCTATTTTTCTCTGGTTATATATGTAAAACTTAGCTAAAATTTCCAAGTTTATGTTTTTTTTTTTTTTTTCTGATCCATTTCCCACAAGACATAAACTAGCTTGTAAACTTTTTCAAGAAACCTTCAATTTTTTTATTTCAGATAAATAAATGATATAAATAGAAATGATAAATTATGTAAGACAAAATGATACAAGTTAATATAATATGTCATGTCCAAATTAGATAAGTCAAAATGATACATGTCAAAAAGATACAACTCAATAATATGGTACAGGAAAATGATACATATGATAGTAACCATGAATATCATCATCATAAAAATATATAAAAAAATGATCCATGATGCAGTCTATATGATCATGAATGTTATTAGCTGCAACCAAAAACTTCCTCATGATCATCATCATCATCATTTGTATCAACATCAAACTTGTTGTCATCTGTATTTGTGTCATCATGAACAACATTTTCCATCTCAGCATCAAACCCAACTTGATATGAATCTATCCAATGAGGATCATTCAGATCTTCTAGAAGATCCTTGTTCTGCAAAAGAAACATTTAGAATGAAAAATTATTATTTATTTCATGCAACAATTAGTTTATATGTTATATATATAATATTACAACATATGAAATGAAACAAAAATCATATTAAATCATATCAAAGTGCACATATGATAATAAAATTTCAAATAAGTTACAACTAAGATGTTATTCCAATGATGTAAAACATTAAACAATTCTAATAAACGTTAGTAAATATCATAAAAAAAATGTTATACAATTTAACTATCAATTGTAATTTATATTACATTAACTTAAGCACAAACATAGGTAACATCGGATTAGGAAGAATTTGTTGTAACAACAGATGCCATAACAACCTGTCAATGTTAAATCTACAGAAAATGTTGTAACACCTGATGTTATAAAACCCATTACTCTTGAAAATGTTGAAACTGATGTAAAATATGATGCTATGAAAATGACTACTATTGAAACTATTGAAACAGTGACCAACATAATGGATCATTAAGGGAATTTTGAGGTCTAAAATGGGCCTCCTAAGGAAATTATAAAGTAATAGTGGAAATAATCAAATAAGATTAAATTACATCATCAAAGTTTAGAGGGAAAAAATAAAAAAATATTTTTTCAACTTATTTCCCTATGGGTTTACTCAAATTTAGAGTGGAAACACTTATTGGATGTAGAATTTGATTCCTCATCAAAGGAGTACCTATGTTGCATACTTTTGATGGACCTTGCTACATGGAAAATGAGAAATACATGAAAAAGACATTATTGCAATCATGTTTTTCATGTATTTCTCATTTTTCATGTAGCAGGGTCCATCGAAACTATGCAACATGGGTACTCCTTGGATGAGGAATCAAATTTTTCATCCAATGAGTAATCATGCTCAAAATTTGAGTAAAACATTAGAGAGATAAGTTGAAAATAGAATTTGAAAAAGTGGTTTTATTATTTTATTACTTTTTATTTTTTTACTCCAAAAATGGTGAATTATCCCCCATGGTTGGCATCATCATCTTGAATCCTATTGGTTCTTATAAAGTTTATTTTGGTTGTGCATTTTTCTTAGGAGGCCCATTTTAGACATCAAAATTTCTCTAATGGATGTAACAACAGATGCTATAAAAACAGATGTTGTAACAACAATTTTTGTAACAATAGAGGGGGGAAAATCCATTTCATTTTTCTTGTAAAAGCTTGAAAGTGGGCAGCTAAAGAGGTGTTTCTGCAACCCAACACTACACCAACATTTGGGGGATCAAGAAAACAAATTGAGAAGCACAAACATAGGTAAAATGGATTGAGAAGCAAATGTTGTAGCAATTGATGTTGTAACAACAGAAGCTTTAACAACATATGTCATAACAAATGATATAACAATGGATGTTGTAACAACAAGTCATTTCATCTTGATTGTCAAATATTGAAAGTGGACAGCCAAAGAGGTGCTTTTGCTACCCAACACTACACCAACACTTGGGGGATCAAGAAAAAAATTGAGAAGTACAAACATAGGTAACAAAAAATTGAGAAGAAGATGTTGTAATAGTAGATATTGTAACGAAAAATGCTATAATAACAGATGTCATAACAACATGTAAATGTTAAATATGTTGAAAATGTTGTAGCAGTTGATGTTGTAACACCCATTACTATTGAAAATGTTGAAACTATTTTAAAATATGATGTTATAACAACTACTACTATTGAAACTATTGAAACTATTTAAACAATGACCATTACAGTGGATGTTGTAAAAATGGATGGTGTAATGATTGAGGGGGTAGAAATCTATTTCATCATGCCTGTAAAATATTGAAAGTGGATAGCCAAAGAGATGTTTCTACTACCCAACATTACAACAACACTTGGGGGATCAAGAAAACAAATTGAGAAGAACAAACATAGATAAAAATAGATTGAGATGAAGATGTTAAAATAGTGGATGTGTAACATAAACCAACCCCTCAAATACTATTTAGGAATGGGGTAAAACATATATGTTTCTTTCCTTTGAACTCTACTTGGATTCCCAACTTGTCGTAAGAGATTGAAAACTAGATTTGTTACTCTACACACACACACACACACACACACACACACACACACACACACACACACATATATATATATATATATATATATATATATATATATATTGGGCCTTATCGAATGCAACGGATTCTTCTCACCGCACCATCTCGTCACCTTTAGACATAACACCCTTATGCCTCTTGGATGGGTCCCACTGGACACGCCACCCTACTTACCCTCTCGTAAAAATTCCTAAGAGTAACCATTTGATAACCACCCGGCTTTATTGTCGAGCTTACGTGTAAAATGGGGCCACTCCCCACCAATGGGGAAGCAACCAAGCTGACGAACCTCCCCATGAGGACATGTTTGTGTCATCCTTCTAATCAACTCTTGTCAGTTACATTTAACTCCTCAATTTAATCTTTCAGGGTGAACTCATCGAGTTGAATGGTCAGGTGGGAAAGCCTTCCAACCAATGACTTCGCTTCCGGGTGCACATCATCTTTCTCGTGTCATCCTAATGCTTTATGTTAAACCCTCCATATATTTCTCATTTCAAATAAATTGGGTGGGGCCCCTTCAAGACACGTCATCCCACTAGCTTCTATCCTGACACTTTACCCTATATCTCTTTCTCTTGCGCCCTTGCAAATGTTATAGGGTGAGCCTAATGGATTGAACTATCAAGAGGGTCCACCTCTGACGAATCACAAGAATTTTGGGCTGGCGTGTTAGCCATATCATCCTGACTAACATCATCCTGATCGATCCCATAGTTGTGCCAAACAATCCTCTAGAGTAATTTTCTAGGTTTCTACCTCCGAGCCACATCATCACTTCCTTATCCAATTGTGTTAAATGAAAAATCATGTTGCACCAATGAAGAGTATCCACGGCTAAGGTTTGGATCGATGCAAGGATAAGGTCTTGCAAAATTGTTGTTATAAGTTTAAGGCTTTCCCTCCTATGACGCATCGAGCTTGTCTTCAATATTTTCCATGGCTCAACTAAAGGATATTGACCCTGATTTAAGCAATGCATCAACCAAGGATATTTATTACTGTCATAAGAGCATATCTCGACCCGGACATATTTTCCTTGAGCTGGTTATTTCGACCATGGCTCTATCTCAAAGGCCCTATAGACCTCCGAATCAATTTCAATACTGAGTGCTGAAATCGATGGATTATTAAAGTTCCCTATGGTGTTACCCCTCTTGAGCTTGATCCAATCCAACTCCAAGGAGTTTCCGGACCTTCTGCATTCCCTGTTCTCGGACATGGAATCCAACACATATCAGCATAAGCACTCCTATGGCCTTTACCTACCATCGGATTGGTGTGAAATCCTGAACGGTCTCCATCTCTCCTACCACATGCCAAGGGTTCCAAGTTTCAAATTAGTTCTATAAGCAGCTCTATGGCACTCTGCAAAAACTTCCAAGGTTGAGCTAGTTACACCGTAATGCAAGAAGAATAAATCTAGGCTATTGATAATGTAAGGATTGAAAAGCCTGACTACATGGGTTTCAGATATTTCTACACTAAGGATAAAATTGCCAGTGTTGACTCAACATCTTTTGGACAGGTTCAAGGGCTTATAGCATGACGAAGGAACATCCATGTATATGTAAATACCCTGATAAGTAGGTGGCCTCTTATGTACTTATTTTATGTTAATAAAAGGGGTCTTTGTGCCCAATGTTCCAATTTTTTTATTTCAAATCCTTATGGATCCTACCGTTACTTGTGGCATTTCATGACATCTTTGTATTACTTACATATGCATTGTTAATCAATATGAATGGGAATTTACCCCAAGATAGGATTTTGGTTTAGGAACATGACTCAAGTTATTTTATTGTATAAAACATTATAAATTATGTGTATAGTATATTTTATGAACTATGGTGATGAGCATTTAACACAACACTTCATTCCATTGCAAATGTATACACTAGTTCAACTTCTTTATCAACACTATTAATTTCGGAAGTGTGCCATATGTGTTTTGTATGCATTTATTTATCATAAATATAAATCTATCTCTGCATAGAGAGGCATCCACATGTTCATCACATTAACAACGTTGTTATAGTCCCAAAATAATACAAACCATTTCAAAAATAAATGCATCATAAGTTAATTAATATTTAAGGAACACAAACAAAAACTTATATTTAAAGTTGCATGGAAATTGACTCTCTGACAATGACTCTCCACCCAATCATAGATAGTTGCAACCACGCTTACTTTTAGTTGTCACCCCCAAGCCATAATCCAAAGTATGATGGGGGTGCTTTCTTAAGGGATTAGAACAACAGCTGCCAACGAAAACACAGAATCAAGATGGCCTCTTCCTTAATCCCACCAATTTACACTACCATATTCTCAACATAGGGAGTCCAAAGGTTCTTACCTCATCCCAAGTGCATACATTGTGATTCACTCCCTTCCAAGGAGTCCATGATCCACCGTAGCAATAATGCAATAACCAAGGTTTTTAATCAAGTCTTTGTTTGATGTTTCCATATGATTAGCCTCTTCCCAAGTTTTCCAGGACTCTAGAGCTTGATATCTCAACCCACAACCTCCAGGAGACCCAATATGTTACATGGATCCATATATTACATCTCAACCCACAAAATCCTGGCACCCAAGTTGTTATAGTACTCCAGAGACTCTATCTCAACCCACAATCTCTCAGGACCCAAGTTGTCACATGGCTCCATGGATCCTATCTCAACCCACGCCCTCAAGGGAACTCAAAATTGTTACAAGGCTCTAGAGACTAGCATCTCAACCCACAACCTCCACGGAAACTAAGAGCCAATCTACTTCTCTTCTCTTATATTCTGAGTTGTTTTTTGATCGAATCAGATTTCACTATTTTTCTGTTGATCGAATTGTGTCTCCTCTCTCTTCAACATGAATTTGAATACCATGTCTTGCCTTCTTTTCATGGTTCACATTTACTGCTTCATCCTTTCTTTCTTGTACTAGGTATTTCTCCTCTTGGTTTCTTATCCCTTTTTCTTGTGAAGTTTCCCAAGTGCATGGGACTATGTACCTTCCTTTTAGTTCATTCAATTTTAAGAACCAATTCATTAATTCATGCACCTACTATATTTTAATGGTTTTCCCAAACATTCTATATTTTTTACACAAGAAAACCTCAACATCCCAAGCAATCAATCCTCCTCCCCAACTCTAGAATCTATGTCCCTTCCCTCTAACTATTTTAAACAACAATAGTACAAAATGGATGGTCAGGGGTTTGATTTCCGTCTCTGGTAGGGGGTGAATGATATGCACAAATTGATTTCGTGACTGCTAGAGGCCAAATCACACTCACAAATAATTTTTTTTTATTGAAATCCATAACAAGGGAGGATAGGTCCGTCAAGATCTCAACACATCATCAACACAGACCCAATTGATTAGTTATTTTCTTTATAGCCTCAAACCTTTTCTATAATTGTGGTCTACACCAAGCATGGTCTGCTCCAACTCTACACAAAAATTCAAAGCTACCTCGATTTGTAATTGATGAGTATGAGAATGGAAATATGGTGAATGTATTACACTGTTTTGGTTGAATATTTGAGATACACAATAGTTTTATCCTTTGCGCATGCGAATTATAGTTTGGCGGTTTTTTTTTTAATTGGGTCTAATTTGTATTCATTGTCATCTTTTCACTTTGCAATGTCTATGTGGGAGTCTTCCATGTTATTTTCATTTTTTATGAGGTTTTAATACCAATATTGGATGTGCAATTTACATAGGCACATGGGATAAGTTGAAATGTTGGTTGATGTAAATCCCTATAAGTGGTGTTTTAACCCCCAATGAAGGGTGTTTTATGTCATATTTTCCTAGCCCACTAATGAATTTGGTGTGATTTCAAACTTTCTAATTTTATTTTAATATTCAATAACTCATAATTTAACAATCCACTATTTATAGTCACATACACACATTTTCACGTTTAAAGGTTGTGTTTCTTAGCGATTATGTATACACGTGACACAAACATTTTTTATCATGTCACTCACTCTTTACTCCTTTATAGGGTGGAAGGTGGCACTAAAAATATATCTCATCCACACGTTAACTTATACTAAAAATTATATCATATATTAAGTTCATTTAGAAGACTTAAAAATAAAAAATTGAAAATAGAATATTCTCTCATATATAGGTTCAAAATATTCTTTTTAACTATACAAAAATACAGACATTTGGCGGTTTAAAATTATCGATGAAGAGTTTGAATTAAGTTAAATGAAAATATGAAAAAAATAAAGAGTATTCCATTAGTTTTCATAATCCTCATATAATATCTATAAGAGTTGTGTCATGTCACCATATTGGGAGTAGAAATTAACAAAAAGGTATATAGTGAATGTTGTGTAACCAGCTCCAAAGAGAGAAGAAAAGAGATATTCACGCCTTAGAAATGAGCCACTTCGAGGGGGCAACCTACAATACATTACATGAATGAACAATTCTTGGATGATACAAATGAACAAAACCTCCTTCTATATATAGGAGTCCATGGGGCCATAATATAATCCTAGTGGGGCCACAATGTAATCCTAGCCGACCTAACAATAATAATGTAAGGGCACAATAATAACAATATGGGGGGTTACAGGGGTACAATAATAATAATAAGGGGGGCTACACTAACATAATGAGGGGCTACACTATTAATATAGGGACTTAACATGCCCCTCTCCTTCAAACAAGTGTTGTCCTCAACGCTTGATTATTTCTTGATGCTTCTGTATAAAATTCTCATCCTCCCATGTGAAGTATTTTACAGGAAATTTCTTCCTCTTGCTTAGATACTCTGAAATTGATTGTACTTGTCGATTTCTTGTTTCTATGACTGCTTCATAACTTCTTTCGATGTGATGTTGATCTTCCTGTTGTTTCATTAGATTCTGCACCAAAGTTGGGTTATCCTTTGAGAGTTGGAGAACTTGTTGTTGATGCTCGATGTGATCTTCCACTAATTTATCATCCATATTTTCTATTATTTGATCCTTCAAACCATCCAAATTAGCCTCCATTTTTGCTTTTAAACCATCTATTTCATTTTCAATTTCTCTTCGTAAGATCGAAATTTGTTGCACTTGGTACCGTAATTTTGATATCTCATCCTGCAATTCTTCCTCTTCATGCATCATAGTATAGATTTCTGAGGGCTTAATGAGTGTTGAATTCTTTTTAGGAGGCATTTCAGAACGCAATACTGAAATATATGCTCAATAGGCCCTTGGAATCACTTCAAACTGATTCTTCAAACAAGACTTATACAAAAACAATACACACCTTTTACTTGCTTTGAGGAGCTCGATATTGAAATTGAATTATCTCTGTAATTGAAGCAGTTCAATATTTGAATTTCAGTTCTGATGTAACCCTCTGCATTATATTTCGAATGCCACAGGTCTGACTTGATTTGGATTCTCCAAGACAAAGCTGTGTCCAATCTCCCACAATGACCTAATTATGGACTGGTTCAGTAGAGTGAAATTGTACGACTTGCCACATGTCACTGTTTCGTCCTTTGTCTCTGAAATTGATATCCAAGAAAATAAAGTCTGTTTAATTGCGACCACTTTTTACGGCACTCCAATCCGATGCCCAGAGAGAGAGTTATTTAACTTTTCCCACGATCACCTCTTTGAGATGCAATTCAGGAGCCTGAAAAAGCACTACTTTCCACAGATCATATCTCCAAAAATATTGCGAACCAAGCTCTGAAATTTTTTGACGAATTTCCTCAGGATTTCAGCTTCACACCATACAAATTTTGTATTCTAAACCTTCGTAGAAAGCAATTTATAGCGCAAATTCCACGATGACCTGTTTAGGAGCCTGAAAAAAGACCTAACTTCCAAAGATCATATCTCCGAAAATATTGCGAACCAAGCCCTGAAATTTTTAGAAAACCTTCCTTAAGATTTCGGCTTCGCACCCTAAAAATTTCAGCTTCTGAAGCTTCGTAGAAAAAAATTTATAGCGAAAATGCCACGATGACCTGTTTGGAGCAGCGAAACCCTAGAATCCCAAAGCTTTGATACCAAATGTTGTGTAACCAGCTCCAAAGAGAGAAGAAAAGAGATATTCACGCCTTAGAAATGAGCCACTTCGAGGGGGCAACCTCCAATACATTACATGAATGAACAATTCTTGGATTATACAATTCACAAAACCTCCTTCTATATATAGGAGTCCATGGGGCCACAATATAATCCTAGTGGGGCCACGATGTAATCCTAGCCGACCTAACAATAATAATGTAAGGGCACAATAATAACAATATGGGGGTTACAAGGGTACAATAATAACAATAAGGGGGGCTACACTATTAATATAGGGACTTAACAGTGAAAATAAGGGCACATTAGTTAGAAAGGTGTAGAGAAAAAAAGTAGAGAAAAAAAAGTTGAGCTTAAATCTATTATGTGTTTAGACAATTGGATAGAGAAAAGACGAAGTGCATATATTTTCTGTGACTAATGTCATTTTTGTGTACTACACGATCTAGATAAGGCCATGGACATAGGACGTGGATGATGTAGACCTACTAAATCAACAAGAGGAAAGTGGGTTTCCATAGAATCAGATACAAAATATGTAGATACAATAATGATAAGAAGACAAAGCAACCTCAACCAAAGGAGGATGGTTTTTATGAATTCAAAAATGATACAACATAGATTAGATAAAGTTATATAAAATATATATATTTTTTTTTTTCAAATCCAAAACATGATATCGATATTTCAAATATATGAGTAAAGTGAGGTTTTCTGTTGGATAGCATATTGGTTGAAATAATATAATTGGTGTACTAGACATAATTAACTATGTTATGTATTATAGGGGGAATATGAGGCCATGGAAACATATCATGTCATAGCAAATAAGGACACAACAAATATCACAAGATATCAGGTAATCAAATTTTGACTTAACTTAGGAAGCATTTTGTGATACACACTATTATTAGAATTTTTAGCGTATTATACAATATTGAAATAAATTAATGCATATTATTGATATTTCATATGGATATTGGAGCAAGTGCATAGCCAAAGTGTTCAACTATAAAAAGAAAAAAAACACATGTATGTGGGTGTGGAGCTAAAATTGTTAAATCACGAAGAACATGGTGGGTGGGAGAGGATATGACAATGGATCCTCCAGACACAAAAAATAATTGCACTGAAGAAGAGTTTGGTTAAGACTATAGTACATGGGATGGGATTTTTTAAGCGATATTTGATTATATTTCTTTGAAATTAATACATTTCTGATCTATCCAATTCTTTCCAACCATTAAATAATGGTTGTGTTTGTCTATAGGTAGAAGATAATGATCAAAGAATGACTACTAATTCCCAAGTTGATCCAACTCGGCTATTAATATTTAGACATGATGATCCAAACCATCCTTTAAACCATAACAGGGAAAAGAGAGCATATTAAAAGAGAACTCTACCACCTGAGAAATTTGAATGACTGATGAGATTAGCATACACTAATGACATTTCACATGACCTTAATGATGATGATCATGATAGTGAAAATACAGTGCATGAAGAAGGAATGAATGAAATTCTTACAAGTTTCTTTGGGGATGGAAACAATGATGAAAATAATGATCATTTGGTTGATAGTAACAATGGAAACGTGGGTAATTACCACCAATCTAATTTTGATGATAATGACCTAAAAGACTCCATCAAGCAAGCAGAAAAGAGACCTGTGTTAAAATTGGGTGCAATTAGAACCTAAAAACTGACATGCACATTAATATTATTAGAAATATAGTCTCTATTTCGTTGGTGAGACAAAGGATTCACCACCCTACTAAAGTGAGGTTAAATCTATTTCCTACAATAGTCAATTGGTGTATGCAATTTGTAGGCATTCATCAATGTCTTTTATATTTATTTAAGGATATTTTAAAACCATATATTGTATATGAATAGTCATAATATAGATTGAAATATCGAACATGTTCATCATAAGTCAAACATTCTATTCATATAATATTTTTATATCTTACATGGCATTAAAAACTAAAATATTTCTTGAAGAGAATGTGTTGCCATCAACTTTCAGAGAGGTGCATCGTTTGTTGGTTGAGTTGGGGATAACATATAAGAAAATTAATTCATGTAAAATGATTGCATTTTATACAAAGATAAATATCAAGACAAGGTAGAAATTTGAGGGAAAATTTTAGGGGCTAATATTCACAGGTGGGCTAACTTTCCATGTTTTTTACAAAAAATGATTCGCCAATTTCAAAATTTTCTATAAATGATTCGCTCACATTTTATAGTAAGAATTATTTTACTTAAAAATCGCTAGAATTTTAGATAGACTAATACAAAATCATTAGAAATATAAATATGTTTACAAAAATATTTCCAAACATTTTACAATTTTCATATTAGGGACTAGTAATATTCGCCAAGGTTTTTAAAATTAAGATAAACTTCCATTCTTGAAATTTTCCTTGGGTAGAATACCCTGTACACAAACAAAAGATATATCATACAGATGTACAAGGTCCCATAGCTCCAAATAATATTTTATGTCACATGCCAACTATACGTAGACTTCAAAAAATGTTCCATTGCAAGTCACTTGCACAATTGACGGATTGACCTACAAAGAATAGGAGTAAATATGGATTCATGTGAATTCTAACCGACTCCAAAGCTTTGAAACATAGAGGAAAAATGGCCAAGAAAATTCAAAGATGAACCTCATAGTGATTCAAGTTTTGTATTGCAATTGATGGAGTGTCCCCATTCTCTTTCATGAGCTCAAATTATAGTGTTTATACAGTCGGATTGATAGTATACAATATCCCCCCATGGATGAGTGTTAGAAAGGAGCACCTTATGTTAACTCTCATTGTTCTAGGAAAACATAAAGTTAAAAACATAGATTTGTATCTTGCACCTTTTATTGATGATATGAAACTACTGTGAAAAGGCATAAGAATGCATGACATATCATGTCCTCCATCAAATAGGTCCTTCATGTTGTATGGTGTGCTATGTTGGACAATTCATGATTTCCTAGGACTTGGTTTTTGTTTTGGTAAGATTTTTTTTTTTTTTTTTAATGTATTTACGCTATGAATTTATTGTCATCCCAACTTTTATACATATATTTATACTATTATTTTTATGTTATTAACCTTACTTATTGAATTTCAGGGCTCAAACAAATGGAATATTTTCATGTCCAAGATGTGTAGAACAATTTCAAGTGTGATATTCTAAAGATCTCCATAAATTTATTTATGAAAACAGCATGTCTTTTATACCACCATATCATAGGTTTAGAAACCTATGTAAGAAGAAATTTTGATTTAAACGTTGAAAATAGAGGCCCTCCCATGATTATGGGTCCAGCTGATTGGCTTAAGAAGTATGAAGATGCTGAATTGAAAGCTTGGTAGGATTTTTTTGATGGGGGTGATTTTATTGAAGAACTAGAACAAGTTGTAATTAAGATGCCAGAAGGGATGAAAAATAAATCCATATTTTATGAGATCTCATAGTGCAAGGATATATTAATATCTCACCTATTAGATCCTATGCACATATTCAAAAATGTACTAGATTCAATTTTTTGACATATAGCAGGTAAAGAGGAGGAAACCTTGTCTTCAAGGAGAGGTATTGCTCTTTCGTGTACCAAATTTGATAGAAAAAACTTGTGGCCAAATAGGGAAAATGAAACATATGCATAAGCTCCATGAATTTTGAAAAATAAAGAGCTAGACAAATCAGAAAAATATCATCCCTTCAGTAAGGACACCTAGTGGCTATGGGTCATCATTAGATAAAAATTTTATAGTTGATGGACATATCACAGGATTAAAAACACATGATTTTCATATATTTTTGAAGGTATTAGATATCATCATTTAACATTTATTGGTAAAATTGATTAGTTACTAAATATATTATGATATTCTATTATGTGAAAAAAATAGCTAATGATGACCTTTTATAAATGTGTTTGACAACATATCATGTCATTGGAAACTAGGGGGATTCATGTCTTACCATTGACTTCAGGAATTCCATAAGTTTATTGTCATAATTTTTAAGGCATGTGGTATGGATTTTTCATGTGTGAGATACATAGAGATATTGTATTGAATTTTAATTTTTTCCTAAAGGTTCACACTATTTTACTATTCTTATATTAGGTGGGTGACATCCAATGAGATCCATGAATGTGAAGTGCCAAAATGTAAGAAGGAAATTGCAGAAATTGTATGTATTTGAGAAGGAGCTCCCTACAAGTTTCATGGACATACAAGTCCATTTAATTATACACCTAATCGATGACATTGAATTGGTGGGTGACATATCAACGAGGTGGATGTTTTTCTTTGAGAGGTATATGAAAACTCAAAAATATATGTCCAAAAAAAGGCACATTCAGAGGGATGCATGACTGAAGCGTATGTATTGAATGAATCATTTTTCTTCCTATGTGAATTCCTTGGTAACGATTTTGAATATGGGCCATGCTTCTGGGATTAAGAATGAGCATTATATATTACTGATGGAGAAAAACCACAATCTAATGGTTTTTAGGTATAAATTAGTAATAAATTGATGATCATTGTGGTTTTTTTGTTGCAATCATTAATTTACATTGTAATTTATTTTTCAAATTAACAACATGGTCTTTGGGGTTTTAAATAATCATGTTGACATGAAATAGGTGCAAATGAAAGTGATATACTCAACAATTTCATTCTATACCATATGGACTTTATGAAAAAATGGATTTATTTGTATGATTAAAAAAGAGAAGAAGCGTTATAAGCAAGGATACAATTTAAGAGATCGAACCCAAGGAATATTCCATTTCCTATTGATTTGCAAGGGGAGTGGGGCAAAGATTGCACACTAGAATGGGTTACTAAAAAAATTAAAAATAAAATAGAAGATGCACATATAGATTCAAACACAACAGAAGATGAAATCAACTTGTCTAGAGAATGTGAAAGAAAGGTACAGTTGAAATTTTACAAAATGTTGTTTCCTTACAATTTTGACACTATTAACCATTTTAATATTCGTCATTATATTTGTTTTAACGAAAATAACTTTTATTTCACGGGAAAGGAAATATGGTCGAAATTATCGTGTAGAACGTGTATATGTAAATATATGATCCTTTGATTGTGGAATTATGGTTGACTTAAATCAATCCAGTTGATCATGCTCAAAATATAAGAATATTATTGAAGGGATTCTACAATATGTTGGGAAAATACAAGAAATTATTGAGTTGGATTACCACTCTTTTAAATGTTGTATTTTTAAGTGTAGATGGTATGAAGTATTTGAGAGGACATGAAGACAATGATAGCCATAGTGGATTGTTTTTTATATATTCCTCAAAGTTCCTATCGGGGATAATAAACCTTATGTTCTACCAATTCATTGTGAGTAGATATTTTATTAACGCAAAGAATAAGGAGTAGTAATCAATAATCTATTAATACATTGTTTATTTTTAATATATAAATGTGTTTATTAATCAATAAAAATGTTATAACATACGTCTAATATATGTATGTGCTCGGTCATGTGCAGGTATTTTTCTATGAATATATTCTAGATCCGAAATGGATATTTTTCATACATTAT
Organism: Pinus albicaulis; assembly: GCA_034641835.2. NCBI lineage: Eukaryota > Viridiplantae > Streptophyta > Pinopsida > Pinales > Pinaceae > Pinus > Pinus albicaulis. The sequence goes on from CM076573.1 coordinate 600,758,419, forward strand.
GATCCAAGATTAAGGCATGTATTTGATGATGTATTAGTGGATATTGAGAAAAAAATGATGGCCAAGAAAATGAGAGAGAGGGATTAGAGAAGATCGAATAAATTGATATACATGATGATGCTAAAGATTGTTATATTCAGGCATAATAAGACAACAATATATAATTAGATGATGTTATGGAGGACAACAATATGGATGGTATAGAAAATGATGATCCAAATACATTTTGGTAACAATATGGATGGTCTATAGTCATATTTCAATGATGATGAAGATGATGCAAGTCAAGACGAGTATGATGATAATATTAACTACTTGAAATATCATTTGAACATTGACAATGATACACTAGATGACATTGTTGCAGACAATGATGTTAATGACCAAGACTTCTAAATTTTCAGAATTATTTGTAATCCATGTTTAAAAAATGACGATTCTTATGGCATAAAATTTTAAATGCTTTGGTATTATTTGTGTCAATATAAATTACCTATTGAAATATCAATAAAGTGTTCAAGATATGGTATGAATTGTTGGCAGAAAAAATTAGTATTACTTGAATGCTTCTTCCATTCATTTTGTATCAACATATGTTCGTGAAGACATAAAAGTTAATAAAATTTCAACGCATGGATCTCACAATTATTTGAATAATAAAATTTTCTAACTTTAGTATTTTTATATTATTTCATAATAATATTGGTCAACCTTCTCTTACATTTAATTATTGATCTAGGTATGATTTATTTTTTACAAAACTATCACGCAAAGTTTATGGTAAGGCAGATGATGACTAGTATAAAATAATTTCAACTCAAATTCGTCATACACACACTCTCAGCAATCAACAAAGTTTTTACACACTCCACACAGATTCAATGCAAAGAAATAAAATAGAATACACTACTTTTTCATTCAACCACTCTCCCAACACTCTTAGAAACCATCACTCATTCGATCTGCACACATAAAACAAAGTGAAATCCAAATTGTAACAATAAAGCCAATAATTCACTGCCACACTAAACTGAAGGAATGGTCTAGGACTTAAGCTATCACACCATCCAAATCTTACTGTAATTAATTAAATTACATATAGAATTAACTATAACAATAACGGTAACAACAATCACATAACTGAGAAATATTTATGCAATATATCATTCAACCACTCTCACAACACTCCTGAAAACCATAACTCATTCGATTTGCACACATAAAAGGAAGTTCAATCCAAACTATAACAACAAAGAAAATAGTTCACTACCACACTAAATCGAGAGACCTTTTTAGGTCTTAAGCTATCACACCATCCAAATCTTACTCCAATTAATTAAATTGCACACATAATTAACTGTAACAATAGTAGTAACAATAATCACATAACTGAGAAATATTTATGCAATATGTCATTCAACCACTCTCACAACACTCTTGAAAACCATCACTCATTCAATTTGCATGCATAAAAGGAAGTGAAATTCAAATCGTAACAGCAACAAAAAATAATTCAATGCCACACTAAACTAAGGGATTAGTCTATTACTTAAGCTATCACACCATCCAAATCTTACTGCAGTTAATTAAATTAAACACATAATTAAAAGTAATAGCAGTAGTAACAACAATCACATAAATGAGAAATATTCATGCAATTTTTCATTCAACCACTCGCATATCACTCCTAAAAACCATCACTCATTCAATCTACACTTATAAAGGAACTGCAATCCAAACTGCAACAATAAAGCAAATAATTCACTGCCACACTAGACTGAGCAAACAGTCTAGGATTTAAGTTATCACACCATCCAAATATTACTACAATTAATTAAAATACACACAGGATTAACTGTAATAGAAACATTAACAACAACCACATAACTAATAAATATTTATCCAATATGTCATTCAACCACTCTCGCAAAACTCTTAAAAACCATCACTCATTCAATTTGCACACATAAAAGGAAGTGCAATCCAAATTGTAGCAACAAATAAAACACTACTACATTTGGCGGAAATTCTGACACTTGGTTCCGACGCTTTTGACCAAATGTCGGAAATTTCCCCAAATTTTTTCCATCCCACATGTTAGTCTCCTATACCAATAGGTGTCATTTTTCATGATTGACTTGTTGAACTATGCAATATGTTCAAACCTTTTTCTTGTGCAAAGGTGTTCCATATTCTTAAAAAATCAAAAAAATTTAAAAAAATGTAAAGAGGGTATACCCTAAAGCAGAAATCAAAGGGTGAAAAGAATAAAATGGTCAAAAAAAAAGTGAAAGAAATGAACCCCAAACAAAAATAGACCAGGAAAGTGTTAAAGTCCAAATGCCACTACTATTTCATTTTTGTAATAAACAAAATTGTGTGCAACTTGTCAAACTTTTGCCACAATTTATGAAGATTCAGACTGTTTAAACTTGACTCATTCATTTTTCAATTTCATGTTGTAGAATAGAGAATAAATATCTGACCAAACAGTTTAATCTTGGTAGATAAGTAGATAGGTAGAGTTAATAAAAAGGTTCTCAACAGTTTAATCTGAGCCCTTGGATGTAATAAGTGTAGAAATAGATATATTTGCCATGTAAAAGAAAAAGAAGATTGAAAAGGGTTTTCCAGTCTAAGTGCACCCTAATAAAGAAGATAAAATGGTAGGGTAAGTAAGTAGGGTAGGTAGATGTTGTTTTTGAATTACATGTGATGAATGATGGTTCTAAATGTGTTCAATTTTACTTTCATCACAAAGTGCAAAGGCAGATACTACATGGAAAAAGTCTCACAGCAGAGCAAATTCAAATTATTAATTTCCCCTCTCATTTTCCCTAAATATTTTACTAATTTCCCCTAAGTGCTAAGGAATTTGAAGATTAGAGGGGCTCAAGGCATTTCCTTGACTTTTGGAGGGACCGGACCCTCGGCCCAATAATTGAAAAAACCTAAGTACTTGAAGTTATCCATTATCACATTCATTCACCTCTCAAAATCTTTTCCTAAGTAAAATCCCATTTTACTTAGGAAAATCCTTCAATATTTCATGAAAAGCCCTCAAAATCACTTTTTATTCTAAGTCTAAGTGATGAAAGTATAATAATGATATTTACTTTTGAATTCTCACTTTCTTGGTTATATTTAAGTATTTTGAGTTTACATTGTCCCTTGTCATATTAACTCTAATTTATCTATTAACTCCCTATGAAAATCACCTTTTCCTATTATATATAAATCCTTTTGTAATAATATTCCCAAAACCCATGTATTATAGCTATTTTAGCCAAAAGTATTTTATTCCAACTTATTCAAATCAAAAACCCACAATATGTTCCCTTTTGGCTAAAATATAACATTAAATCTATTCCCGCCCCCTATGGTAATAAATCATATTGATTTAATCACCATATATTAAAAATATACGAAAAAGATTTAAACATATGTATATATGTTTAAAACACAAAAATAAACCCAAAGTTTAATTAAAACTAAAATTTGAAATAAATCATCCTTGCGCATTTAACATTTCCCAACCATTTTTCCATATGGGATTAATTAATTCTTAAGATTAATTAATAACCGAATCCTCCAGTCAAACGCCTCCCGAAATGATTATTTCATAACAAAATGTGTCGGGCCCGCGCTGTTAAACCTCCATCAACTCCCTATCCCGTCCACCGTGCAATCTCCCGCTCCAAGATCGACGGTTGACGTTAATTCCGCTGGCCATCTCCCATCCGATAGTTAACGTGCGAAATGAAAAGTGGTTTTCAAATAGTGTATGCTATGTGTCAAGCGATGTATCACTTCACTTCCCATTCACCTGAAACTGCCTTCGCTCATAAGTGGTGCGAAAAAACCGCTTACCACTTTTCCCCCCCGTGACTCGCCTCCCGTACAGAATGACGTCAGTCATTAAAATAATAAAAATTCCCCCCCGTTTGACTTTGCCAATAAAACAAAAATTTCGTGTCTTTTTCATTATTCTGCACGAACTGAACAATACACCCTCCACGCAGAAAATTTGAATTTAAAATTTCTGAAGTCTGCCAACCTTTATCTTGTCAAAGCAAATTGCAGTCGAGCCTCTCAGAATATTATCTGCACTCACCCGCATCTGTTCAAAACGCTCTTTCCTCCAAAAACAGGTATTTACCCTAAAATCGCACTTAACTCTGTAAGAAACTTGGTTTTCCTCTTTCTTTTACTGAAACAGAGTTAAAAAAATTGATTGCTAGTTCATTCCTTAATCCCGAAGAACTGTAATTGATTTCCCAGCCTGCAACAGTACCTGTTTTTCCCATCCAAACCCGTAAATTTGTTCAATTTTCACTATAAGCCGAATTTCCATTTTTGAACACACAAGAACCAAAAATGGAAGTTCCTATGGCTTTAAACGTTGCTCCATTGAACTCCCCTCACAGAGACCTGTATTATTTATCATTAGTCGACAAGGATTTCCAAATCAAAGACCTGAGTTTTACTGAAAGCCCTCTTTGAATTTTTTGTCGCTGCAGAGACAATTATTTGAATGGCTTGGATACAATTGGGTTATGGGAATCTAATCTCCCCCGGTACCTCTTTCCCTCTGTTCATATTTTCCCTGAAATAATCCATCTTTGCCATGCCAATTATGATCCTAACCAGAGAGTAGTCTTATCCCCAAACCAAGACGTCCTTTTCCCAATTACGGCTCAGTCAATCAATGAGATGCTTCATTTTCAACCTGATCAAGCCCTCACTCCCCTGTCCCTGGGAGACCTTCTTGAGAAATCTACAAAACTATCCCATGAATAACTAAGCCACATCTGTCAGACCTTTATGTTACCTGATCATCAGCCTAAAGGCCCTCCCCCTTATGTGTCTACTTTTTTCACTGAGGAGGGTAGACTTGTTTTGGATATGATATCTTTTATAATGGGCTTTACTACTAGTGAATTTGTTGACCATCTGATGCTAGTATTACTGTCTATTTTTACCCCTAGACAGCCTCCTGCTGTCAGATATGACTTTGCATCTTACATAGCCAACAAAATCCATGATCAATTCATGAGATTGGAAAATGAGAAAGTGTTCAAATATTCCTCTGTCATCTATCACCTCCTGATATATTACCAGTCTGAAAATTTCCCTTTCTATACCAAAAAGCTTGATTCCCAAGGGAATCCTAGATCTATTATCTTTTGGTCAGCCATCACCCATAGTTCTCAAGATTCTCCCTATTCCTATAATGAGTTCATTGATATTTTTATACACCCTGCAACTACCTTGTTGACAGGAGTTTCTCCTCCCAGAATTAGCAATGAAATCAAGAAAACTCTACAGCTATCAAAACAATACAAGATTGGTGATTGGTACTTGTACCAAAATCACACAGAAGTCAGGATATATGGATGTGAATTATGTCCATTTAAATTGCCAAAATATGTCCCCATGAGACTCTTTGCATTAGAGTACTTCAGGCAAATGAATAACTCTAATATAATTCATTTTTGTAATGCAAAGAAGAAGGCTCAACTCCGGATCAAAAGTCAATTAGGTCCGTTTATCTGTAACTCTAGGGATGGAGGGGAAGAAGCTGAAAAGATATTACAAGACCGTTTCAGATTACAGAAGAGTTTCTATTGGGCACCTTATGACCCATTCAACTTCATTTTTGAGAAAAGAATGAAAAATAAATCAGCACCATACATCCATCAGAGAATTCCAGAGATTGAAAAATATGCTAATACAGATGAATGGATAGAAGGCACATTGATAGAGCATGATATTGAGCAGGTCAATATAAGAAATGTTATGAAAGATCTTGAGAAGATGCTTGACCTGGACTCTTTTGTACAGGTACCAAGATCAGAAGTTGGCCCTTCCTCAACTAGGATTATTCAGCAGGAGTCACAAGAAAACATTGCAGTAGAATCAAAAGGAAAAGAAAAAGAACTGGACATACAAATAGTTGAAAAATTCACAATGACAGAGTTACCAGCAACATCTAAAGAACAAAGTCAGGTACAAATCACTCCAGTTCAGATCAATGAGGCAGAAATTTCCAATCTTTAAACTCCTCTTAATGTGGAAAAAGGAAAAAAGAGAGAAGCTGAAACATCCACCCCTGGTGATAGATCAACATAGCAACATGATACTAAAAGGCAGAGATTGAATCCTCTTCCAGAGGTTGAATCATTTCAAGAAATTTCTGAAATTCAAGGACAAGGACAATTAGGCAGTCAGAAAATGGATACAGTCAGTGGGGCATCCATTACCTCTCAAAGGAAAAAGCTACAGAAGCAACAGAGTATGGAAATATCTTCTTTCAAAACACCAGTCAAAGATACAAGAGATATAAAGAAGACATTTATCAACATCAAAGCCAGGAATGAGCCACTGAAATTACAAGTATATAATCAATATTTGAAAATGGCTCCAAAGAATCAAGAAATACTAATGTTAGCTTTTGACATTCAACAGGGAAAAATGTTAATGAGCCATTTCAAACCCAAGGTGCAACAACCCCAAACAGTAGCTGATTATATTAGGACAAACTTTGAAGTCCTAGCAAAGGATATCCATCCTTTAGACCAGATTGAATTACATAAGCAGACTGGGGAAATGATCTATTCCACTTTGACTGATAAAGCCATGGCAGCTCACAAGTTACAGGATTCTTTGGAGAACACCAGTACACAATTGCAGATTGAAAAGGCTTCTTCTCAAGCCAAAGATAACAGAATAAAAACGTTGGAAGAAATAATAATTGGTTTGGGACACAATCCAAGGATGTCAAAGGCATAGAAGCATTAATAAAAAAGAAAGATGATGACATTGCCGCTTTGAGAAAGCAGTTGAAAGTGCCAGCCTCTAGACATCCCCAAACTGAAGAAATAATAAAGAAAAATTCTGAAGAAGAAATGATGGAGTTGCTATTAAAAATGAATGAGAAATTGGTTGAAACAGAAAAAGAACTGGAGCAAGCATTGAAAGACAAACAATCTGCTCTTCCAACATCTACAACAGAGGGAATTACAGGTACGTAGCCAACAAGTTAGCCAGCAGAGGCATCGCAGGTAGACACTTCAAATTTGAGTTCAGAACAATTAGTAAAACAAATGAATGACTTGAAACTTCAAGTAACTGAACTTCAGCACACAAAGTTACAACTTGTCAATTTAGAACAGAAATATGATCTTTCGAAAATAAGTGTTGCTGACAAATCAAGAGAAATCAAGAGATTGGAAAAACTGGTTAAAGCATTAGAAAAGGATCTCACATTGGAGAAACCTTTGAGAGAGATACATGAAATTCTTTGGGATAATATTATCCAATAAATATAAGATATCTGGCCTTCAATTCAGATAATATACGAGCATAATGATTTTGTCAAAGAAACTCTGGATGAAGTTGAAAACACACGAGCGGAATTAGGAAATAGGCCAGAGGAAGCCAATCAACTTATACAGTTTCTGAACACTCAAACCAGACAGCAACTTTCAGATTTAGGTATTCAAGACAGAACTGCAACAATCCTGGAGATAAAAAGAGTTTTTACTAAGAGAAATCTTATGCAGAATTTAGAAAGAAGATGCTTTGACATGCAAACTGAAATCCTTGCTTTCAGAGAAAGGTTTAATGTTTTATTGAATAAAGGGTTGCCTAGCCCTATGATGTCAGAAGATAAAATAATGGACCTGGAAACTTTTGCTAGGAAATTGGACATACATTCTCGCAATCTAGCCAATTCCTCAGCCAGTTCATCACAAGAAACATTACCTACAGGAAGGAATATTCATGACAGATTAGAGAATTTGTTTTATCTGGAACATGAAGTAAGGAATTTGTTTCCTAGCCAGCCTAATTTCTTCAAATATACCGAGGCTGATGAAACATTGAAGAAGCTTCAACGGACAAAAATAGCAAAAGATAAATGGTGGGAAGACTTGTTGGAAATTTTGTAAAATTTATCCTTATTTGAAATTTTGCATATTTACCACAGTATAAGGGATAAAGGATAAAACAAAGGTCAAAGAGTATCAGTTCAGTTGAAAGTGTATTAGTGACAACAAAGAGTATCAGTGAAGCAAGTCAGTTAGAAAAAAATTACTGAAGAAGACAACGATGAGCCCAAATATAGGTCCAGCCTCCAACACATCCTCGAAAAGAGGAAACAACACAACATCGATTACTTCTTGTCTTATCCATGAGACCATCTATCTCTATTTTTATTGTAACTTATTGGTGATTCATTTCAGATTATATCTCGTTTTGTTAAGAGATATTTTGTATCATTTTTTGTATAAATAAGCCCTCGATTGACTTATTGAGGGTGGATTCTTCTACTTTGCTATAACATTGACTTTTGGAATAAAGTGCTTTTGGAGAAATTTCTTTATGGCTTGCTAGATGACGAATTGAAGCTCAAGAATTTTTGCAGGATTCATGCGTCTAACTACAGATCAATAAGTCTTCTCTATCTCATGTTTTAAAATTTTTATATCTGTTTATAATATCATTGTGTTCCATTTCTGAATAATTGACAAAAAAGAATAAATCAGAACTTGCTTAAGTGTACTCTGATTTCAATTGTGATTATTCTAAATGTTTTCTTCTAAACTGGTTATAAACAATGAATTCTTAATTTCTCTTGTTTCGTTGGTTTAAACATTTTGATTACTATAGTAAAGAATTCTTAACTGCTCTTTATTTGTAATCATTCACTTTCTTTCTTTGAACATGTTGAAAGATTCTTAATTGCCTTTCATCCCTTCAAAATCCATTCCATTCACTTTAATATCTAAAATTGTTCTCTGTTTGGCTATCTTGCCCTGCAAAGCCATATTTGGTGTAAAAAATTAATCCAGTAAAGCCATATTTTCGACTCCATAACCCAATGGCCTGAAATACTCAATCGTGCCCTTAGTTGGCGGATTCCACCATTTAAATTCAAACAAACTCTTGGACTTATAACTAGCCTAATATTTTCTAAGAACAAATCTAAATTTTAAAGAGAGAGCCCTCTCTGGATATAGATTTGCTAGATTATGTATCTGAAGGTTGGTTTGTGGTTACCTTAGATTTACTTTCCTTTTCCACAACTTCAAGGAAAATCTGAGTGATAACACCACCCAAAACCGTCGCTATACCAACGTTTATAGAAAAATGTCGCAATACCGACACTTAGAACAGTGTCGCAATTGCGACGTTTGGAGGAAGACGTCACAATTGCGACACTATGGCCCAAAGCGTCGCTATTGCGACGACTGCCTCCAAACTTCGCAAGTGCGACACAATGTCTAGGTGTCACAATTGCGACGTTTGAAGGTACTCGTCGCAATAGCAATGCTTTTTCCGCCGTCAGTATAACGACACTTATATGCGTGCTACATAAAAATACGAAACTTATATGCGCGCTACATAAAAATTCGAAACTTATATGCGTGCTACATAAAAATTATTTTATTGTTTCATATCCGTTGCAATAGCTACATTAACGTCTGATATCATGCACGCATTCGCCCTCTGCTCTTGCAGAATAGCATTCGCCCTCAGCATTCACCCTCAGCTCTTGTAGAATAGCATTTGCCCTCAACATTCGCCCTCAGCGTTCGTCCTCGGCTCTTGCAGAACAACATTCGCCCTCAGCTCTTGCAAAATGGTAAGTTCTTACTGCAGGCCCTTCCTCCTATAGTAGGGTTGACTCTATTTGGGTTTTTTTGGTCAATTCCATTGGATTCTTTTAGGCTGTAGGGTTCTCTCTAGATGTCAAGAATCAAGATTCAATACCCTCTATTATCTTCATCACCCAATACAAGATTTAAATTTTTCCCAAAGAAACGCTTATTAATTTGGCAGCCATTATTTCTCCTTGCTTTAAAAACCCTACATTTAAATGAAAACAAGCATTTCATTTCAACTACAAAAATCTATTAGTGTTCAAATGTACATGTGTGCTACATTAACGTCTGATATCACGCGTGCATTCGCCCTTCGCTCTTGCAGAAAAGCATTCGCCCTCAGCATTCGCCCTCAGCTCTTGCAGGATAGCATTCGCCCTCAGCATTCGCCTTGAGCTCTTGCAGAACAGCATTCACCCTTAGCATTTGCCCTGAGCTCTTGCAGAGCAGCATTCGCCCTGCATTTTCCCTCAGCTCTTGCAGAACAACATTCGCCCTCAGCTCTTGCAAAAAAGCATTTTCCCTCAGCATTTGCCCTCAGCGTTCGCCCTCAACTCTTTTATAATAGCATTCGCCCTTAGCTCTTGCAAAATGGTAAGTTCTTATTGCAGGCCCTTCCTCCTATAGTAGGTTTGACTCTATTTGGGTTTTTTTGGTCAATTCCATTGGATTGTGTTAGGCTGTAGGGTTCTCTCTAGATGTCAAGAATCAAGATTCAATGCCCTCTATTATCTTCATCGCCCAATACAAGATTTAAATTTTTCCCAAAGAAACGCTTATTAATTTGGCAGCCATTATTTCTCCCTGCTTTAAAAACCCTACATTTAAATGAAAACAAGCATTGCATTTCAACTACAAAACCTATTAGTATTCAAATGTACATGTGTGCATCACTTGTGTAGGGTATTCCTTTTCCACTTTCACATTATCCAAGAATGTGTGCAGTATACTTCATATTTTTTGTGATTTATATTATCTTGAAAAAGGAAAGGTAAATTATTTCCCATGGAAAAAGAAGGTTTTCCCTTTTTATAGGTTGTTTGGACTTACGTGGAAAAATTTATGGTATGCCTTTCATATTATGTAGTTTAAATTTGAATTAACAAATTATTCTACATGAAAATATAATTACCTATGTGATGTCCTTCATCACTAATTAAAATTATAGGGTTTCAATTTCCTAGACTCTAACTCATCTGATGCTAAATTCTAGGTTCTCATTGGTGGATCACTCTTCCATGGATTTCCTTTCCCTCTAGATCTTGTCATACTTTAAAAGTCATCAATGATACATATATTATTTCAGGTATCCCAAAAGGCTTTATAGTAGAACATATTGTGAATTTTTTTTGACACTTGAGGATTCTTTTTAGAACTGCAATGCGGTCTATGCTATTGAGTTATATACCAAGCAACTTGTCCTTAATAACCACACTATGAGGTAGGTTCAACCAGTTTGAACTTGTTGGGACATAGCATATGAATTTGTGTGATGATTCCATATCACAAGTCTATTATGGTGACAAAAGTGAAGACACGTAATGATAGTTATTATGTTAACATTACTAGAAACATTTTCGAAATTATCCATGCTATCAAGATGTCAAAATTCCATGCATTAGGTGTCAATACTCGTAGCTAATAGATAATAATAATAATATAAAAAAATCACAACTTTATTCTTGAAATATGATTGTTACACATTGGTAACCTAGTTCATGAGTTACTATCACCCAAAGATTGCAAAACAAACTTAAAATATAAATTAAACCAACATGAGAATCCAACTAAGGGTTTCTCGACAAAATCATGCCATAACCCGGCATTTTGAAACCCAAATTTGAATCCATCATAAGTAATACAATGCAAACTCAGATGGATTTTCAATGCATGTTTGCATGCTACACTTATTCTCTGTCTAGATATCATTTTTTAAATGGAACCATTAGTCAAGCCCACAGTCCTTTTTATGTGAAAATTTTCAGCTCTATTTGAGCTCTTTTTTGCTCCACCACCTCCATAAACATATGCAAACCTATATCATGATCTTGGAATTCCATTACATATGTATGTGCCAATGTTCCATAATCATGCCCCATCATCAATTTAAGAAATTTCCATTGAATATCAAATTATGGAGGGGGGGGACTTTTTGCTGCAACATTTGGCTCAAAATCAAGGACCATCTCCGTATGAGGTGAATGAGAACTATAGATATTTAAAGAAGTAGATTAGTGCCTTTTCCTCTGGCCATGGAGTCATATACAGTCATCCATCACAAAAAATTGTCTTTGTTCATTCTCACCTTGAAAGTTGCAAAAATTCATGCCCTAATTGAAACGACACTAAGTTTGAAAGATATAATAAAAATGCAAGCTAGAAGTGCCCTATTAATAAAAAGGGAAAACCTTCCAACCTACCCTAACTGAGATAAATTTTGATTGAATAGGAAACATGATATTGCCAATGGAGTTGATCCAACAACTTGTTAAATGTATGGGACTAAATCATGCATTTGATTTCTAGGGAAACATGCGCATGAAGAGAAAAAGTGCAGAATTAATGGAAAATCCATACATGCCACTTATAAAAACTACACCGAAAGGTCAAAAAATACTTAAGGCCTTAACTTAATTTGAATCAAAAAATGACAAAACAGGATTAGTGAAAACATGAGAGTGGTGTGGGTGAACAACATAAATAAAAAGTGAAGATACCTTTCCCCAAGATGCCTTTGTCACCGTTGTATGAAAACATGTTTTTCTTTCCCTTTATACATGCAAGTGAATGCATTATAGGTATGGTGTTTTCCCATAATAGGAGAAGCCTACTTAAATATATCATTCGTGGAGTGAATGTTTGGGTGCCTTAATGTGCAATGACATGTTTTCAGGACTAAATTCAATGCAAGGCATATTTGAAACTCTAACTCTGTCTTCCGGTGTCTTATTAGAAATTATTTCAGTTTTCATTTTGTGTTTTCAAGTTAGATATTGTTTTCAAGTTTTTACATTTATAATTTTATTGCAATGTGGTAGACTGATCAGAGCAGTGCAGGAACAACCCCGAGACGGGATGATCGCGGAAAGAGGCAAGCGAAAGAACATGTAAAGTGCCAGAATTGTTCTATCTTCAGGTATTTTAGTTATTTACATAATTGAAATAACATTAATCTTGTTCAAATATGCAGACACCTAGCCATGGTACACCTGATGATTCCCTCTTTGAGGAACAGCTTTCTTCATCCTTATCTCCAGTGTTCTTGTTGCAAAAAAGGCACGAGATGCAAGGTCGGAATTTAATACTTTGATAGACGCACCTCAAACACCTGAAATAGAAGAGAGGATAAAACATCTTATGAGCCAGCTAGAAAGATATCAGGTAATAATAAAAATTCAAAAGGATATTTTTTTTGTTCTGCATGAGATGAATCGTGATAGTTTGATTTTTAATTTTTACATTGACTAAACTAACAAAAATTTCTTTTGTATGTAGCGTTTTCTGGCATTTGCTGAACCCGGTGTTGGTGGTAGTGGGACACAAGGGAAAGAGATTGCCCAACAACCCTCTCGTACACCTTCTACTCCTTTAGGTGCCAGCCAAGAAACACACCTTGCCCAAGCAGACACCTAGCCAACCGTTGAACGTGTTGGCAATGATGAGGCTAATATGGCCAACTACATTATTGCGTTTCCTGGAGCTACACGTGTCAGCTCCACAGGGACCATTAATGGCACGTTGTTGGTAAACGATGAAGGTGTCCCTATAAAGCATGTACAACTCCTAGGTAAATTTTAATATTTTAACTATTTCATGTACTTTATCTAAAACATATTTATCATGATTTTTATTTTTAAATTAATGATAATATCTTCTTCTTCTTTTTTGGTTTTATTCTGTGTAGGAAACAATGAGTTCTACAGGATTCTGGAGAGCCATGCGTTGGTAATTTTTGGCCCAACCATACGTACAGGGTGGAATTCCCAGAATTCCAATCTAAAAAAAGAACTTCTAGATTATCTAGAAGCCCTTTTTGGGGTCGGCACATTTGACAGAACAACGGTGGCTCAGGTAGCCGGAAAATATTTGAAATATACCAGGGACACCTATAGGACGCAATTGAAATTTAACCCTAGATATGAGCATCCTCTCGCAGTTCCAGAGAGTGAGTGGAGAGCACTCATCCATGACAGAAAAGAGAAAAAGGAAAAGAAAGAAGGAAAAATACCAACTGGACCCGCAAGGTAAATTACAACTTTAATTCAATAGCTTTAATTTTCTTTATGTCTAAAATAAAAGTGTGCTACGTCATATCTGACTTTAATCTTTTGATGCTAGGTTTCCTAACACTTCAAAGGCAACCAAAGCTAGGATTGAGAAAAAGGTCCATCACAAGCTAGGCCAAGGTGGCTACTTGAAATTAGCTGCAAGAATTGTAATTAAGTAGCTAAACATCTTATAATTAATTGTTTCGCCTTCCAACGTTTTTGTAATCCTATCAAATATGATTAAAAATACACAATCATATGTAATGTAGGGTGATAACTTCGGAACAGAAACTACAGAGGAAGATAAAAATATCGCTTTCTGTTTCGGCTATCAAGCTGTAGTTGAACGTCGCAGAAGCTTGGGGCAGGTCCCAAGATCTAGAATGCCTGATAAGGTAAAACATTAACCTTTCAATATTTTTGTTTTCGTCCATAAATTTAATGTTTAACAACTTTGTTTAAATCAGGGGAGCAGCACTACAGACGAGGAAAATAACCTATTTTTAGAGCCAGATGTAGATGATCCTCACGTGCAACCTGATCATTGTAGTGGGGACCAGGCCGACAATGCTACTATCAGTGAGGGCCGTGACGGTAATTAATTTCCACTTATATTTTTTTCTAATTATACCTTGATGGTTGTACTTATAACGTTTTTTGTTTAAATGACAGAGAATGTTTCCCTTGAGGATCTTACCACCAGAGAGGAAGACAGGGCAACAGTCCCAATGGCGACAACTGGTGCACCAGGTAAATAATCTCATTGCAATTTTTTTTATTAATATTACCGAACTAGTTCAATGATATTTAAAAACCGACAATTAAAATTTAATATTATCTGTTTTTGTAGGCGATGCCCCGTCACTGGATGAGACCAGACATCGTGACTACGCAACTAGGTCAGCGGCGACAACTGGTGCACCAGGTAAATAATCTCATTGCATTTTTTTTATTAATATTACCGAACTAGTTCAATGATATTTAAAAAATGACAATTAAAATTTAATATTATCTGTTTTTGTAGGCGATGCCTCGTCACTGGATGAGACCAGACATTGTGACTACGCAACTAGGTCAGCAGTGCGGGTCGAAAGGCACGAAACAGGAGCAGAGCACGATGATATTGATGATGTAATTAGGAGCTTTAGAAATAGGAAGAAGAAAAAGAAAATTTGATAATGTAAAATATTGTATTATTATAAGACAAACGTTACCATACTTTGAACGTTTTTTGCGTTATATAAAAAACTCATTTATCATACTATTTTTATGTCAAGCATTAATTGCAATGTTTCCTTGCGTACTTTTTGTTGAATTTTTTTTTTATTAGTTATTGAATATTTTTTTGTATGCTCATGAAAGTAAAAAATGAAATATAGATTGGGTATTGGGGAATTGAGAGTGATGTGAGGGGGGGGGGGGGGAGGGGCCATAAGAGCTTCCACCTTCACGTGGTTGGCCCTGTTTAGTAGAGAATAATTTATTGGAGCGATTTAATCTTGGAGCAAACCTCCCTTGATCCAGCGTAGCAAAAAAAAAGTCATTGTTGACTTAGTTGCTACTCTTTCAGATCGTGGGAGGCTTGTTCCAAGTTCATGCGACTCCAATAAATTGTTCTTGAAACGAAGAGGAGCTTATTCAGGTATGTTTTGACATTTTCAACATATGCTCTAACATTATCATAAGAATGCATCTTAGAGTAAAAAATACTACATCAATCACTTGTATTTATTGTATAGATAATGATGGATTTTGATTGACTTGGCAGTGCAGGTACAAATCCTCTTGCATCATGAGCAATACAACTTGTCAACCAGGTTCATGTCCAGGATAGTTTTGCTTGTGCGCTTGACCAGGTTCATAATGTCACATTTTGTAAGTTCCTTTACAGTTCATAATTCAATATTAAGCTTGTTCATGATTATTATCTAGGTTTTTTGTATGTGTTTTTTCATCTATTTGATTGTAAGCTGTTGAAATTTGGTACCGGAGGACAGGTGGTTCCCTAAGGCTTTGATCTTTGGCCTAGGGAAAAGTGTCCAAAAGAATTTTAATTTTTCTCCTAAAGTGACTTTATAATTTTTATAAAGTCAAATCTAATTTAAAAGTGACTTTAAGTGATAAAGTTACTAAAGTCTAATTTTAAAGTGATTTTAATAAAGTCAATGTAAAATTAGAAAGGAAAAGTGACTTTGGAAATAAATGACTAAGTGGGTCTTTATTAAAGTGGGGTGAATTAAAAAATAGAAAGTGAGATTTAAATGAGCATTTAATCTCAGCCCTAGATCTCAATCTATCTCAGCCATTTGATTTAGGGATTCCCCAAAAGTCACTTAGGGTTAGGTTAAAGGAGGAAAAGGAGGAAAAGGTCATTCATTCTTTCATGAGCAGATTGAGAGAAGGAGAGCAAGAGAGCAAGGGAGATTTCTGGGCAGTGAGGAGAAAGAGGCAGCAGCTTGGCACGCATTCCAAGGCAGCATTTCAGCAAGACATTTCAACAAGACAATACAACATATTTAGCACACAGCAAGGCAGATTTTTGGCACGATTTTTGAGGAAGGAGGGTCATACAGCAGGGCCGTACAGCAGGACGTACAGCAGATTTGCACAGATTTCGAGGAGCAGATTTGATGGAGGCCGTACAGCAAGTGGCTGTACCTTTGGCACGCATTTCGAGGGAAAAATCGTACAGAAGATTTTTTGGCAGCACACATTTCCAGGAAGGCCATACAGCAGTATTTAAGGCTGATATTTGGCACAAAAATCGAGGAAATCCGTACAGCATTTATTGTTTTTCATGTTTTGCTGTTTGCACACTTTCTGAGGCGGTGGTTAAGCACGGAAAACGAGATAAGTTGTAAATTCTGTTTGCTGATTTTTTGCTGAATATTTCTCACTGTAAAAAGCATTTTCCAGAAATAAGAAGGAGCTTTCGAACTGGTTTTCCCCAAGAGTTGTAGGGGGTTTTTCCAGGGTCATGTTGACCAAAAATATATGTGTCAAAATGTCTGAATGACTGTTTTATGTGTGCTGATATTTATTTCTGCATTTTCCAACATTCTGTAATTTTTCCAGAATTTGTGTTTTCAGCAAAATTTATTTTCAAGCTTGTTAAATGTATGGATGTGGGAAAGGGAATTTAACTATTTTGGAGTAATAAGGTGAAACTGAAAACCGGGGTGGGAAAACAGAAATTTCTACATGGTATCAGAGATTGAGTGCTGAAGAGAAGTTTGGGACAGCAAGGAGAAAAATACAGCATGCTGATTTTTCACTCAGAAAATTCCAGCAAGCTTATTTTTTCACAAACATAATTTTTACCTTTACTACAGCAATGCTATTTTTTCAGTTTTAGGACAGCAGGATGTCTTTGGGACTGAGGGTGGAGGATAGGTTGGATGGGCATTCCAATTACAGCATTTGGAAGGAGAGAATGTAGAGTATCTTTGAGGAGGTAGAAGTCTGGGACATTATGGTGCATACCACACAGAACCCTGTAAATGTGCCTATTGATGCTACTCAGTTGGCAGCATATAATAAAAAGAACAACAAGGGTAAGAGATTGATTCTAGATGGAATCAAATACCATTGCATTCCTCATGTGAGAGGGAAGAGAAATGCTCATGAGATGTGGACAACATTGTCCAATATCTACTAGAGTACCAATGAGAGCCGGAAAATGGTCCTGAAGGAGAAGCTGAAGACCATTAATATGGGCAATGATAGTGCAGCTGGATATCTCACAAAGATTACTAATGTGAGAGATGAGTTGGCAGCGATTGGAGAGGCCATTCCACCCACTGAGTTGGTGCGGATTGCAGTGAATGGCCTCCCCCGTTCATGGATGAAATTTGCTGACGGGGTTTGTGCACGTGAGACCCTTCCCACATGGGAGAGGTTTTGGGATGATTGCATTCAAACAGAGATCAGGAAAGGTCAGCTTGGGGCAGCCAAGCCAGTTGAGCAGGATGAGGATGTAGCACTGTTGGCAGGACGCAAGAAAGGCAAAGGGAAGAAGTAGGCTTCCACAAGCAATGGTGGGGGCAAAGACAAAGGTAAAGGTAAACAGGATAACACATAGAAGGACTATTCCAAGGTGAAGTGTTGGAATTGTCAGAAGATGGGACACTATGCAGTTGTGTGTCCGGAGAAGAAGAAGAAGAAGGGGAAGAACCAGAGCATGGAAGCTTCAGCAGAGGTTGAGGACTTTGCAGATCGTTTTGACTGGGAGTTTGGGTTCATTGCGTGTGAGTCCTCTAGTGCGGGATTATCTTCCATAGAGGTTCAGAGGGAGCATGCTTTTCCCTCGATTAGCAGAGCATCTTCGGGTATCTGGTATGTGGACAGTGGGGCTTCACGTCACATGACAGGAGTCCGTGAGTACTTCTCAGAGCTTTCAGAGAGTGGCACTGATATAGAGGTAGTACTCGGTGATGATAGAGTTGTTAGAGCAGTCGGTGTGGGAACACTGACATTTCAGAGGGAGTCTAAACCTCCCTTGAAGGTGTCAGATGTTCTTTATGTGCCAGGGATGAGGAAGAACCTCATATCCGTCTCAGCTTTGGAGGACAGAGGATATGAGGTACTGTTCAGGGGAGGACAGGTGTTGATGTATCCTAGGGGCACTCCAGCTGATTCAGCTAGAGTGATAGGTGTACGCCATGCAAAGGTGTACAAGTTTGCATTTCAGTCCCTTTTGGCATTGAGCAATAGTACTGACAACAGAGCTAGCAGTTCCGAGTTGTGTGAGATTTGGCACCGTAGGATGGGGCACATGTATCATGGAGCCTTGAGGACTTTGCGGGAGATCACTATAGGTGTGCCAGATTTCAGTATTGATCACTTTGATACTTGCAGAGGATGTGCGATGGGCAAGTTTGCCAAATCCCCTTACCCCAGCAGTGACAGCAGAGCGACTGGGATACTTCATTTGATTCATTCCGATGTGAGCGGTCGGATGTCTCATGTTTCCTTGAGTGGATATGAGTACTATGTCTTATTCATTGATGATCACTCCAGGAGGACCTGGATCTATTTCTTGAAGACCAAGAGTGAGGTCTTCAAGCGATTTCAGGAGTTCAGAGCTCTTGTGGAGACACAGACAGGTCGGAAGATCAAGTCCCTGAGGTCGGACAATGGGGGAGAGTACACCCTTGGAGAGTTTTTTGACTATTGTGCGGAGGCAGGAATTAGGAGGGAGTTCAATGTTCCTTACAACCCCCAGCAAAACAGGGTTGCGGAGAGGAAGAACAGATCCATTGGAGGGGCTGCCAAAGCCATGTTACATGATCATGGGTTGCCATTGTTTTTGTGGGCAGAGGCCTGCAACACAGCTATTTATTTGCAGAACAGGAGTCTGCATCGTGCCTTGGGGCACATGACTCTAGAGGAGGCTTTTTCAGGGAAGAAGCCTGATATTGGTCATCTTCATATCTTTGGGTGCATTACATACTCCTACATACCCAAGGAGAAGAGGACCAAACTAGAGCCCACCGCAGAGAAGGGTATCTTTGTGGGCTATAGTGAGACCTCCAAGGCCTTTCGGATTTACATTCCTGCGCAGAGGAAAGTTGTTGTCAGGCGGGATGTGAAGTTCGAGGAGGACAGGGCCTTTAGGAGGTCACGGGAGTTAGATTATCTGGATCAACCAGACCTTCAGCAGCAGTTGAGTCAGTCGCAGGGATCCAGTGGGCAGGGATCAGGAGGATCCGGAGGTACATCTATGACGATGTTAGGTCCGTCAGTGGGCAGTGGCTCGCCGAGTAAGAGGGGTGGTGCTACGGGAAGCATGCAGAGCATTCCACAGAGCAGTTCACTGGGGAGTCCACTGATGGACAGTTCACATGGTACCTCAGCTTCTACAGGTTCAGGTGCAGGCATGAGGACATCAGACAGATAGTCAGGAGTTCAGGCTCCTGATGTTGAGGAGGAGGAGTTTTATTCTCCAGCAGGAGAAGTGTGCTCAGGGAAGAGGAAGCCCAAGTGGCTTCAGGACACCTTGAGAGATGCCACATCTGTTGCTGAGCCTAAGAGGCCGGTCAGAGAGAGCAGACCACCTGAGAGGTTTTGTAGCTATATGGAAATGGCTACCAACATCCTTGACTCTGAGCCTTCTAGCTATGAGGAGGCAGCTAGCCAACAGGTCTGGAGAAAGGCCATGCAGGAGGAGTATTCTTCTATCATGAAGAATGATGTTTGGGAGGTGGTGCCGAGGCCTGAGGGCAAATCTGTGGTTACTTCCAGATGGCTTTACAAGGTAAAGCATGCTGTAGATGACAGCATTGAGAAATTCAAAGTGAGGTTTGTGGCTAGAGGGTTCTTCCAGGTAGAGGGAGTTGATTATGAGGAGACCTTCACTCCCGTGGCTCGATATACTTCGATTCGCTCCATTATATCGATAGCAGCAGAGATGGGTTGGAAGATCCACCAGATGGATGTGAAGACCGCATTTCTCAATGGCTTCATACAAGAGGAGGTGTACATTGAGCAGCCACAGGGCTTTGAGGTGCATGGGAAGGAATCCCATGTGTGCAGACTGAAGAAGGCCCTTTATGGCCTGAAGCAAGCTCCCAGAGCTTGGTACTCCAGGATAGATACTTACTTGCAGAATATGGGTTTCACAAAGAGTGAGGCAGATCCGAACCTTTACTATATTGTGATAGGTGAGGA
Organism: Pinus albicaulis; assembly: GCA_034641835.2. Lineage (NCBI taxonomy): Eukaryota > Viridiplantae > Streptophyta > Pinopsida > Pinales > Pinaceae > Pinus > Pinus albicaulis. Next base: position 600,779,024 of record CM076573.1, read on the forward strand.
GCCTCTCATTCTGGTGTTGTATGTGGATGACTTAGTCATTACAGGTGCAGAGAGACTCATAGAGCACTGCAAGAGAGGTCTTGCGGCGGAGTTTGAGATGAAGGACATCGGCTTGATGCATTACTTTTTGGGTTTGGAGGTGTGGCAGGAGGAGGGGCATTTCTTCCTGGGACAGGGGAAGTATATTGTGGACATCCTTGGCATATTCCACATGGAGGATTGTAGACCCATGTCGACACCGATGATCACCAACTGGAAGAAGCTTCATGCTTCGGATTCCGAGTTGGGGGATCCCACATTGTACAGACAACTGATTGGTTCCTTGATGTATTTGGTCAACACTAGACCAGATATTTGTTTTGCAGTCAACACGATGAGTCAGTTTATGTGTGAGCCTAGGAAGGTTCACTAGGTGGCTGCAAAACACATTTTGCGATACTTGCAGGGGACAGTGGATTATGGTCTGGACTACAGGCAGGGGGATGGAGTGAGATTGGCAGGTTACACTGATTTTGATTGGGCAGGTTGTGCTTCTGATAGGAAGAGCACTTCAGGGTGCTGTTTTGGGTTGGGTTCGCAAGAAGGGTGTCATGGTTCACCCTAAGCAAGACCCAAAGAATACTGAGTTCGGGCCGAGCAGAGTATATGGCAGCCGGGGCCTAGCTAGTTGTGAGGCCATCTGGCTTCGCAAGATGTTGTTTGGCTTATTTGGTCGGCCGTTGAGACCTTCAATGATTTACTGTGATAATCAGAGTTGCATTAAACTCACGGAGAATCCAGTATTTCATGACAGGTCAAAGCATATCAGGATCAAATATCATTTCATCAGAGACTATGTTCAGAAAGGAGCTGTGAAGCTTGAGTATATTCCCACTGATGAGCAGGTTGTAGATATTCTTACCAAAGCCTTACCACGGGGAAAGCATGTCTACTTCAGAGACAAGATGGGTGTGGTGAGGAACACCTTCCTCGGTAAGAGGGAGTGTTGAAATTTGGTACCGGAGGACAGGTGGTTCCCTAAGGCTTTGATCTTTGGCCTAGGAAAAAGTGTCCAAAAGAATTTAATTTTTCTCCTAAAGTGACTTTATAAAGTTATAAAGTCAAATCTAATTTAAAAGTGACTTTAAGTGATAAAATTACTAAAGTCTAATTTTAAAGTGACTTTAATAAAGTCAATGTGAAATTAGAAAGTGAAAAGTGACTTTGGAAATAAATGACTAAGTGGGTCTTTATTAAAGTGGGGTGAATTAAAAAATAGAAAGTGAGATTTAAATGAGCATTTAATCTCAGCCCTAGATCTCAATCTATCTTAACCATTGGATTTAGGGATTCCCCAAAAGTCACTTAGGGTTAGGTTAAAGGAGGAAAACGAGGAAAAGGTCATTCATTCTTTCATGAGCAGATTGAGAGAAGGAGAGTAAGAGAGCAAGGGATATTTCTAGGCAGTGAGGAGAAGGAGGCAGCAGCTTGGCACGCATTCCAAGGCAGCATTTCAGCAAGACAGTACAGCAGATTTAGCACACAGCAAGGCAGATTTTTGGCACGATTTTTGAGGAAGGAGGGCCGTACAGCAGGGTCGTATAGCAGGGTTGTACAGCAGGCCATACAGCAGGTCGTACAACAGATTTGCATAGATTTCGAGGAGCAGATTTGAGGGAGGCCGTACAGCAAGTGGCTGTACCTTTGGCATGCATTTCGAGGCAGAAATCGTACAGCAGATTTTGTGGCAGCTTGCACGCATTTCCAGGAAGGTCGTACAGCAGCATTTAAGGCTGATATTTGGCACAAAAATCGAGGAAATCCGTACAGCATTTATTGTTGTTCATGTTTTGCTGTTTGCACACTTTCTGAGGCAGTGGTTAAGCACGGAAAACGAGATAAGTTGTAAAGTCTGTTTGCTGATTTTTTGCTGAATATTTCTCACTGTAAAAATCATTTTCCAAAAATAAGAAGGAGCTTTCGAACTGGTTTTCCCCAAGAGTTGTAGGGGGTTTTTCTAGGGTCATGTTGACCAAAAATATATGTGTCAAAATGTGTGAATGACTGTTTTATGTGTGCTGATATTTATTTCTTCATTTCCAGCATTCTGTAATTTTTCCAAAATTTGTGTTTTCAGCAAAATTTATTTTCCAGCTTGTTAAATGTATGGATGTGGGAAAGGGCATTTAACTATTTTGGAGTAATAAGGTGAAACTGAAAACCGGGGTGGGAAAATAGAAATTTCTACATAAGCAACTCTACATGTTTCCTGTTGTTCACTATGATTTCTCCCATTACCACTCCCAGGATGAATCCGACTTTATTGTTACATAGGCTACTTTATTGTTACTATGATTTCTCCATTTACGATTTCATAGGTTACATCATGTAAAGTTGTCAATCTCAGGTTGGTGATGAGCTTTAGTTCTCCAGATTTGGGGCTTTTCTGATATTTTCTCCCTCATGTCATTCCTGCATCACCTCGTTGTTTGAGCATGCCAATTGTCTACCACTTGTACCAATTGGCACATGTCAATCTCTGAGTGGTGCCACATTTCACCTATTTTCAGTGAGAGTTTAGGGTTTCTCTAACATAGCTTTAGAAATCTGATTCAGTGCCTACTTGAATATCGTCACATAATACTCATGGTTTGGATTGATGAGCATGTTCTGAATGGTTGGTTGATTCATAAGAACCACCCATATAGTCATCTTGAGATATTTCAGAAGGTTTCTCGGGTTTCCTTTTTCATCGTTTCTAGTGGGTGGGATGGTGTGGGGTGATCCATCAATACTGGTGCTCTTGTAGTAGGGAATTTTTTTTTTGGGATATAAAGGAGAATTTGATGTAGATATCCCATTGGATGCATTCATAGATGGGCACGAGAGGTCAAGAATTTAAATTAAAAATATGCAACCTCTAGCATGGCAACCTGAAGGCCGCGAGAGACACTGGTTAAAGATTGTTTTGTGTTGGCCTTAATATAGTCGTGATTTCTTTATATTATCTTAATGCAAATATATAGTCCGGTCTCATTAAAATGAGGATTTTGGTTGTATTTCTCTTTGGTTGTTTCTCTCTTAATGCTCCAGAAGTTTCCAAAAGTTGCGATAGTTGTTTATTTTGCCTGTTACAACTTAAAATTGGTTTTTAGCAATGGCAGTCATGTTTTTTAAGGTTCATACTAATATGAAGATCTTGTAATTCTATATTCAGCATAAGAGAAGATGGCCTCTACTTTGGGCAGTATGACAACAATTGCCACATCTACCTCATTGGGTAACAATGGAAAGGGGAAGAAGTTGGGTGCAATGTTTGATAATTATGGTAGACAATTGTCTTCTCTTTCAGTTTTTTCACCCATTTCCTTTAATCACTCAAGCAGAAGAGGGACTCTGAGATTACGCGACAGAGAGAAGGTAGTTAATACAAGAGCTATGGAAAAGGAGTTGTACTTCAACAAGGATGGCTCGGTGACAAAAAAATTGCTGGTCAGAGAAAAAATTATGTTTAAAGGAAGGTCACCTGCACGTGAAACTTCACTGTGGTGGATCTTTCCTTGTCCACTTATATTCGATTTTAATTTGTTATTTTAATTTTTCATGGAGGGTTGTTTTGGCATATGGTCTGGCATTCAATTGCACACTTACTGAAAGCATTGTCAATTTGTCTTGCAGGCGGTGTGAACAAACTTGCTGATCTTGTTGGAGTCACCCTTGGGGCGAAGGGAAAATGTTGTCTTGGAGAGCAAGCATGGTTCTCCGAAAATAGTTAATGATGGTGTGACAGTAGCTAAGGAGGTAATTTGTAGATGTGTGCTCTGGTTTTATTTTTAACGTTGTATTAGTTCCCCCTCTTAAATGTCTTAGATTTTGTAGGCATAATTTGAAAACTCAAAGGTGAAAGGAAACATATTTGTTACCCAGTGGTCTACTTGGCCTATGGACTAGCCACATTAGAGTAATGCATAAAGCTTTTCACAACAATAAAAGGAAATGGTTATGGCTGAGTCAAATTTTATTGTTATTGACAATGTAATGAAATGTATCTCAATGTTATGGTTTTGGCCTTTTTATTGGTTGAATTAGAGGACCGAGTTGAAAATATTGGGGCCAAGTTGGTAAGGAAAGCTGCGGCAAAGACAAATGATTTAGCTGGGGATGGAACCACAACATCTGTTGTTCTTGCACATGTTGGAATATTGAAAAATTCCATAACAATGAATGGAGAATAAATCTCCCTTCCTCTAACACAGAGAAAATAAAAATTTCTTTGATAGGAGACAGAGTTTCAATACTCTGAAAACAAACTTATATTCCCTTCAATAACTCAAAAAAAAACTATTACACTTCTTCCTCACTGAGAGGGATTACAAAATTATGATTGCTACAAAACACAGTGCATAAAACCAACTCACTGTCTGTTCAAAACAAACATACTTTGTCTCTAAAACACTCTGTTGTGTTTTTCACTTTCGCACTATTGTGCATACACACTTAAAAATTTACACTTAGTCTTTCACTTTTTACACACTGCTGTGTAATAAAAAATTTACGTACTGTTTATAAAAAAGACTACCAAGCTTTTTTGTCCTTTTTATTTTTATATGCCGTAACATATAAAACATATTATAATAAATCCTCTTTTAAAAAAAATAAAATTAAAACTAAATTCTATGGCCCACCTTTCATTTCGCATATGATATATATAACATATGTTTAAAACATATGTATATATTAAACTATCAAAACATTAAAGAACCCTTTCTGTCGGACTTCAAAAGTCTGAATAGATTGAATTTCAAACCAAATTCGCATTCCAAAATGGGATGCTGATGTCTGCCTAATTTTAACTCGAATTCTCAATCCAATGTGCCCTATAAAAAATTTGGGTCCAGTTTTCAGGTTTTTAGATTCCCTTCATTTTCATGCAATCCAATATTAATTCTTCACGTGTCCTCCTTTTGAATTTACAAAACTGTCGGGTAAATTTATGTTTGTTTAATTTCTGGTTGGTGAATTGCGTTAATGCTGGTTGTTGTGTTTAAATACAATCCTGTATAGAAATATGGCTGTGGCCGTCTACAAAAAAAACTTGCAGGAATTTTAAATGCTGAATTAAATTTCTGGATGACATGCAAGCAACCTCCAAAAAAAAATTTTGCTGCTGCATCCATCCTTCTGCTGCAGCAGTTGAAGTTAAAATTCAACAGCACAGGGTTTAATAAGTGAGGGTGTAAAGGTAACTTTTTGTCGATAGTCAGGATTAAGATGATCTATTCATTTTTTTAGGGTCTTATGGTGTTTGGTTTTTTAGTTTTGGGTTGGGCTTATTGAGTCTAAGGTAGTTTTTGAGTGAAAAAATTGCTATCAGGTATTAAAAAATTTTGGTTCTTTTGTCAAAATTTATGAGCTTGTTAGGAAATACAAAGCTGACAATGGTTGTATCTTAAATTTGTGGAAAATAATTTGAAATGAAACCTTTTTGTTTAGGTTGTTGCAGCAGGTGCAAACCCCGTTCAAATTACTAGGGGCATTGACAAGACAATAAAGGCCCTTGTTTTGGAACTCAAAATTTTGTCAAAGGAGGTAAATGATTGCCTTTTGAGTAGGTTGGTTTTCCTTTTTGCTGATGGTTTGGTGTATCTAATTTAATTATATGCCTAAGGTATTTTTGGTTGCAAACTCATTTTCATTTTTCATACAGTATTGGCCTTGTGGAATACATTTGATTGTGTGGTCTTGTTAGATCTACAACATTTGTAGTTGTTTAGTCTTATGGCCAAGGTGCACTTTTATTATGGAAACAGTTGATGCAATATTGTCATTTAATCCTTACTGCAGGGTAGCATGTTGAGAAGTTTCTTGTGAAACATTTGGTATTCAAAATGACACTTGATCCTATACGACATCATGCACTTGACTTCAAAATTCATATTCAAAGTGTGCCAGACAATTCTTGCAAAATTTCAAATATTTATGTTGTTTTAAACCATTATCTTTTTCATGTATTGGATGTTGAAAATGTGAAAAAGACTTTGGTATGAAACCAATTGGTGAATAATTTCCAGCAAAACAACCACTTCCAAGACATGATTTAGAAGTAGAACAAATGTGCTTATGAAGCATAGAAAGATATCCTTGATGCATTGTCAATGTTTGGCTAGGGTTATTTTGGAGAAAATAACTCCTTATTCCTAGAATAGTGATCTTCAATACAAGTAAATGCCAGAGAAGAGAGATCATCGTGTGACGCAACAAAACTGAAATTGGACCCCCAAGGAGAGCTGGTGTGTCTACAATCGCTCTGTCATCATTTTCCCTTGGTGTACCCCGTTCTTTTCCTCCAGCCTGAGTCTTAATTGACTTCTTCTTTCTTCAGGTTTATTTATCAAATTCGTAGAATTTGATAAATAAATACTATCCACAATGGTTGGACTTTAATTTATATTCCCGACTTTATATTATCTCCAATCCTTATAACCAATGTTTAACTTTCAACACTTTGTATTTATACTCCACGTTTCTTTTTAAATAAATAACTTGTAATGAACTTTCGGCTCTATATTTCACCACCCGGCCTTACAACAATCACGCTCCAGACTTATGCTAATTATCCGCCAATCGTTTAATTAAACAATTTCATTATACTCCGGCCCCACCTATATATATCAATAACCAATTAAACACTCGTATCGTACCTGGCTATCCTCCGCACACCTTAGTTAACCTCCGGGCAAGTTCAACGTGCGACCACCGTCCGATGGCCCTTCTCCAAATCAACGACTCTTGGAAATTTCGCTCGGCTTCCAACGTCGGGCTTTAACGTGCGATGGCGTGGGTTAAACGGTTGTTTTCCGGGGTCACTTCGCCACGTGTCGCATTCCCTATGGAATCGCTCGCGAATAGGAAATATTGCCTACTCCGCAAAAGCGGTGCGATATGGGCAACCCGCTTTTGTGATTCCGCTCGTGGTTTTGGTAGAGGGCTTGACCACGGGTGCAAGTCTGGTTCCGCTATCCTTTTGTTTGTTAACTCATGTCCAATCCTCGGGTCAGGTTTCGAAAGCACAACAATTTTGTCTCTTTATTAAGCGGGATTTTTATATTTGAACAGTTTTCATGACCCCGGTTCTCTACACAGACCTCGCCTTCGGGTGGGGTGAGTTCACAGGGTTATCCAACAATTTACGGGAATTCAAAGACAGAAGAATGGAATTATCAGTACCCATTCACCTCACAGTTAAACAATTCTTCGCAATTAGCAGTTTGAGATAATTCAATGGCAACTAAGCTTGGAAATCATTTAACTGGAAACAATTGTTCACACACAGAGGTTTATTGCAGAAATCCCCTCTCTACTCTCCTCTTCCCTCTCTACTTTTATTCATCCGAGGAATCATAATTTATATACATAACATATGGCTCTTCGGTTCCTCTGAGAGGACCGTTCTAGAAATCAAAAGGTCTAATTATAATAATTCAACTAACTGAAACTGTTCGACTCCTACAACTCTAACTAGTCTAAGTAATACAGTCAACTAAGGTATTGACACCTAGCTGTTACAACTCAAATGTTTTCGAACCCTCCTAGCCACAACATGTGGAAAAAACCTCCTACATTGCTGGCTAGTGCCTAATGCCCCTGCATCATCGTGTGACATAAACCTATTATTCTTTTGAGCTAATTCTTTAATCTTCTTTTTCTTGAATGAAGATTTCTTATAATGCTATAATCTAAAAAATACCCAATTACCCTCCTCAAATTATCTTTCACTTCAATGTTGTTCCCCTTGTTGTTTTATCATGTTTCATCTCATTTGAAGGTTTTCCATAATAATTTTCAAATTTTCTTTAGTATTTTCCATATGTGACTCTGTTTCCTATACTTTGGACTTATCTTGCAAAAAGTATGAGATACTAGGAGTTGGATATCCATAAAGGGCCTTAAATGGGGAAATTTTAGTAGATGTGTGATAGGTAGTATCATATTACCATTCTTCCTTGAAGAACCCACTTCATCCATTAAGATTTCTTTTCTAAAGAGTAACATTGTAGATAACCTTAAAAACATTTGTTAACTATTTTTGTTTGACCATTTGATTGTGTTTGATATGTAGAACTCATGGCAGCTAGTGTTTCTCCACCCATATTAAATAATTATTTCCAAAATTTTCTTGTTACTATTACTTTAGGAAAACCATGAAGACTATGAATTTCTTTCACGGACACTTCTGCCACTTGGCTTGTTGTTTATGTACTTTGAGCTCTACAAAAAAATCTACAAAATTTGTCTATATAAATGACCACAAAAATGTCATACTTACCTTTATATTTCAGTAACCCTATAATAAAGTCTATTGATATATCTTCTAGTCTTTGAATATGTATGTGGAATGGTTGAAGTAACCCTAGAGATTTTACTATCTCTCTTTTATTTATTATGCAAACCTGACCTTCTCTTACAAAATTTTGAATATCTTTCTTCATTCCTTCAAAAAATATATTTTTTGATCCTTTGAGATGTTTTAAGGAACCCTGTGTCCTACCATCAGAGAGACATGGGACTCCCTTAATATTTTTTTATTCAAATATGCTTGCGTGCATAAAAATATTCTACATTTGCACCAAAGTATATCTCTCTTTCACTCCCAATGCTCCATAGAGTTCATCCCATCCTTTATAAATTTTAGTTTTTGTTTAGTACTAATGTCATTTTTCCATTATGGCAAGCTTCTTCTAGCCACCTAGGAATAGAAAATGTAATTGGATATAAATTTGAGGCCTCTTCTATTTTAGAAAGAGCATCATGTACTGAATTTTCCTTACCCTTTTTGCAGATTATCTCAAAATTAAAACTTTGCATTTTTCTCCTCATTTTTGTTAATCTTCCAATGAAATCCATAGCTTCAAAAAATACTTTATGCTATCATGGTATATCTTGACTTTAAAGTACCTCCCAATGATATATTATCCCCATTTTTTATTGCATGTAATATTGCTTCCATTTATTTTTCATACGTAGATTTCACCAAATATTTTCTTTGAATTCCTTTCTTTTAAAAGCCAATGATATCCCTTATTGTGTTAATGTTACATAAATTCCTTGTCCTAGTGCCTCACACTCTACTATGAATGTTTTACCAAAAGTAGGTGCAACCGATGTTGGTGTAGAAGACATGGCATCCATTGAAAGAGAGAATGCCAAAGTAGCCTCATCATTCCATATAAATGATATTTTCTTCAAGAGATATGAGTGGACTTGAAATGCATGCATAATTCTTAACAAATGATCAATAATATCATGTAAGTCTAAAAAATCTTCTAAGAACCTTGATTTTCTTAGGAATAGGTCATTTTGTAATAGCTTGCATCTTTTGAGGCTCCAAATTCACTCCTTCCTTTAAAACAATATGAACCAAATACTAGAATTCTTATTTCCCAAAAGAACATTTGGATATTTTTACATAAAAATGATTGTTCCTAATAATTATTTATATAACTTTTCCACATGTTTAGTGTGGTATTCCCATGATTTATTATAAATATGTGTATTATCAAAGAAAACCAACACAAATTTTATAATATGGGATCAAACAAAATTTTTCTTAAGTCGAGCCCGCCGGACTTCAAACGGCGATAAACCATAATTCAAACCAAATTCGCGTTCCAAAATAGCTTGCTGACGTCGGCCAATTTTGTGACGTGAAAACCAAATGAATTCCGCCCTAATATTTTTCGGGTCTGAAGTTGGGGTGGCGTACAGAGGGAGAGTTGTAACACGAATTTCTTATCAAATTCGCCCTAATATTTTTCGTGTTCGGATTTCCACTACGCGAGCGGCTCAAACAAAGATCCACTCCAATCAATTTCTACCACGTGTCCTCAATAAAAACTTGCCCTACTCCCAGCTGTGGGTGCATTTGATGGCGTTTAAGGTGATGGGACATGGATATGGCGATTTCATATCAATCGCATTAACATTTAACGTTGTTCAATTAAGTTTTCACATCAAATCCACATTAATAAATTTTTAACATTGTTCAAGATCAGACCTCCACTCCTCTGAGCGATTCCACACACTCCAATATGATCCGGCCTTCGACTCTCATTATTAATGATCAGAGATTAATTATGACGGGCGTCCTTTGATTGCATTGCAGTCGGGTCGACAAAATGGCGTTTAGCTATGGTTTTTCAGACGATCCGGTTGCTGGATTACACTGCCTGCTAACTGTGATGATAAGGAGAAGTGGCCAGTTGAACTGCTGCCTAGACCTTGCTGCATATCTGCATTTCTCTCAATTCTGTCTCTGTCTGTCTTCCTCTGTTTCTTGGAATTCTGCTTCTCCGTCTCCTCTTGTGCCCACTGCACCTGAGACTGCACCCATGCCTTGCGTGTGTCATAGGATGCGTTGCCGCAGGGGGAGCACTAGAGGTCAACCCCTGCGCGCTCCCTCCATCCCCTCAACAGAGTCGACTTTCGTCCAGTCCAGTGATTATTACGTAGGTCGATATCCAAATACTAGGAGTGGGTGGGGTCGGGTTGTAGGATCTGGCCACCGTATGGATTCCCCTGCTCCTCGCTTCCCCACCGCTAGTCCACCTTCTCCCACGACGCGCACTGCGCAATTTTCCTTTAATTTCTCTCTCAACTGCCTACGAATCACAGCTTTAGTCACTGTGGTCTTCCGTGAGGAGGCCCAAACAGAGGAAGAATGCACCCGTCCGACGGGTCTGAGCTCGAAAAAAGCCAACCAGCATTCGGGCTTTCAGGAGGGGAGCCATGGCATGCATGTGGAGGTAGCACCTAGCGATCCTGGACCTTCCGAAGGATGGTGCCGAATCATGGAGGAACCACCAGAGGAGTAGTTTGGTTAATTTTTTTTTCTTGCTTAGCAGGCCCACTTAATTGGGCTGCTTTTAGATTATTTTACTGTGCTGGACCTTTGTAATATTTTTGAATTCTGTAAATTAAATGTTCAAGGCTGGTTTCCCCATATGAGGGCAGTCTTCTTAATTTTTTGATTTTTTGATGACAAATTTGCCAGGAGTCTGGCCAGGCAATGTTTTTGACTTCGGTGTAATTTTATTCCCAATGTTAATAGATTAACTTTACTTAGAATTCTCACATGATTAGCATTTTTCTTGATCTGTTCAAGGATTTTGGGTACTTTAATTTGTATTTGGAACAATGGACGTCGGTACTCTATCTGTTGCTTTACTATTCTACATACGGCTATTTCACTTTCTTATAGATGCCTCGGGCATATTTGGATGCTTTCTCAGATTGTCGATAATCTCCATGTGGACCGTTACTGGGTTTTATATCATGTCCCTGTATGTGACATGGGGTATTTTTCTATCATTCTCTGGGGTGGGACTTCCACTTTTCTGGATGGATATTTGGGTTCCAATCTTCAGATGTGAAAATGTAATGACTTCATGGACTGTTTTACTTCATATTATATATTCAAAACATCGTTTTTTCTCTTGTGAAAAAAAAATGATTAATGTTTATCACTCTGTCTTCAAAACTAGCGATGCTGGTCTATGTTGCTGGTTTATTGATATGGTCTGATGGTCTTTTTATATTTTGGACATATCACACTCCTCACATGATTAGAGTTTTTCTCTATTCAAGGATTTTGGGTACTTTAATTTGTATTTGGAACAATGGACGTCGGTACTCTATCTGTTGTTTTACTATTCTACATACTGCTATTTCACTTTCTTATAGATGCCTCGGCATATTTGGATGCTTTCTCAGATTGTCGATAATCTCCATGTGGACCGTTACTGGGTTTTATATCATGTCCCTGTATGTGACATGGGGTATTTTTCTATCATTGTCTGGGGTGGGACTTCCACTTTTCTGGATGGATATTTGGGTTACAATATTCAGATGTGAAAATGTAATGACTTCATGGACTGTTTTACTTCATATAATATATTCAAAACATCATTTTTTCTCTTGTGAAAAAAAAAAAGATTAATGTTTATCACTCTGCCTTCAAAACTAGCGATGCTGGTCTATGTTGTTGGTTTATTGATATGTTCTGATGGTCTTTTTATATTTTGGACATATCACACTCCTCACATGATTAACGTTTTTCTCTGTTGCAGGATTTTGGGTACTTTAATTTGTATTTGGAACAATGGACATCGGTACTCTATATGTTGCTTTACTATTCTACATACTGCTATTTCACTTTCTTATAGATGCCTCGAGCATATTTGGATGCTTTCTCAGATTGTCGATAATCTCCATGTGGACCATTACTGGGTTTTATATCAAGTCCCTATATGTGACATGGGGTATTTTTCTATCACTGTCTGGTGTGGGACTTCCACTTTTCTGGATGTATATTTGGGTTCCAATCTTCAGATGTGAAAATGTAATAACTTCATGGATTGTTTTACTTCATATAATATATTCAAAACAACGCTTTTTCTCTTGTGAAAAAAAAATGATTAATGTTTATCACTCTGCCTTCAAAACTAGCAATGCTGGTCTATGTTGCTGGTTTATTGATATGGTTTGATGGTCTTTTTATATTTTGGACATATCACACTCCTCACATGATTAGCATTTTTCTCTGTTCAAGGATTTTGGGTACTTTAATTTGTATTTGGAACAATGGACGTCGGTACTCTATCTATTGTTTTACTATTCTACATACTGCTATTTCACTTTCTTATAGATGCCTTGGGCATATTTGGATGCTTTCTTAGATTGTCGATAATCTCCATGTGGACCGTTACTGGGTTTTATATCATGTCCCTGTATGTGACATGGGGTATTTTTCTATCATTGTCTGGGGTGGGACTTCCACTTTTCTGGATGGATATTTGGGTTCCAATCTTCAGATGTGAAAATGTAATGACTTCATGGACTGTTTTACTTCATATAATATATTCAAAACAACGTTTCTCGTCTTTTAAAGTTTCATTTTTTTTTTAAATTGAACCCGCCGTCGGTATACCGACGCCTTGTAGACGTCGGAATTGCGACAACTCAGAAACGTCGGAAGAGCGACAGTATAAAAACGTCGGACCACATTTCGTCGGAATTGCGGCAGCTTACAAACGTTGGAAGAGCGACGTTCAAAACGTCGGACCAAATTTCGTCGGAATTGCGACATCTTACAAACGTCGGAAGAGCGACGTCCAAAACGTCGGACCACACTACGTCGGAATTGCGACCGTTTACAAACGTTGGAAGAGCGACGTTCAAAATGTCGGACCACATTTCGTCGGAAGTGCGACCGTTTACAAATGTCGGAAGCGCGATGGTTCGTGAGACGTCAGAAGAGTGATGCTTGTTCGGAAGCGACGGAAGAAGTGTCGATAGTGTGACACTTTTTAGGTGTGTCGGAACTGCGACGGCATGACAAACCACATTTTTTCCGCCCTCGAACTGTCGCTCTTGCGACGACTATGTGTCGGAATAGTGACGAATTGGCCGTCGAAATTTCCGCCAAATTTTCTAGTGAAATAATTCATTTCCACACTAAACTGAGTGTTATCAACCTAGTTTTCTCTGTAGGGTTAGTACCTCTGGGAGATTATGTTGGGTGACCTTTTTCTGGGCCTCAAACCATATTTTTCCCAGTCATGACACCTAGTTGCATGGATTATGGCTTATGCGTGCAATTGGAGCCTTCCAGTTGCTGGAAACATGGCTTATGCATGAAACCAGGTGTTATGACTGGGGAAACGAAGGTATGAGGCCTAGAAAAAGGTCAACCAACATAATGTATTAGAGGTACTAACCCTAGGGATAAAAATGTTGATAACACTTAGGGACCAATCCAGGACTTAATTTGTCACACCATCTAAATCTTACTACAATTAATTAAATTACACACATAGTTAATTGTAACAATAATAGTAACAACAATCACATAACTGATAATTTTTTATGCAATTAATTATTTCACTCTAAATAGCTAGTGATCTCTTATAAGGAGGGTCCTTCCTCCTTAGTAGGGGTTGATGCACCAAAAATCACACAAACTACTCAAAGGAAATTACTGAACCAAAAATTTAATATTTGCATTTATAAAAGTATCAAGATTGTAGAGCTCTGTTGTTTCCCCTTTCCAATATATTCTCCAATTCTTTGATCTATCCCTCGTAGGAAAAAAATATTCTCTTTTACAGATCTTAATTAGAAAGAGAAGATCATCAAGATAATCTTTTGATTCTCATGTGATCTTAAAATAAAATGATATCTTAACAATTACACAATTATTTCCATGAAAGGGGTAAAACTATAATAATTTCCTTTAATTACAAATAGAGTTACAAAATATCTCAATCAAATAATCTCGATGCTCCACAAATATCTCCAAGTCAAGAGCTATTTCTTTTGAATTTTACATGCTTCTAGATCCAGTCTAATTAGGACATGTAACACGTTCTTAAGAAACTATTTGTGTAACAACAAAAACTCTTGGAACCTTAATTAATACAAATCAGCAAAGGAACTAAAATGTAATCCTATAACAACAATCTTTGATAGAGCATCCAAACCTGAAACAACCCATACATTAGTTTTATGATAAAAATTAACCTACGAAAATAGTTCTAATGTAAAATTATAAGTAGAATTGAAATAACAAAGTGAAAGGTGAAAAAGGACATACTTAGGTTAATAAGGGTTGTTATAGTAATAAGATATGGTCATGTTGGTATAAAAGAGATACAAGAAATAGGAAAATAAGTAGGAAAAATATGACATTTCCGTGACCCAAAATCTCTCCCCGTATTAAGCTTCTACATATCCTCATGCAGACTCATGTCACTGATGCCTAACATGCTAAGAGTGAAGTTGTGTGAGATTTTAAGTTCCTACCATTCCTTCACCTTTGACCCTATATCCTTGATAAATAACCAATTGTGCCTCCCAAATATTATCAATAATCCTATATAGATGTTGATAATGATAGGTGGGTAACCAAATAAGAGGGAATTGGAATCTAAGTCCTATCCAGCTTGCACCACTCCTCCTAACATAATCAACACATTGATGAACTACGGAAAGTTCTTGATCAAAATTATGATAACAATAGGGGTATCCCTTCTTCAATTCTTGTCGGGAAAGATCCCATCTCAACTTGCTCCCTTCTAAGGAACCGATTCTCCTTCCTTGTATATTTCTCTAGAATCTCCATAGAACTTATTCTCAATGGTCCATCACCAGTGTCTTAGTGGTTGGAAACCACCATATTTTATTTTATTTATGTGCAAAAAATTTAGCTCAGAACCAAGTTATCCTCTAATAAACAATTATACCTATTATTCATTAGTTGTTACAGTATCATGGACAAATTTCCAACCTATCTGATTTTACATAAAAGAAAAAAAAACTATGAGTTGTACATATCCCACCTAGGGTGTCAAATTGAATTATTGTTCCCTAAATAAAGTGAGATCATACATGTATGACTCGCACAACAAATTTCTAACTTATGAGGAATTAGCACTTTGAAATGTTTCCAGTAAGTCTTGTATTTACCTTGTCTTATATGGTTTCTTTTCCTTCAGGACTATTAATTGGAAGAGAGAAGGAGAAGGAATCCTAATACACAATAAGAAATTACTGAGCTAATTTTATTGCTATATAAAAATTAACATATAATTGTAGTACCTTCACTTTTTTGATTTCTTGATTCCTCTCCTTATGAATTTTCACAAATTCTGCAATTCTTAATTTTTCAACCCACTCCCCCTTAAGCTTATTGACTATTTCCTTGTGCTGCTTTAGGAAGATGAATTTATATTTGGGAAAGAGAATTAATTTCTCCCACTACTCTAGTACCTTCATCAAATCTTTAAATTTAATGTGAGTCATTTCAGATGTTATTCCAACATCCTCATTCTGATCTCTTTTCTCCTCTTGCTACTCTATCTCAACTGCTAGTTCTTGTGTAACAACAACATCATCAATAAGTTCTTGTGGTACAATAGTATTTTTATTTTTAGTCTGATATGTTTCAGCTGCTATTTCTTGTGTAACAAAAACATCATAAATAGGTTCTTGTGGATTAGCAAACTATTTTTCTTCTTCTTTCTCTGCTTTGATGTAATATTCCCAAATGAGAAAAGCAGGAATAAAGTGCGTAAAATAGGAATTATGAAAAAATATAAATAGATAAAAGCATGAGACAACAGTAGATCCATTCCATTATGAATATAACGTAAAATTGGTAAAGCTCTTTAGGAAAATATCACTCAAGCTGGGCAAACAAGCCTCCCTTGAAAGCATACACCTAGATCTAAAATGTTGTCAATACATGAAATACAGGAATGCAGAAAAATGTGTTTTATAAGAGAGAATAACATCTGAAAGATATAAAAGTATATTTTTTCTGATATAATGCTCCAAAAATTCTAAGGCTATAGATCCATGCTCCAAAACATATTTCTAGGACAACCCATAAAAGGTTTCTGGAAATACACACTATACAAAATATAGCAGATTTGGCCCTAAGGCTGAATAATCTCTGCAACTAAATCACTGATGGGAGATGGATAATATTATATACAGGATGGCTAATCCTCCTCCAAAAGATCTCCTAAATGAAATTCTGATCCCCACATAGGAAACCCAAACACTCCAAATAGGGAAATAAACCCACTACTCCAACTGCTCTCCAAAATAACACAATCCTTGAGGGAAACTGCACTGTAGCTAAATACTGCTACTTGGCCTGGTGCCAAAATATGTAATGAAGTCCTGAGAAATTCCTCACAAGCTTTTGGATGAAAGATGATACCTCCAATGGAAAACTAGCTCAGAAAATGGAGATCTCTCTTCTCCACTGCTACACCCTTGCAACACAACCCAACTCTAAACAGAACTGTGTTGTACATGAGACTGAAGCTTGGCCAAATGCCGGATAGTGGAAGTATAGTGAAAACTCCTCCAAGAGCTTATCAATGGAAGAGGTGGGATTCCCAATCAGGAACACCTAGTGCTAAACAACACATGCAATGATAGATTGTAGGTTTCAGTGGTGTAGATATTTACATGCAAAACTCAGAATCTCCATAGTCTTCATTTTTTAGTCTACGTTTCAAGTCTAAATCAAGACTCATCTTTAGGAAAAACCTGCTAAGAATTTTTTTGAGATTATGAATATCGATCCATGTATCCCTTCCATACATGGTAACAATGATAGATTGTAGGTTTCTGTGGTGTATATCTTTAGATGAAAAACTCAGAATCTCCATAGTCTTCATTTTTTAGTCTACGTTTCAAGTCTAAATCAAGACTCATCTTCAAGAAAAACCTGCTAATAATTTTTTTGAGATTATGAATCTCGATCCATGTATCCCTTTCATATAGGGTAACAATGATAGATTGTAGTTTTATGTGGTTTAGATCTTTGGATGCAAAACTCGGAATCTACACAGTCTTCATTTTTTAATCTACGTTTCAAGTCTAAATCAAGACTCATCTTCAGGACAAACCTGCTAAGAAGTTTTTCGAGATTAAGAATATCGATCAATGTATCCCTTCTGTATAGGGTACCAATGATAAATCAAGACTCAACTATCATTGTTAACCTGTAAGGAAGGGATACATGGATCAAGATTCGTAATCTCAAAAAAATTCTTAGCAGGTTTCTTCTGAAGATGAGTCTTGATTTAGACTCTAAACGTAGACTAAAAAATGAAGACTTTGGAGATTCCAAGTTTTGCATCTAAATATATACACCACAAAAACCTACAATCTATCATTGTTACCCTATATGGAAGGGACACATGGATCGAGATTCTTAATCTCGAAAAAATTCTTAGCAGGTTTGTCCTAAAGATGAGTCTTCATTTAGACTCGAAACGTAAACTAAAAAATGAATACTATGGAGATTCCGAGTTTTGCATCTAAATATCCACACCATAGAAACCTACAATATATCATTTTTACCCTGTACAGAATGAATACATGGATCAAGATTCGTAATATCGAAAAAATTCTTTGCAGGTTTGTCGTGAAGATGAGTCTTAATTTAGGCTTGAAACATACAATAAAAAATGAAGGCTATGGAGATTCTGAGTTTTTCATCTAAAGATATCCACCACAAAAACCTACAATCTATCATTGTTACCCAGTACGGAAGGGATACATGGATCGAGATTTGTAATCTCAAAACAATTCTTAGCAGGTTTGTCCTGAAGATGAGTCTTGATTTAGAATCGAAACGTAGACTAAAAAATGAAGACTGTGGAGATTCTAAGTTTTTCATCTAAAGACCTACACCACATAAACCTAGAATCTATCATTGTTACCCTATACGGAAGTGATACATGGAACAATATTTGTAATCTTGAAAAAATTCTTCGCAGGTTTGTCCTAAAGATGAGTCTTGATTTAGACTCGAAACATAGACTAAAAAATGAAGACTATGGAGATTCTGAGTTTTGCATCTAAATATATACACCAAAAAAACCTACAATCTATCATTGTTACCCTATACAGAAGGGATACATGGATCGATATTCGTAATCTCAAAAAAATTCTTAGTAGGTTTGTCCTGAAGATGAGTCTTGATTTAGACTCGAAATGTAGACTAAAAAATGAAGACCGTGGAGATTCTTATTTTTTCATCTAAAGGTCTACACCACATAAACCTACAATCTAATATTGTTACCCTGTATGGAAGGGATACATGGATTGAGATTCGTAATCTCGAAAAAATTCTTAGCAGGTTTGTCCTGAAGTTGAGTCTTGATTTAGACTCAAAACGTAGACTAAAAAATGAAGACTTTGGAGATTCTAAGTTTTTCTTTTAAAGCTCTACACCATAGAAACCTACAATCTATCATTTTTACCATGTATGGAAGGGATACATGGATCGAGATTCATAATCTCAAAAAAATTCTTAGCAGGCTTGTCCTGAAGATGAGTCTTGATTTAGACTCAAAACGTAGACTAAAAAATGAAGACTATGGAGTTTCTGAGTTTTTCATCTAGAGATATACACCACAGAAACCTACAATATATCATTTTTACCCTGTACGAAAGGGATACATGGATCAAGATTCGTAATCTCGAAAAAATTCTTAGTAGGTTTGTCTTGAAGATGAGTCTTGATTTAGACTCGAAACATAGATTAAAAAATGAAGACTATGGAGATTATAAGTTTTACATCTAAAGGTATACACCACAGAAACCTACAAT
The DNA here is from genome assembly GCA_034641835.2 of Pinus albicaulis. Lineage (NCBI taxonomy): Eukaryota > Viridiplantae > Streptophyta > Pinopsida > Pinales > Pinaceae > Pinus > Pinus albicaulis. The sequence goes on from CM076573.1 coordinate 600,798,194, forward strand.
ATATCATTGTTACCTTATATGGAAGGGATACATGGATTGAGATTCGTAATCTCAAAAAAAATCATAGCAGGTTTGTCCTGAAGATGAGTCTTGATTTTGACTCAAAACGTAGACTAAAAAATGAACACTGTGGAGATTCTGAGTTTTTCATATAAAGATCTACACCACAGAAACCTACAATCTATCATTGTTACCCTGTACAGAAGGGATACATGGATCGAGATTCATAATCTCGAAAAAATTCTTAGCAATGTTGTCTTGAATATGAGTCTTGATTTAGACTCGAAACGTAGAGTAAAAAATGAAGACTATGGAGATTTCGAGTTTTGCATCTAAATATCTGTTGTGTAACCAGCTCCAAAAATAGAAGAAAAAAGATATCAATGCCTTAGAAATAAGCCACTTCAAGGGGGCAACCTCCAATACATTACATAAATGAACAATTCTTGGATGATACAAATGAACAAAACCTCCTTCTATATATAGGATTCCATGGGCCACAATATAATCCTAGTGGGGCCACAATGTAATCCTAGCCGACCTACCAATAATAATGTAAGGGCACAATAATAACAATATGGGGGTTACAGGGATACAACAATAACAATAAGTGGGGCTAGACTAACATAATAAAGGACTACACTATTAATATAGGGACTTAACATGCCCCTCTCCTTCAAACAAGTGTTGTCCTCAACGCTTGATTATTTCTTGATGCTTTTGTATAAAATTCTCATCCTCCCATGTGGAATATTCTACAGGAAAGTTATTCCACTTGCTGAGATACTCTGAAATTGATCGTACTTGTCAATTTCTTGTTTTTGTGACTGCTTCAGAACTTCTTTCAATGTGATGTTGATATTCTTGTTGTTTCATTAGATTCTGTACCAAAGTTAGGTTATCCTTTGAGAGTTGGAGAACTTGTTGTTGATGCTCGATGTCATATTCCACTAATTTATCATCCATATTAGCTATTATTTTATCCTTCAAACCATCCAAATTATCCTTCATTTCTTCTTTTAAACCATCTATGTCATCTTCGGTTGCTCTTCGTAAGATCGAAATTTGTTGCACTTGATATTGTAATTTTGATAGATCATGTTGCAATTCTTCATCTTCATGAGTCATGGTAGAGCGTTCTGAAGGCTTAATGGGTGTTGAATTCTTTTTAGGCGCCATTTTAGAATCCAATATTGATACCTATTCTACAATATTCCATTGGAATCAATTCAATTTGATTATTCAAACAAGACTTATGCAATTCGGAAAAAAATACACACCTTTTACTTGCTTTGAGGAGGTCGATATTGAAATTTTATTATCTATGTAATTCAAAATCTTCAATATCTAAAATCCAGCCCTGTAGTAGCCCTCTGAAGCTTCTTTCAAATGCCACAGGTCTGATCTAATTTTGATTCCCCAAGACAAAGTTGTGTCCAATCTCCCACAATGAACTAATTTTTGACTGGTTCAGTAGAGAAAACTTGTAGAAATTGCCACGTGTCACTGTTTCTTCCTTTGTCTCTGAAATTTATAGCCAAGAAACTACAGTCCGTGTAATTGCAACCACTTTTTACGGCACTCAAATCCACTTCCTAGAGAGAGAGTTATTGAACTTTTCCCACGATCACCTCTTTGATATGAAATTCAGGAGCCTGAAAAAGCACTACCTTCCACAGATCATATCTCCAAAAATATTACGAACCAAGATCTGAAATTTTTTGAAACGTTTCCTCAGGATTTCAGCTTCGCACCATACGAATTTCAGATTCTGAACCTTCGTAGAAAAAAATTTATAGCGAAAATGCCACGATGACCTGTTTAGGAGCTCGAAAAAAGACCTAACTGCCACAGATGATATCTCCGAAAATATTGCGAACCAAGCTCTGAAATTTTTAGAAAATCTTCCTCGGGATTTCAGCTTCACACCCTAAAAATTTCAGCTTCTGAAACTTCGTAGAAAAAATGTTATAGCGAAAATTCCACGATGACCTGTTTGGAGCAGCGAAACCCTAGAATCCAAAGCTCTGATACCAAATGTTGTGTAACCAGCTCCAAAAATAGAAGAAAAAAGATATCAATGCCTTAGAAATAAGCCACTTCGAGGGGGAAACCTCCAATACATTACATAAATGAACAATTCTTGGATGATACAAATGAACACAATCCTTGTGGCCCCACAATATAATCCTAGTGGGGCCACAATGTAATCCTAGCCGACCTACCAATAATAATGTAAGGGCACAATAATAACAATATGGGGGTTACAGGGATACAAAAATAACAATAAGTGGGGCTACAATAACATAATAAGGGACTACACTATTAATATAGGGACTTAACAAGATCTATGCCACATAAACCTACAATCTATCATTGTTACCCTGTACGAAAGGGATACATGGATCGAGATTTGTAATCTCAAAAACATTCTTAGCAAGTTTGTCCTGAAGTTGAGTCTTGATTTAGACTCAAAACATAGACTAAAAAATGAATACTGTGGAGATTCTGAGTTTTGCATCTAAAGAACACTTGCAATCTTAGATAAACAGTTGAAGAAAGATATATGTCTAAACAGACCATATATCAAAACATAAACATATATCAACATGAATAATATCGTTGACATCCTCTTCCTTATATAAGAAATGAACTTCCAAACCATAATCTCCATCCATTAATGACACTATTTCCATGCAATGTGTCTCCATCTAAAACTACGATGTCCCTTCATTATTGTCCACTCCTCCATGACAACGCTATTTATTTGGTCAAAGTTGACCCAATCAATGTGCTCCAACCCTTTTTCGCACCTTACAGTGCTTTATTAAGTTGAAAATATGATCCACTTTCACATGAGAAGTGGTTTTATTCTTCATAAAGAGATTTATGGGTCTCCCTACCCACTTATTCACCTATCTAAGTGAAAAAACAAAACTTTAATATTCCAATTAGCTGCAAGCTAATTTAGGAATATTACAGTCCTCCCCTCCAAAAAATTTCTTGTCCTCAAGAAAATGCAAGGATACTAAAAAATCTCCAATGGATATGTCTCCTCCCAAGAATAAAAATTTGCCTTTGGTGGATAAACCAAATAGCTCTCATCATGAAAAAGTGGGAGATATATGGAAAGATTTATATGTTTTCCATTGCCCTCCTCAAGGCATGAGAGATGGTAAATGTTGGGTGCCTCAATCCAAATGAGAAACTCCAACCTCCATGCTATCATCCACAAAAAATGAGCCATCCTTGGTAGCGCATAGGAATAATCACCAATCCCCTACTTCTGCAATGTATAGGGGTTGCATGGCTGAAAATGAGAGATAAAATTGTTCAACTTATGCTGTCTCCCTCTCCATTTATCATAAATTTGGAGCTGCTGGTCTTGGGTTGTAATAATATAGTCCTCATGAAGCCAAAAGATACTTGGAGTCTCAAGACCCCACTCCTTGGTTCTACGAACATTTCTTGCCAAATCTTCCGTACATATAGTGGATAGTGTGTCATCACCATATGGGCTCCAAAATAAACATGGACTAAGTGTCATATGACATACTAGATGGTGACAATAGTCCCTCAAGTGAGACCAGTGTTATTATGCTTCTTGTTGTCTCCAAACATGATATGATAAGTGGCCATCCAACCACTTTCTTACTGCCATAATCTTCTCAAAAGCTTGAAAATAGTAGAGGTTAGGTGTTGGTTGAATATGAACCAAGAAAAACATGTCTTACCCAAATTCCTCTATAAGGTGGTCATTCTCATCACTAAAAGTAGTCCCAGATGGACCATGAAATCCAAAGAGAGGTTTGCTCTCTTATGGAGAAACGTGTTGCAAATGCATGGTAAAGGAATGCACATAAATTGTTAGTTGATAAATAAGCATCAAAACAAAATCCTTACCATATATTGTAGACAAGTTAGTGAAGAGGTCCATAGATGACCCTTCCCATTTCTCCATCAAAAGGGGAAATTATTGTAACAACCTTGCAAGGTGGTTGCTTTCCTCCTCATACATAAAACAAGCTACATATTTCCTGATATTTTGGTGCACATATTCTTTGAGATCCTCCCAATAGACTCCCTCCATGATGGTGTGATAAGACTCAATGAATTCTACATGTCCTGAAGAGAGTGCCTCATATAATGCATGTAGATTTTCCTTCTTGAGCTTCGAGTCTCTAGTCAAGTAGATCTGATCATGGAAATAAATGACTCCATCAACCACTCTATACCTCCCATCTATCACTTTCCCATCAATAACCTTACATGTGAAGAGGTTCTTGGAATATTCCACCAATAGTTAGGACTCCCAATATGGATCTAGGCTTCCCAACAATGACAACACTATAGAAATCTGAAATGTAGCACCTATCTCATCGTAACTCTCCTCTTTGACATGCTTGATGCCAAAGTCACATGTTGGAGTGTTGTTACCCCACTTTTGTTGCCTCCCTTGCAGCTGATCTTTCCCAAGACAAGTTTGAAGTACATGGAGGTCAACCTCCTCTTGGAAGGTATTTCCCATCCAAAACTTCCATAGTTTTTCCAATGCATGCAAGAGTGTTAATAACCTCTTGTCATATCCAGAAATCTGCCTCATGTTTGGAAGCATCATTTTCTACCCCAAGAAGATGGAGTAGCCCTTTGACCCCATGCTTTTTTCATCATAGATTCCTGAATCATCATCTTTCAGCACAAATAGCTGAGTGGGAGATGGCAATGTCCATATCAGAAAATTGCTCATCCCTCCTTTGAACCCACCAAAGGTTCTCTGTGATGTGCTAACTCCTCCCAAGGCTCCTTCCTTAGTCAAATATATCAATGATGCATCATGTTGAGAGAACCCTTTGTCCATCTTCCAATCAAGGGGTCTCCCTTGTGGGATTCCACCATGTAATGAAACATCAAGGCCTAGAGTAAGTTTTTTATGTGAGTGGATTGATTTGTCCCTGTCCTCATTGCCAAATTCATCCTACCCCTTTGGTGCATCAACCTTCTGAAATAGAGAGGGGTGTGTGCTCCTAATCATATGATGCTAGTCCTCCTCCCTATCTTCTTCTTTTATCTTCAATATCTCACAATCTATCAATGATGGCACATGTAATGAAACATCAAGGCCTAGAGTAAGTTTTTTATGTGAGTGGATTGATTTGTCCCTGTCCTCATTGCCAAATTCATCCTACCCCTTTGGTGCATCAACCTTCTGAAATAGAGAGGGGTGTGTGCTCCTAATCATATGATGCTAGTCCTCCTCCCTATCTTCTTCTTTTATCTTCAATATCTCACATTATATCAATGATGGCGCATGTTTCTCATGGATTGTGCCTTGATATCCACATGTGAGATCCTTTGGAACTCCTTGGAAGGGTACAAGAATTCCTTTATTTGGAGAAATTTCTCCATCTTCCTCTTCATGAGGTACTAGATCTACTCCTGATGTGACAGCATTGTTACCTCTTACCTTCACTTCCCCTTCATCATGAATGGAGGTTGCCTCATCATTATTAAGAGGATCTATGTTTAGATACTCTTTTGAAAAAAGAGATCTCCATGTCTTCCTTTTGATAAGAGAGCTCTTTTTGAAGTGGGGATCTTGCCTCTAGCAAGGAATTATGAAAAATTTTAACCCCCTAAATAGTTGTCTGAAATGGAGTTAGGTTTATAGATCCTTACAACTCATGCAAAGGTTTTGTTTGTTTAGGCTTGGCTAGCTCAACTAAGGATGTTTCAAAATGTTTTGCATCAAATATTTTCACCAACCTCCTAGTGAACTTTGCATAATTATATACATTTGCATGATTAAAGGAAGAAGTTTCATAAAACCACCAGGAATAAGCCTTACCTTCAAGGTGCAATGCTGCTACTCTAATGGCTTCATCTTCTGAAACTTGGTGTTGATGCAAATAGGTGTCTAGATCCTCCACCCAAGCCCTAACTGAACATTTAGGTGACCCATCAAAAGTAGACAGAAATAATCTACCCACATCATGCTGCTTGCACCTTGTGCTTCTATCATGGTTGCTAGGTATTATATCCTCCTTGATCTTGGAAAACCCTTGGAAGTTTAGATGATCTCTAAATCTCTGAGATTGGGATTCATACTCTTGAAGATAGTCACCAAGAGTCTCCTCCTTAGATGTGTCTTCTTCTTCTCCTCCTCTTTCCAAGAGTGTATGCATTGTACCACGTTGTAGATCTTATGGTGTAGCTGAATGCTCACACCCATAATGTGAAAGTCTGTAGCTTCCTTCATGTACAAGCCCTCTTGAAGAATCTCTACATCTCTCCATTCTCATCCCTTTAATGTCTCTGCTAATGCACTGCATAGTTTGAAGAAGTTTTGAGAACTCCTTCCCTCCTGATAACGAATTTTTTCCTTCATCTCTTCTATAGATCTTCTCTATCCTATGAGAAGCCTCCTTAGATGACATAATGTCTGAAGTACACAAGCTGAGCCAAGATTATGCTCTAATATCACTGTAATATTCACAAATGGGAGAAGCAGGAATAGAGTGCATAAAACTAGAATTATGCATAAATATAAATAGATCAAAGCATGAGAAAATAGTATATCCATTCCATTATGAATATAAAATAAAAATAGGTATAATATCTTGAGGAAAATATCACTTAAGTTGGGCAAACAAGCCTCCCATGAAAGCATACACCTAGATCTAAAATGTTGTCAATACATGAAATACAGGAATGCAGAAAACTGTGTTGTCTAAGATAGAATAGTAGCTAAAACATATAAAAATATATTTTTTTCTGATATAATGCTGCAAAAATGCTAAGGCTAGAGATCCATGCTCCAAAACATATTTCCAGGACAACCTAGAAAAGGTTTCCGGAAATACACACTATACAAAATATAGCAGATTTGGCCCTAGGGATGAATAATCTTTGCAACTGATTCACTGATGGGAGATGGATGATATGATATACAAGATGGTTGATCCTCCTCCAACTTATCTCCTAAATGAAATGTTTATCCCCACACAGGAAACCCAAACACTCCAAATAGGGCAATAAACCCAGTGTTGTAGCTGCTCTCCAAAATAACACAGTCCTTGAGGGAAAATGTGCTATAGATAAAGAGTGCTACTTAGCCTAGTGCCAAAATATGTAATGAAGCCCTGAGAACTTCCTTACAAGCTTCTGGATGAAAGGATGATCCCTCCAATGGAAAACTAGCTCAAAAAATGGAGATATCTCTCCTCCACTGCTACACCCTTGCAACACAACCCAACTCTAAACAGAACTGTGTTGTACATGAGGCTGAAGCTTGGCCAAATGCCGGATAGTGGAATTATAGTGAAAAATCCTCCAAGAGATTCTCAATTGAAGAGGTGGGATTCACGATCAGGAACACCCAGTGCGAAACATCACTTGCAATCTTAGCTAAACAACTAAAGAAAGATATATGTCTAAACAGACCATATATCAAAACATAAACATATATCATCATGAATAATATGGTTTCCATCCTCTTCCTTATTTAGGAAATGAGCTTCCAAACCATAAGCCTCATCCATTAATCACACTATTTCCATGCAATGTGTCTCCATCTAAAACTGTGTTGTCCCTCCATTAATGTCCACTCCTCCATGACAGAGTTGTTGATTTGGTCAAAGTTGACCCAGTCAATGTGCTCCGACCCTTGTTCACACCTTAGGGTGATTTATTAAGTTTAAAAGATGATATACTTTCACATGAGAAGTGGTTTTATTCTTCATAAAGAGATTTATGGGTCTCCGTACCCACTTATTCACCTATCTAAGTGACAAAACAAAACTTTAATATTCCAATTAGCTGCAAGCTAATTTAGGAATATTACATTTGACTGTTGGTTCTTGTGTAACATTAGAATCATCAACATGTTCTTGTTGAATAGTAAGTCAAAATTATTTTTCCTGTTCCCCCACTTGTACTTCAATTAAAAAAGTAACATTATCCATGATTTCAACCTCCTCAAGGATTTGTTGGAAACCCTTACAAGTTTTTTCTAAGATAGTAGATGATGCCATTTCTAAATCCTCTGTCAACATATCAATCCAATTTCATTCTTAAAATGAATTTTTTCTTTAACCAAAGAAATTTTTTTATTTAACTCCTCCTTTCCTTTCTCCAATTTTCAATTTTAACGAGGGTCAATTTTCATCTTACCTAGTGAAGTAACAACCTTTTGTTCTTGTATCTACACTTCTATTACTGGTCCTTCTGTATCCTTCCATTTCTATAGTTCTTGTTTAGGCTATGGTGTAATAGCCAAGATTTTAGATGTATAGGGACATTCTTCTACAAAATTATCCTCTTGTCTTTGTCTTGTTGCTCCTCAAACCCATCAAGTCCAGTTGTATCATCATATTCCCCCTCAGCTGTAGCAGCAGGATTTTGAGTCTCTTCTCATATAATAAATAATTACACACTTTTACCAAGGGTTCTTCCACCAAATATCCTTTTTAGTTTTCTTTTCGTCACTATTACATTTTTTGATACTAGGCCTGGTCCCTTTAGGGGTCTTCACTTCGTCAACTCCAGTTTCAGGCACAACTGATTTTCCAAGAATTTCTTCCTCCAACGCTTCCTCTACAACTAGGAACCCATCTCATCTTCCCTTTGATGACTCACTAGACACCATCACATTTTCTTCTATTAGTATCTCCTTTCCTCATGAGGATGAAACAGGGGTTGTTCTAATGGAACTCCACTTCTTAGGGTTTCTTCAACCAGTCATAGGAGGTGTATTAGCCCTACTCTGCTTATAGGTTATAATTTGTAACACCCTCCTCCCATATTTACCCAAGCTAACCGGTCCACTGGAGTAAACATGTGATGAAGACTTTCTATGATATGATTCAACCCCCTAAGTGTAGTTAAGGAAGTCGAACCAATGAGCCAACATTTCACAGACTTCCCTCAGGTGTTACATGACTCCTAGGAGTTAATCCACCAATCTAGGTGCCAAAAAAAAGATTTAAACTCTCCTTTCAATGAATTAAACCCCCAATTTCTCCAATGACAAGGCATGCATGTGACTGAAACCCTCCAATCCCTCCAACAATTCCTGCAAGGGAGAGACTGCAATATTTTTTAGCTAGTTTTGTGTTAGAGACTACACTATTTAAGCCACATTTTCAGGTCTAGTCTCCAAACAACTATCCAGAACTTGATGAGACTTTTCAAGAAAATAAATGACACGAAGAAAAATCCTCTAACACAAAAATTGATCAAGTATCTGACCTAACGAAGCCCAAACATGTCATAAATATTCAATCTCTAGGTCTTAACCACAGATATGAGCATAAGGGTCTCATACATATCTGCGAATCAATAAGAATCATTGATTCCTTATCAAATTAGCTGCATTATCATCTATTAGTTCATTCATTTATTATTGTTTCACATGCTAATAAAAATATGATGAGATCCATACATCATAACTGTCATAAAACATGTTTATAACTAGAAAATAACCAGATATATCAATGAGGAAATAACCATAAAAACAACATAACATCAAGTACCTTTAGTCATGAAAATACAAAGATAAAATAACTCTTATTAACATATGCAAATCCAACCAAGTCGGGGACTTCCACATTCCACCCGACCATAGACTAGTCTTAACCCTCTTTTAGCAAGTCACCCCCATTCCATATTCCAAGCATGAATGTGGGATATCATGAAACACATAATGCACAACCAAACAAGGGCTTCCAAATTCCAACCACCTCAACCCTCAACCAGTGATTTCACCTCATGCTTGGATATCACTAACCATCACCAGATCGGTCTCTACACAATTTATCCAGGGTTCCAGAGCATTTGTTACAACCAAGGCTATGGGACTAGTAACTCAACCTATAGTTATTTCTAGGCTCCAGAGTGTTTGTCCAACCAAGGATTCAAGACTAGTAACTCAACCCAAGCTATTACAGGGATCCAGAGTGTTTTTCCAACTAAGGCTCTAGGAACTAATAACTCAACCCACAACCAAAGGAACGTGAGAACCAAATAGAAACAAAAGGAAAGAAACCCACAACACCATGGCTATCTAGGAAATGGAAAGGCTAGAAAATTCACCATCAATCCAGGAAATCCTCTATACCAATGAAAAATCATAACTAATAAACCACATGCATGTTCCATGCATGCAAAAACTAGAAAGGAAACCACACATGAAATTCGGTACCTACAAGAAAAACCCATTGTATTTTTTGATCTCGATGTGCTCTTGTGCTTTCATTATTCTCCTTTTCCTTCTTGCTCCAAATTCCAAGTATGCCACAGTCCTCCAATATTTGTCCAAGTAAACTCTATGTGTCCAAGAGTGTGAGAGACAAGGAATAGAATGAGAGCTCCAAAACTAAACTGACAAAAATCTAAGCAAAGCCTTTCCAACTAATCCTCAGAAGCCTTTTTATTAATGAGGCCTTTACTTTCTTCATTTTCAATTATTTCCTTAATTTTTCTCCTCACATGCACCCTGTGACCTTTTACCTTCCTTTTCTCCTATTTCCCATTATTTTCATAAATAAATTGCCAATAAGTGCCTTATGCCTTTTCAAAGACTTAGCCATTTCCTTTGTCAATTTCCATAGCTATTAATTAATCAAAAGTGATCCTCATCACTATTTTTTGCCCAACATTCAGCTTGGAATACATGTCCCAAGACCAAGGTCTTATTTTACCTTTAATAACTTTATTACATGGATTTTTTATAGGGTTTGTTACAGAACCCTCCCGTTTGGGGGAACATTGTCCTTAATGTTCAATGACACATATAATCCAACAAACCACTTAAAACAAAACATACTACCTATGGAGCTTTATAGCACAACTCGTTGCCATATTTATGATGACCACTGATGAATATATGAAAATCATACTGTTTACTGGAGCTTTATAACACAATTCATTACAGTATTTACAATAATAATCACATATACACTCATACACATTTTCTTCAACCATAAAATAACCATACTATCTAGCGATATTTATAAATCCAATTTAGTACATTAATTACGATAATATACACATACATACGTTTGCACATTTTCTCAACAAGAAAATAGAAGGATACGATGCTCGTATCAACAACAAGGGAATCTAGAGGCTCACACCTCCACCCTCAAAAGTAGTATTGGGATCAAATTCCTTCCCAGGAAAGCCAAAATCCACTTCCAGAGCCAAATTATGCATCTAATGTCTAGCGCTACAATCTTGCGACATTTGTCCTCTCTGTGAAAATTTATCGACTCATTGTTCCAAGACACACTACCAATGTGCATATGATTCCATATGGAAATGCTAATGACCTAAAAAAATCCATACTTGACCTTCCCTTCTCTTATACACAGTCCCTCGGGAAATCCAACCACCCCCTTCCGAGTAGTCACACACCTTCCAAGTTCCGCAGGCATCCCATTCTCTTCTACATAGTCCCTTGGCCGACCCCTCCCTTGGCAAGGTTTCCTTGCATCAGATGACCCAAAAAAAAGCATATCACCTCCTGAAAACCATCATACTGGTCATATCATGCTCATGGAAATCAATGGATATTATTAGGTATCAGTGTCCCACAATGGCCTTGCTTCTAAAATGTTTACCATCACACTATTTCATGTTCCAATTATTTTCACTGATGTTGTGAATTCTTGTAGTTGGTTTCAACCATCCCAATTCGGGCATTGCATGCTTTCTTGTACCAATCACATAAATTCCATTAGATTAAAAAATAAATCGAAATAAACTCACATCATACCTTGTCGGTGGCCCATGAATAAGGTACACTTGCAATTTTTTTCACTTCTTTTCAAACCAAGTCAAACTAGTCGTTTGATCAAATCATCATGTATAAGCATATCACATCCAGTTAGCTCAAAACACAACCATCATAATCAAAATTATAGATCATTTGTAACCATCATAAACTAGAATCAACGAATCACATGCATAATTAAAACTAAAATAAAATATTGACACTTGCTGGAATCATGATTGTCGTTAGACCAAAACCCATAGGCGTTAGTCTCCGCTACAATCGCCAGAGTTAGGATCCACAAGAGGTGGTCATTCCATGTTGTGAAACACACGGGGAGAGTTGAACCCAATGTCCAACAATCTCCCCCTGACGCAAGCCGGGTGAGTTTCGAACACGAGACCTATCACTCTGATACCAATTGTTGGAATCACGATTTCTGTTAGACCAAACCCATAGGTGTTAGTCTCCGCTACAATCTCCAGAATTCGGATCCATGTAATATTCCAAATCTGGAATTCTTTGCTCCATCAGGAATATCTTGAGATATTCCAACTCCTTCTTCAGTGAGACATCACAAGTCCATTTCAGAGATTGACTGTTGGGTAATCTACAGGATATGTCTCCTTCTAAATAAGGGAGAGATCATGAGGCTAGCTGGTCCTTCACAGACTCTGTCTATGGATATGCAATATTCCACCTTGATAATTTCTGCTATAGGGTCCTTGACGACATTGTATAAGGAAGCTGTTGCATGAATAAGACAAACCACCACTGGGATGCCCTAGAAAAACTCTAATAAAACTCCCTTTTAGAAAATGATCTCAAAGAAATACATCTAGATGGGTTATTCAGATCTCCCCGAACTAGATCTCTAAAACAAGGCTCAATGAGAGAGCTACAGAAATACATGAATATAATCAATAAATCTGCAAATCTAAAATACACCATATCAGGTAAAATGCTACAACCATCATTATATTATGATATCAGCATTAATATACAAGAAATAATTGAGGGGACAAGCCTCTCAAACCTCTAGAACCATACTCCAATGAATACACAATGAAATGTCGGAGTAGCTGCAACGACACAGAATGTCGAAAGACCATGACTGCGCAGTCTCTAAGAGAATAGTAGATGCTGAGTGTGTAAAAAATGATAATGATTCTGAATGATACAATAAATAGCCCAAGAATCAAAGAATGGGTTGAAATACAAGATTTCTATCCAATCTATGAAAGATTGCTAGAAATGCCAGAGAAACCAAGATGTGACAACATATTTATCACTGCAACTGATGCCAGACAAGAATGAGGCCATGGCAGATCTGAAATATAAATGCCCTACTCTGATAATGCCTCCAATACAAAGTGTTGATCACTTTGTCTCAGAAACACACTCCTGATGAGCTCATGAAACCCTCTCTCACTGCCTCCTCTAAAATAACGCAGTTTCCTCCATGGACTGCACAATGGGAGATGATGGAATGGCGGCCCATGCCAACTGATCTGAAATAATGCCTGAGAATCATCCTTGTAGCTCCTCCAATGAGTGGATCACTCCTCCACTGAAGAAAACAAGACAAGAGAGACTCCATGAGTTCCTCTCTTACTACACCCAGCAACACAACATCCTCTCTGCTGCAGAAATAACGCTTTAGGAGATAAATGTAGCTATGGAAAATGCTGGATTGAGGAAATGTAGCTCAATCCTCATCCTTCCTTGAGGAAGATGTAGGGATTCCCGACCAGGAACACCCTAGTGCCCGAGGGCACCATCACCTTGCTAAATAGCCCGGGGATGCAAGCTTGCAGACCCAAGTCTGAAACTCTAAATCATAACATGTATCCAAATGGGCTACCATATTTTCCTTATAAACAAAAGGAACTCTTCTCTACCAAGGTCCCACCAATTATGGTTTCCACCCCCATGTGAATCTCTTCCCTCCAAAATTGCGCAGCTTCTCTAGAAAGCCTCTTCCTCCTTGGGCAGCACTGTTGACTTTAGTAAAAGATGACTAATCAAGTGAGCTAGGTTCCATTCACACCTTGGTGTTTATTTTAGCTGCTTTATTCACCTCCCTTTCACATTAAGAGTGTTATTTCTTCATCTAAAAGGGGCTAAGGTGTCTCCTTGCCCATTTTATTAAACAAAAATAAAATGTGCAACTATAATATTCCATTTTAGCTTGAGGCTAAAATTCAGAATATTACAGTCCTCCCCTCCCACATGTTGCTTGCCCTCAAGCAACTGCATAGAGAGAAAAAAATTGTCTCCCCCTTCTTCTCTTGTGGCCTCCTCATCAATGGTCCCACCACTGCTCAAATATGTTGCAATGAAACTGCCCTCCAATGCTCTCTCCCACGTATGCAAGCTGGTAACAATGTTCCTCATGGAAAGATAGAAGGTGTAGTGGAATCCTTCTTGTTGTGCTAAGGCCTCCTTAAGGTAGGAGTGATGATATGCATGGGAAAATTATGCTCCCAATGATTATCCTCTCATCCATGCAATCATCCAAATGAAAATCTCACCCCTGATTTCTGCAATGAGTTGGGGCTAAATGGAGAGTTGTTTTGGTTTCCCATGATGGCCCTCTCTCCATATGCTACTCATATGGGGTTTCCTTTGTTTTGGGGCTGGAAAATTATGGCCTCCAAGAATGGCCCAGCTACCCCATCAAGAAAAATCAGCTATGAAATTCCTCTACAAATTCTCCAAGTGGTCCCTCCCACAAGAAGGTACAAGTAGAAATGTGGAAATCATGGCTTTCCCATGGTATCTCCTACAAGATAAAACATATACAATGGGGAGAATCATGCTCCCAATAGGTTGTACATACAAAATCTCCAAATAATTCTCCTCATGATTGTACCAACATTTGAAATGCAAGGAGCAATATACAATAAAAGCAAGTTGCCAAATGACAACTGGAGAGTGGTTCAAAGTTCCACTCATGGAACCTGCACAGTGCCTCCTTGGCCTGCCTCAAAATCAAAATTAAAAAGTGTTGAACTAGCCACTTGTTTGCTGCCACAACATCTCATCATAAGATAAAACATGAGAATACAAATTGGTGCCAATGGTGCACACCGAGAAACATGTGGCTTCCCCCACAACCATCACAAAAATAGCAAAATTCAAGGCTACAAGTAGCTGCAAGTACATCCTCATGAAAAATGCCAGAAGGAACAAGCCTCCTTGATACATCATGCTCCTCAATCTATGAAAAGAAGTACAATACAAAATATGATATTATACCTCCTCCATCATGCACTAGAGCTCTTGAGCTGAAATGGCTCAACTGAATGCTCTCCCTCTCCTTCAATGAGTAAGGGAATGGTTATGCCAACCTCTCCAAAATCAACCGACTTATGCATCTATCCATATGCTGATGTATATCATGTTGAATGCCCTCCAAGTGAACTCCTCTAGCAAGGCAAAGTATGCATCCAAATGTTGAGAATGCAGCAAGATGATGGAGCTTAGTGAAATGAAGTCGCCTTCACTAAGTGGGCCCGCAGGCAAATTCTGGCGCAAAGTCTATTTTTAGACTATGTCTATTTTTAGACATACGGAGCATAATTTGGGAATTCTACTTGGAGATTCTTGATGGATGCGACATGTCGGTAAAAATAGATGAGACCCTATTTTTTAGGACCCAGGCTATTTTTAGACTGATCTCCCAAAAATATGGAAGTCAAATATTATTTACCCTTAATAATATTTTGACTATAAACAGCAGTTTACTCTCTTGGCGCACTTCAGTTTGAGTCATGGAGGTGGCTCATGCAACTGACACAAGGAATCACGTGGTTCCTAGGGTTTGATGGCATCTTGCATGGTTGGCTTCAATTAGACTTCAGTGGCAGGAGTTTTGGAGGAGTTAACGGGACAAGTAGTGGAGTTGTGTTCTGTTTGTTTTAGTTGAACTAGTTGGGATTAGTTAACTAACTAATCAACTAGATATGAGTGGAGTAAATTAAACAATATTTAATTTACTAAATATTAACTCATTAGTCAACTCAAGAACACTTCAGTTCACTACAGTGCATGATCAGTTCAGTGGAGACCAGTGGAAGAGGTAGATGAAAGGGTGAGTAAAGCTATCAGTTGGTAGATTTGTTTTGCATGAGATTTGCATTACACTTGGAGGAATTGTCCATGACAATTACGCAATCAAGGAAAGGGGATTCGAACCTTGAACCTCTTCATATACAGGCCATGATTGCGCAATAGAGGCAAGGCAGTTAGTGGTGTGTTTTGAACCCGAGACTTGTTCAAAACCAAGCTAGATTGTGAGTAACTTCATGAGAGAGTACTGAGTACTTGGGAGGAGTATTGTACTTGTTTGGTTACTTGATTTCTCCATTATAATATACACAATAGCTGCGGGGTTTTCAGCTATAGGCTTTCCCCATACATACTGAGTTAATGTGTGATTGAATTGATGTGGGATTGCTTCTGTTATTTCCGCATGTGACAATTAATTGTAGAAGAAGGTTATGTGTTATGTATGCAATTCGAAATTGATATATGACCAGGTTAATCTTCAATGAATAAGTGATTTATTCAGCTAATTTCTACATGGTATCAGAGCGAGATTAATTGTCGAGATCTATTACGGTGATTGCAAACTTATTTCCTCGGACAGAGTCTGCATACGGGCCAGGAAGCCTCCGGATTCATCTTTCTTCGGAAAGTGAAAGGTCTGGTAAAAGCCCCTTGCAGTCAATCTCTGATTTGGAAATAATTTTTTTTCAAGTGTAGATCGGAAGCGATAGAGCTTGGAGTTTGGAATTCGAATTTTGCAGAAGGTTGTTCTTCTTGGTGCCGGTGTTGAAAGATGTCTTCTTTCAATGGTTTGCGCCTCGAATATGCTCTTGAAGGCAGTTCGAACTATATTGCATGGAAGGATCGAATGGAAGCAGTGTTAGAAGATAATGGTCTGAAGGAGTTCGTGGATGCGGATGTCCCAAAGCCCACTGATGCAGCTCTGGTCGATGCATGGCAAAAGAAGATCGCGAAATGTCGAAGGATCCCGTTGGAGGGCGTCAAGGATCATATTGTATCCAGCCTGCATGGAAAGGCTACTCCATATTTAATGTGGAAAGCTTTGACGGATCTATTCCGGAGTAAGAGTGACCAAAGGAAGCTGGCGCTCAAAGACAAGCTCAGGAACATCAAGATGGAGAAGGGCGACAGTATCGCTAAATACCTCACGAAGTTCACTCAATGCAGAGATGAACTGGGAAGTGTGGGAGTTACCGTCGATGAAGAGGATATGGTCGACCTGGCTCTCCTTGGTCTTCCGAAGGCTTGGCACTCATATCAAGATAGTGTCAATGGTCGGGAGAAGCTGCCGGGATGGGAGCGCTTTTGGGCGGATCTCATGCAGGAGGAGATAAGGAGGACTACTCGAGATGGATCTTCATCAAAGGGAGCTGATGAAGAAAACTGCGCTTTGGTGTCCAAAGCTAAGAAAGGGAAGGGTAAGAAAACCTCTCATTCTCGAGCTAAGGGCAAGAAGCAGGATATGGCGAAAGTGAAATGTTTTCACTGCCATGATCACGGACATTATGCTACCAATTGTCCAAAGAAGAAGAAGAACAAGCAAGCGGAAAGATCTGCAGATGGAGAAGCTTTGGCTTCACAGTTCGAGCTTGACTTTTCACTGATTGCATGCTTGGTTTCAAGTGTGATGGGATCGGTGTGGTTCTTGGACAGCGGTGCGTCATTTCATATGACGGGAGATCGAGAGTTGTTCTCAGATCTGGAGGACAAGGATTTGGGCATGCACATCGAGATGGGCGATGACGGTAGATACAGTGCGACTGGTATCGGTACCGTATCCTTTCAGAGGGAGTCTGGTAAACCCTTTGTCTTAAAGGATGTCATGCATGTACCTGGATTGAAGAAGAACCTGATTTCAGTAGCGATGTTGGAGGATAAGGGTTATGATGTGGTCTTCAGCGAAGGAAAAGCTTTCCTGCGCAGTAAGACTACTTGAGAGACCCGGAAGATAGGGGTTCGAACTCAGAACCTTTATCAGTTGCAGGTAGATGACTGCGCAGCTATGGCATGCAAGGCGGGAGAAGTGGTGAGCCGGGATGATGAGGGCGAACTATGGCACAAGAGATTGGGCCATCTTCACCATGGAGCTTTGAAGATTCTGCAGCAGATTTCTACTGGACTTCCTAAGGGCACTCTTGCGCAGTCAGATCAGTGCAAGGGGTGTACTTTAGGGAAGTTTGTGAAAGCCACCTTTCACGAGAAGGATAGTCGCGCCACGACGATCCTTGAGAGAGTTCACACAGACGTGTGTGGTCCTTTCTCAGTTGCTTCGACAGCAAAGCACATGTATTATGTGATCTTTGTTGATGATTTCTCTCGAAAGTGCTGGATCTTCTTCATGTCGAAGAAGAGCGATACATTCGCGAAGTTCGGTGAGTTTAAAGCACTGGTCGAGAAGGAGTCGGGGAAGAAGGTGATTGCTCTAAGGAGTGATAACGGTGGTGAATTCATCTCGGCTGAATTCAAGGAGTTCTGCAGCGCAGAAGGGATTCCGAGAGAGCTCATCGCACCCCATAACCCACAGCAGAACGGGGTGGCTGAGCGGAAGAACAGAACGATCGTGGGTGCTGCACGGGCGATGTTGCATGATCAGGGCCTACCCCTTCACTTGTGGGCCGAGGCATGCAATACAGCAGTGTATGTGCAGAACCGTTGTCCTCACAAGGTTCTTGGCATGAGTACACCAGAGGAGGCTTATTCTGGCAAGAGGCCTGATATTTCCCATTTGCGGATTTTCGGATCTCCCGTCTACATGCATGTGACGAAGGATGCAAGAAGGAAGTTGGATCCAACTGCTGAAGTTGGAATATTTGTGGGGTACACTGATACACCTCACAACTATCGGGTGTATGTGCCAGACAGTCGCAAGACTGTTGTGCGACGGGATATAAAATTCCAGGAGGAGAAAGCCATGCAATGTTCGCTTGAGAGGGAGCTACACTTGCATGCAGATGAGGAGCTGTTAGTTCCTAAGGAGGAGCTTCCGGATGTGGATCAGCCACAAGAGAGGGTTCAGGAGGTGGAAGAAACCACCCAGGCAGCGCCAACCATCAGAGGGCGCATGCGCACTACAGAAGCTGAGCGACTGGCTCGGGATGCAGAGAAGGTTGTAGGACCACCTACAGCACAGCGCAGACAGAGACAGTCACCGGATCGGTACACTGGATACATGGCTCTTGTGAGTCAATGTGTTGTGACGGAGCCATCCTATTTTGAGGAAGCCGTGGAGGAACCCGCATGGGTTGATGCCATGATCGAAGAATATGATTCGATCATCAAGAACAGTGCATGGGAGATTGTCCCAAGACCGGTTGGGAAATCAGTTGTAGGTTCGCGATGGATCTACAAAGTGAAGCAGGCGGCTGACGGGAGTGTGGAGAAGTACAAGGCGAGATTTATCGCCCGTGGCTTCTCACAGATCGAGGGGATTGACTATGAGGAGACTTTTGCACCTGTCGCAAGGTACTCTTCCATACGGACGATCCTCGCTCTCTCAGCGCAGATGGGGTGGCACATTCATCAGATGGATGTGAAGACTGCGTTCCTCAATGGAGTTATTGAGGAAGAGGTGTACATAGAGCAGCCTGAAGGTTTTGAGATCTTCGGCAGTGAGTCGCATGTGTGCCGACTCAAGAGAGCACTGTATGGGCTGAAGCAAGCACCTCGTGCTTGGTACACTCGGATAGACAGCTACTTCACCGGGCTTGGATTCTCCAAGAGTGAGGCGGATCCAAACCGGTACCAGATTGTGGTGGAGGGGAAGCTGTTGATCATCGTACTGTATGTAGATGATCTGATTTTGACTGGCGACGAGCAGTTGATACTTTCATGCAAGGATGATCTTGCACGAGAGTTTGAGATGAAGGACCCGGGCATCCTTCATTATTTCCTGGGATTGGAGATTTGGCAGCGCAGTGGAGGACTGTTTGTTTCTCAGGGCAAGTATGCCCGGGAGATTCTAGAGAGGTTCAACATGCAGGGCTGCAAGCTTGTTGATACCCCTCTTCCTGGAGGTTGGAGGAAGGGAGATGCTACTTCGGAGGAGGTAGTGGATGCCACTGTCTATCGACAGTTGGTGGGGTCGTTGATGTATCTGGTCAATACTCGACCCGATATATGCTATGCAGTTAACCAGCTTCCGCAAGCTATGGTTAAGCCTACCAAGCTCTTTTGGAAGGCGGGCAAGCATGTATTGCGCTATATCAGAGGCACATCGGGATATGGTCTATGGTACAGACAGGAGGATGGAGTGAAGCTTTCTCGTTTCACTGATGCAGATTGGGCAGGGAGCCCAACAGACCGGAAGAGCACTTCTGGAGGAGTTTTCAGCATTGGGTCGACAGCAGTTTCCTGGTACAGCAGGAAGAAGAGATCCGTGGCACTCAGTTCAGCAGAGGCCGAGTACATGGCAGCAAGCTTGGCTGCATGTGAGGCTATTTGGATGAGGAAGATCCTCGCAGGTTTGTTCAAGTTGCATTTGGAGCCTACAGTGATCTACTGTGATAACCAGAGCTGCATCAAGCTCTCGGCTAATCCAGTTTTTCATGATAGGTCCAAACATATCGACATCGGGTACCATCACATCAGAGATTGTGTTCAGCGGAGGATCATGATGCTTTCATATGTTCCCACGGAGGATCAGGATGCCGACATCCTGACGAAGGCGCTCACCAGGAGCAAGTTCGAATTCCACAGAGGCAGGATAGGGATTGCAGATAATCCATATCTTGCTGAGAGGGAGTGTTGAGAATGCAGCAAGATGATGGAGCTTAGTGAAATGAAGTCGCCTTCACTAAGTGGGCCCGCAGGCAAATTCTGGCGCAAAGTCTATTTTTAGACTATGTCTATTTTTAGACATACGGAGGATAATTTGGGAATTCTACTTGGAGATTCTTGGAGTATGCGACATGTCGGTAAAAATAGATGAGACCCTAATTTTTAGGACCCAGGCTATTTTTAGACTGATCTCCTAAAAATATGGAAGTCAAGTATTATTTACCCTTAATAATATTTTGACTATAAACAGCAGTTTACTCTCTTGGCGCACTTCAGTTTGAGTCATGGAGGTGGCTCATGCAACTGACACAAGGAATCACGTGGTTCCCAGGGTTTGATGGCATCTTGCATGGTTGGCTTCAGTTAGACTTCAGTGGCAGGAGTTTTGGAGGAGTTAACGGGACAAGTAGTGGAGTTGTGTTCTGTTTGTTTTAGTTGAACTAGTTGGGATTAGTTAACTAACTAATCAACTAGATAAGAGTGGAGTAAATTAAATAATATTTAATTTACTAAATATTAACTCATTAGTCAACTCAAGAACACTTCAGTTCACTACAGTGCATGATCAGTTCAGTGGAGACCAGTGGAAGAGGTAGATGAAAGGGTGAGTAAAGCTATCCGTTGGTAGATTTGTTTTGCATGAGATTTGCATTACACTTGGAGGAATTGTCCATGACAATTACGCAATCAAGGGAAGGGGATTCGAACCTTGAACCTCTTCATATACATGCCATGATTGCGCAATAGAGGCAAGGCAATTGGCGGGGAGTTTTGAACCTCAGACTTGTTCAAAACTGAGTCAGATTGTGAGTAACTTCATGAGAGAGCACTGAGTACTTGTGAGGAGTATTGTACTTGTTTGGTTACTTGATTTCTCCATTATAATATACACAATAGCTGCGGGGTTTTCAGCTATAGGCTTTCCCCATACATACCGAGTTAATGTGTGATTGAATTGATGTGAGATTGCTTTTGTTATTTCCGCATGTGACAATTAATTGTAGAAGAAGGTTATGTGTTATGTATGCAATTCGAAATTGATATATGACCAGGTTAATCTTCAGTGAATAAGTGATTTATTCAGCTAATTTCTACACCAAATGCATATCTAGGAAGTCCTCATATGCTGCATGCAAGAGTGTCTCCTTGAGACTAGAAGCCCTAGTCAAGAAGAGTCTGCCATGATGATAGATGATCATATCATCCACTAAGTATCTGCCATCTCCATCAAGGCCATCCAAAAATGATGCCTACACCAAGATCCTAGGGAATACTTAACCAAAGTTGAGTCTCCCATCCTGGATCAATCCTCCACATAGACAGCACTGGTATTCTGCAATATGGTGCTCCATCACGTTTCTGCCTACTACCTTGACATCCCCTCATGCCAAATTCATCCTCCAAGTTGTTGCCATGCCATCATGCAGCTACTCATGCCCAAATATAAATGGTGCTCTCTGAAAATGAGCCTCCCATGAGAGACTATCACCTCCAAAGAATTTCTCGATCCTGGGCAATGTAAGCATGAGTGGCCTACATCTACTCCAAAGCATGAAAGAGTTCTTCCCCAAAGGAAGTAACCTCTCTCTCACCAAATCCATGGAGCAGCCATCCTGCATCATGAAGATGCTATCCTCCATCCATACAGCAACTCTATCTGCGCAGTGAAACTGATGAGAATGGGTGGTACTGAAAATGAGAGAGTGTATCCCTCCTCCATGAGCTTGCCCCCAAACTCTCTGCATTGTGATGGATTCCTCAATGTCTCCACCCCTCCATAATCTAAGAGTGGTGAACCAAATGACATGATGCCTCACATCATCCCTAGATCATGTGGCCTCCTAGGTGGAAAGCCTCCAAAAGTGAGACATCAAGATAGGAAGTGGACTGAATATATGAGAGGAATGAAAGGTCCTCTCTCTCTACTGCGCAGTACAGTCCTTCTCCCATGCGAAGAAAATCTCTAAAGTAGATAAGGATGAATTTTCATCATCCCTTCGTGTTGATCCTTCTGTTCTTCTTCTCCTCTCAATGGTGTAGTGCTGTAGATTCTTCTATGCACCTCTTCTCTACCAACATGTGAGTGTATCTCCCCTCAATGAGAGGCCTTGTATCTTGTCCTTCCTTTAAAAGAAATATCTCCATACCCTCACAAATGGAAGAGTGCCCTTCATATAATGGGGGTCTTGCCTCTAGCAAGTCATTCTCCAAATTTCTCCCCCTCTAGAAAGATGGAATGATCTTTGTTCATGGTTCCCTTCCATGCATGCAAAGTGTTTGAAGTTTTGTCACACCATGTTTCACATTGGTTTTCATAAATCCCCTTTGCAAAACTCTTTGTGATTGCAACATATTATCTCTCATTTGCATGAGAACATGAAATAGAACTCTGAAATCAATCATCATGAATCATACCTTTGAGTTGCAGCGCTGCTCCTCCAAAGACCTCAACTTTTTCCTCCATCCTTCTTGCAGTAGCTATGGGCAATGTATTGTTTTTTGGAACTGCATGTGTGGCAGAATGCTCAAACCTTCCATGAAGTAGCTAGGATTTGTCTCATCAACAAACCCTTCTTAGAAAATTTCTTCAAATTTCCCTTTCATCAAGATCTTCAATAATCTCCTGGAAAAGAAGAAGGGAAACCTCCTCTTCCATCATTCCTTTTCATTGTTTCCTCTATCAATCTCCTCTCCTTGGATAGAATCCCCTCTTGCTGATGAAATTATATCTTGGGCACAGGCTAAGCCAATATCATGCTTTGATACCACGTATATCCAACCACTACTCCAAAAGCTCGAACTGTTAGTGAGGGCGGCATCCCAGGGTGTTAAGAGTGGGCCTAACCCCACCAAAGCATCTGAGGGTGGGGGCCCTTGCACAGCACCCCTCATTATACAGACCCAGACACATGGCTGTGGGCTCTACCTGCACACAGGATATTACAACCCACCATGCTCCACAAGTCTCGACCTCGAGACCTCGGCTTTGATACCACTATAATATTCCAAATCTGGAATTTTCTTCTCCATCAGGATTATCTTGAGATATTCCAAATCCTTCTTCAGTGAGACATCACAAGTCCATTTCAGAGATTGATTTTTGGGGCATTTACAGGATATGTCTCCTTCCAAATAAGGGAGAGATCCTGAGGCTAGCTGGCCCTTCACAGACTCTGTCTATGGATATGCAATATTCCACCTCAGGAATTTCTGCTATAGAGTCCTTGAGGACGTTGTATAAGGAATTTGTTGCATTAATAAGAAAAACCACCACTGGGATGCCCTAGAAAAAATCTAATTCAACTCCCTTGCATAAAATGAGCTCAAAGAAATACATCTAGATGGGTTATTCAGATCTCCCCAAACTAGATCTCTAAAACAAGGCTCAATGAGAGAGCTATAGCAATACATGAACATAATCAATAACTCTGCAAATTTTAAATACACCATACGAGGGAAAATGCTACATCCATCATTATATTATGATATCAGCATTAATATACAAGAAATAATTGAGGGGGCAAGCCTCTCAAACCTCTAGAACCATACTCCAATGAATACACAATGAAATTTCGGAGTAGTTACAGCTACACAGAATGTCGGAAGACCATGACTGCGTAGTCTCTAAGAGAATAGTAGCTTCTGAGTGTGTAAAAAATGATAATTATGCTGAAGGATACAATAAAATATCCCAAGAATCAAAGAATGGGCTGAAATACAATATTTCTAGCCAATTCATGAAAGATTGCTAGAAATGCCGGAGAAACCAAAATGTAACAACAAATTTGTCACTGCAACTGATGCCAGACAAGAATGAGGCCATGTCAGATCTAAAATGTAAATTCCCTCCTTGGATAATGCCTCCAATACAAAGTTCTGATCACTTTGTCTCAGAAACAAACTCATGATGAGCTCATGAAACCCTCTCTCGCTGCCTCCTCTAAAATAATGCAGTTTCCTCCATGGACTGTGCAGTGGGGGATGATGGAATTTTGGCCCATGCCAACTAATCTAAAATAATTCCTGGGAATCCTCCTTTCAGCTCCTCCAATGAGTGGATCACTCCTCCACTAAAGAAAACAAGACAAGAGAGACTCCATAAGTTCCTCTCTTGTTGCACCCAGCAACACAACGTCCTCTCTGCTGCAGAAATAACACTGTAGGAGATGAATATAGCTATGGCCAATGCTGGATTGAGGAAATATATCTCAATCCTTATCCTTCCTTGAGGAAGATGTAGGGATTCCTGACCGGGAACACCCTAGTGCCCAAGGGCACCATCACCCTGCTAAACAGCTCGGGGATGAGAGCTTGCAGACCCAAGTCTGAAACTCTAAATCATAACATGTATCCAAATGGACTGCCATCTCCTCCTTATAAACAAAAGAAAATATTCTCCACCAAGGTCCCACCAATTAGGGTTTCCAACCTCATGTGAATCTCTTCCCTCCAAAACTACGCAGCTTCTCTAGGAAGCCTCTTCCTCCTTGGGCAGCGCTGTTGAATTTAGTCAAAGATGATTAATCAAGTGAGTTGGGTTCCATTCACACCCTTGGTGTTTATTTCAGCTGCTTTATTCACCTCCCTTTCACATTAGGAGTGTTATTTCTTCATCTAAAAGGGGCTAAGGTGTCTCCTTGCCCATTTTATTAAGCAAAAATAAAATTTGCAACTATAATATTTCATTTTAGCTTGAGGCTAAAATTGGGAATATTACAATCCATGAGAGGCAGTGAGTCCATGTCATGAAACACACAGGGAGCGTTGAACCCAATGTCCAACAATACTTATCCTTCATCAACCCTTACTTCTGCCTTTTTTCTTTCTATACACACACCAGATGAATTTCCACACCCGACAAGCACATAGTTCCTTTTCTTCTCTTCAATCATGTACACATACACACATTGTACATAAAAACAAATACATCCACACACGTCATACAAAACCACACAATAAGTACACCCACACCTGACACACAACACAACACACACACCTACACCTGGGGTACAACACAACATATACACCTACATCTGATGTACAACACAATACATATAATTACACAATGAATACACATGTAATGATACCACGACTACACAATGGACATACACAGTGCCACACATACACAAAAAAACATGTACAACTTGCTCACAATACCATATGCACACAAAAAAACATGTATGACATGCACACAATACCACATGTACAACATGTACATAATACTACTTGTACACAACACCACCTACACAACATGTATACAATGCCACATGTACAAATCACTTCCTACACAATGTGTACACAATACCACATGTACAAAACACCACATGCATGACATGTCCACATCACCACATCTGCACAATACCACATGCACGACATGTACACAACACCACATGTATGACATGTACACAACACCACCTGCACACAACACCCCATCTACGACATGTACATGGCACCACATTCACACAACACCACATGTACAATCACACACGGAACGCCATATGTTCATAGCACCACATGTACAACATGCACCAAAAACCATATGTACATAGCACTGCATATAAAACATGTACATAGCACCATGTGTACACAACACCACTTATCCAACATGTGCACAACTCCATATGCACACAACACCGCATATCCATCATGCACACCGTGCAATATGTACACAACACCATGTATCCAACATGTACATAGCACCATCTATAACGAGAACTACATATGCAATATGAAAACAACACCATACATACAACATGAACACAACACCATAGGTACAATCACTGAATATACAATATGCATGAAATATACACAAAAATAACACTACACATCCAAAACCACACTATCTCTACCAATAAGCCTTGCTTCCAGTGTCTCTCTGCCATCCATGCTTATTCCAGCATGCTGCAGATCACACTACTTTCATTCTGCTAATGTATTCCTCAACATTCATGTCCATAACGTAAACATAGGCATAGTATAACAACATAATATCAAGTCATATATGCATGATACTAACCTCAAAGATCTGTCATGTTACTCTTCCTACTTGATTTCTCTTGAACTAGGAATCTCTTCATTCCATTCAACTGCATAAGCAATTGTTCCTCCACAAGGATGTTCCCTGAAAACCCTGTCAAACAATCACATAGATACATACATACATATATATAATCATTAGCATAAAAAAATCATGATCATGTCAGACAACGACATACATACACACATATATACATATAAACATTAGCATTAAACAATCATGATCCATGACGACCATCTCAGACATGAAATACATACACACATACATGTATACATATATAAACATCAACATAATCACGATCAAAACATAATTACTAGATATCATAATGTCAAGGTTAAGAGAACGAAATTTATCCATGCACAACATGCACAACATTGAGAACAATGGTTCCCAACATAGGCAAGGCATCTGACACCTCAAATATATTTATGTTACCTTTATGGTTACCTTTCTCATGTTTGTACTGCCACCGTCCATTTACCATAATGAAACCAACTAGTCCAATCGATTGTCATATTCTTAACTTTTACTGCCCTTATACATGCATTGGGATTCATCTAAGTCTTACATTACCAATCAAATTCCATTCAACCCTTCCCAAGATTTGTTAACTTTCCTCTTTCCCAAACCAATTCCCAAGACCCTCAAAACATAAAAGGCAAGGAAAAGAAACAAACAAGAAGGAAAACATGAAAATCAATAACAACACGACACCACAAACAAAGTGGCATGATCGTGCACTAGCCATACAAAAAATTGCAAATCAAGCACAAATAAATAACAAAAGATCAAAAGCATAAAACTAGCAATGAACACCATGACTCAATCCCCATGGGTTCCCAATGCTTCCAAGGGAAATCTCAACCCGAGCCTTCTTCAATATTTCATAGTAGTCTCTTTTTCCATGAAATTACCTACATCATACTTCCATAAACACATAACTATCAATGCATAAATCAATATAACAATATACTAGTTACCTTACCTTGATGTTCCAATCAAGTTTCCTTGTAACTGAACATGTCCATTCAATCGCTCAAGGGACTCCAATTCCTTTGACGAATCCAGCCATAATTGGAAACTAATTTTTCTACTTTTCAAACACATGTTCATGAATATAACACATATCCACATACCATTAGATAAAATCAAGACTAAGAAGGCTTCATGTATTCATACAAGAACTCATTTTTTTGGAATTGTGTTTCCAAACATATCTAGAGGAATTTCTCACCCATTTCCTTTCTTTCACCTATTACCTTGCAAAAATTGAGTCTTACTATGCACTATCACATCACCCAACTATTATTTATATAAACAAATCAACTATTACCTTGTCACACTAATGGAAAGAATGTTGCCCTACAAATGGTCACACATGTTAGCCACATGTACCAAAGATCAATACATCATATCTAGTAATTGAAATTAACCTTTACCAAGACTATCAACCATGTCATAATCAACAATCAACTCGTCGTCATAAATCATAACACTACAACTATCACTCACTTTCACTCAAGTACATATCAGTTGTCTCAACGCATAACGTGTTAGTATAACCATATTAAAACAAAATCATTCTGTCATGCAATCTTATAGAAACATACTCATATCATGCAATTGATCAAACATCCAATCAACTTGTAAACACACCTTGCTAGATAAACCAAATTGACGACATAATAAAACTCATACCTCAATGTATCTCAGGGGAGGCTATCACATCTGCACAAGTTAGTCCAGATTAATATGACACAACATCATAAGTATATCTTCTCATACCTAAATGTCACAACCATAAGAATCTATACAAACCAATATAGATCAAAACGATACATATAATATAAATATCTTAATTAAATAACCCTAATCATCAAGTTAACTAACATATATCTTCAACAAGTTAACATATAAAATACTCATCAACAACATATAACATGATCATTAAGTTAACTATCATACAACGATCAACAAGATAACATATAACATACTTATCGACAACATATAACATAATCATCAAGTTAAAAATTATATAACTATAAACAAGTTAACATATAACATACTTATCAACAACATATAACATTATCATCAAGTTAACTAACATAAAACAACAACAATAATCCATATAAAAACAATTTACTATCATTCATGACTATTCGACACGCACATATGACCACACTGATTCAGTAGCATATACCATACATGTAACCACAACAAAAATAAAATGAAAAACATGTATATAAACCTAATGCATATAACAATCCATTAACTAACATACCTACATAAAAAACATACAATACTTGTATGAATATCTGCTCTTACCCCAAATTCTAGTGATGCAACCTTACTCTAATAGCCTGCATCTCCTGCTCTGTCTTAGCCAACATATCAGCATCATATATTATCAACAACATCATGATGCCATAACTACATACAATGACTTGACAATGCATATATAACCTATTATGCATGCATGCTATGATGACCACATCTAATCAATACCACCATCAAATTTCACATGGCGACACCACTGCAACTATAACCAATGACATGCATATAAAACAAGCACATAGACCACAATCATAAGGAACACATATGAAATTGACATGAATTCATGAACAACACACACCGCCCATCTAGTCCAAGGGGTGAACCATGCTCTGATACCACTTTTTGGTATCAGATATCACACAAGAGGTCGGAAACTAGAAACCACCCAAAGAGAATGAAACCATGCTATGATACGACTCTATAACACCATCCTCCCACATTTACCCAAGCTAACTGGTCCACCAAGGTAAACATGTGATGAAGAGTTACTATGATATGATTCAACTCCTTAAGTGCAGTTAAGGAAGTGGAACCGATGAGCCAACACTTCACATACCTCCCTTAGGTGTTACAAGACCCCCAGGAGCTAATACACCACTCTAAGTGCCCAACCCATGAGTTAACCTAGCCTAGTGAATTAAACCCATAGTCGCTCACATAAAAAGGCATAAATGTGACTGAAATCCTCCAGTGAATCCCACAATGCCTGCAAGGGAGAGACTATAGTCTTTTTCATCCAGTCCTATGCCAGAGACTACAAGATTTAAGCCAATTTTTTAGGGCTAGTCTCCAAACCACTGCCTGGAACTTGATGAGACTTTCTGAGACAATAAATGACACGAATAAAAATCATTTAACATAAAAATTGATCAAGTACTTGACCTAACCAAGCCTAAACATGACAATTATTTAGTCAAACATGTCAAAAATATGAAATCTATAGGTCTTAACAACATATCTTAGCATAGGGGTCTCATACTTATCTAAGAATCACCAAGAATAATTGATGCCTTATCACATTATTTGAATTATCATATATTAGGTCATTCATTTTTTATTATTTCACATACTAATCAAAACATGATGAGAACCATACATAATAACTGTCATAAAACATGCTTATAACCAACAAATAACCATAGATATATCAATTAGGAAAATACAAATAACGTCAAATACCTTTACTCATGAAAATACCAAGGGAAAATAACTCTTATTAACATATGAAAATCCAACCAAGTCATGGACTTCCACGTGCCACCTAATGATAGACTAGGTTGAACCAAATATATTTTTTAGCTAGTCACCCCTGTGCCATATTCCAAGCATGAATGTGGGATCTCATGAAACACATCAAGCATACCCAAACTAGGGCTTTTCAATGCCAACCACCTCAACCCTCAACTAGTGACTCCACCTCACGGTAGGACATCACTAACCATCACCGGATCGGTCTCTACCCAAGTTGTCCAGGGCTCTAGAGAGTTTGTTCCAACCAAGGCTCTAGGACTAGTAAGTCAACCCAAAGCTATTGCTAGGTTCCAGAGTGTTTTTCCAACCAAGGATCCGAGAGTAGTAACTTAACCCACCAATGGATCCATAATTTTTATCCAACCAAGTCTCCAGGACTAATAACTAAACCCAAGCTATTACAGGGCACTAGAGCATTTGTCCAACCAACAATCTAGGAACTAATAACTCAACCCACAACCAAAGTAACATGAGAACCAAAAAGAAGCAAAAGGAAAGAAACCCATAACACCAAGGCTATCCATGAAATGGAAAGGTTAGGAAAATCCACCATCAATCTAAGAAATCTTCTATGCCAATGACAGATCATAAGCAAGAAACCACATGCATGTGACATGCATGCTAAAACTAGCAAGGAAATTGTACATGCAACTCAGTGCCTGCAAGAAAAACTCGATGCAGTTGTTGATCTCAATGTCCTCTTGCACTTTCCTTCTTCTCCTTTGCCTCCTTGCTCCAAATTCCAGGTATTCCACACTCCTTTAAGAGTGCTCCGAGAAAAATCTAAGTGTCCAAGAGTATGTGAGAGAGATAATAGAATGAGAGATCCAAAATTGAACTAACAAAAAGCTGAGAAAAATCTTCCAACTGATCCTCAGAAGCCTTTTTATTGAGGCCTCTATTTTCTTCATTTTCCATTATTTTCCTTCATTTTCCTCCTCACATGCACCCTATTGCCTTTCACCTTCCTTTTCTCCCATTTCCCATTATTTTCATAAATAAAATGTCGATAAATGTGTCATGCCTTTTCACAGCCTTAGTCATTTCCTTTGCTAATTTCCATAGCCATTAATTAGTCAAAAGTGATACCCATCATTATTTGTTTTCCCAAAATTCATCTTTGAATACATGTCCCATGACCAAGGTATTATTTTACCTTTATTAACTTTATTACATGGATTTTGACCAAGGTTTTTACACAATTGTCTTTCTCTTAGAAGATGTAACAATGTCAACAACATGTGTTGTCTCAGTTTTGGGTGATGTTGTAGTACTTGGTGTTGTTTCAAAGTTGGGTGTTGCTTCAGTAATTGGTGTTGTATCAATGTTGGGTATCTCTTCAGAACTCTCTTCATGCTCCCCATTCGCACCAGCACAAGGTCTCATTATCAAATCATGCCACAAGGTCCCTTGTCTCTGTAATCAGTGCACGATAATTAATTTAAAGAGTGCATGGTTAGTGACACAATTTTAAGGATGTTTTTTCCCTTTCACAACCTCTTCCATGTGTTAAAACGACTTCAACAAGTAGATATGGTAAATTAATCAACCGCCTCATCCTGAATTTTATTAGAAATTGAAAGTGATAATTGAAAATAATCCCAAAACAACCCTAAAAAATAATTAATTTTGGAGGAATGGGGATACATATTCCCAAGGGTGAGGAAGAGATGTTATATTAAAACCTGTGCACTTGGGCATGAATTCTTCTCCCTCCTGTAGGAATATGGCCTTAGCTTCAGGATTGGCCACTTTCCTTGAGAACCATTGTTCTCCTATCCTTGGAAACCCTCTCACTTTTGCAATAAATTCTTCTATAACAACAATTATTAAGCCGTTGACCACAAAGTGTTGTTCAACTAATGCTTAGGAACATTATAAAGCAACTAATTCAATAAAACTATGTAATTTTTCAAAATTACTCAACCATATATCCCTTCAAAAAATTTCCAATGCTTTCAGATGATGTGATAGCACATTAACAGATTATATTCTTTTCTAACCTCTGCTCCACCCATAGTTGCTCACAACCATACCAGTCAACAATGCTAGGAAATTTTTACAAGGCTTCTTAAGTGCATACAAATTCTTGCTCAAGGGAGAATGTCAAGGTGTTGGAATTATCAACGGTTAGTCCTCCTTATTACCAATTCAAAATATTTAAATCAAAATGACTTTTGGAATGATTGCAATGATATCCATATGTAAAAATAATAATAATAAAGAAAAAAAAAGTAATAATGATGAAGGAATTTGGTATTAATTGTGGTTACATCAATTTAATTGTAAAAAGAAATGGTGTCAGAATGATCTAATCATGCATTATTATGGTAGGGTGAGGTATGTATCAATTGGAAAAATAATTGGATTTCCTATATTTGGTCTGATTAGGAAATACAACACATGTTTAAGAAATTGTCTGTGTAACAACAACAACTCCCAAAACCTTAATTAATCCAAATCGGTAAAGGAACTGAAATGTAATCATGTAATAGTAAGATTCGATAGACCATCCAAACCTGAAACAACCCATACATCAATTTTATGATAAAGATAAGCCTAATATAGTAGTTTGAATGTCAAAATATAAGTAGAGTTGAACTAAGAAAGTGACAAGTGAAAAGGGACATCATAGGTGAATAAAGGTTGTTACATAATAAGACATGGTCTTGTTAGTCAAAAAGTGAAAAAAGAAATAGGAAAATAAGTAGGAAAAATATGACAATTTCGTGACCCAATACTGTCCAAACCTTATCATCCTAAATTGTATAACACATAACAACTATAATCCCAAGCCCCTATAACCCTTAACATCTACTAATTTTGACTGCTAACATCTATAATTTTATATAGCTTGTAACCATAACAACGATATCCCAAATATCATAACCCGATCACCCTTAACTCTTAGAATGTAACCATTATCACTAATAAACTCACAGTCATAATAACTACACTTATTAACTAGTGACATATATGGTCCATAACATAATCCCATATATAAACTTATTATCTATCTGCTGTATGCCCTAACCCATAACCTATACAATACATCCAAACCCTTTTCATTTTTAAACCTTAAACCAAATAACCCCTATCCCTAAATGGATATATCCTTTGAACTTGGCATTAATAACCAAAATTCGTAGATTATTGTAACCACTATAGTTGATAACTACCATAATAACTTATAATCCTTAACACTCTAAAATCTCTTGAACCCTATAAATCCTTACCTTATAACCCCTTTAAAAAAACCCCTAACCCTTAACAAATACTTAATAAACCCTAACACATAATTAGAAACCCCTAGTTTCTAACCCACATAATCTTTAATACCTCTATCCCATATCCCCAAAAATATATAAATCCTAATAAACCCCATTATGTGACCTTGTAAACCTTATCTTTATCCCTTATAAACATTAGTAACTAACCCACAATCATTAATCCCCATAGTCATTAAATCTCACTACCCACTGTGCAAAAACGATGGATGACATTGGTGATGGGTGTGTTGGAATAATTTCCATGACATTTCAAGATATTTTCACCAAATATTTCATAGATGCGAATAAGGAATGGTGATAATGAGGCTACATGATGAATGTTGATGCAAACATTGACGATATCAAATATTATGTGGGTATGTCGTGCATTGTTAAGTCCCTATATTAATAGTGTAGTCCCTTATTATGTTAGTGTATCCCCCCTCATTGTTATTGTTGTACCCCTGTAACCCCCATATTTTTATTATTGTGCCCATACATTATTATTGTTAGGTCGGCTAGGATTAAATTGTGGCCCCATAGAATCCTATATATAGAAAGGAGGTTTTTTCATCTCTATCATCCAAGGATTGTTCATTCATGTAATGTATTGGAAGTTGTCCCCTCGAAGTGGCTTATTTCTAAGGCGTTGATAACTCTTTTCTTCTATTTTTGGAGCTCGTTTCACAACATTTGGTATCAGAGCTTTGCATTCTAGGGTTTCACTTCTCCAAACAGATCATCGTGGAATTTTCACTATAACTTGTTTTCTAGAAGGTTCAGAAGCTGAAATTTTTAGAGTGCGAAGCCAAAATCCTGAGGAACATTGTCGTAAAATTTCAGAGCTTGGTTCGCAATATTTTTCAAAGATATGATCTGTGGAATTTAGGAATTTTTGCAGGCTCCCGAATTTCACCTAAACAGGTCATCGCGGAATATTCACTATAAAATTGTTTCTACGAAGTTTCAGAAGCTGAAATTTTTAGAGCTCGAAGCCAAAATCCTCAGGAACATCTTCACAAAATTTCAGAGCTTGGTTCACAATATTTTCGAAGATATGATCTGTGGATGTTAGGTCTTTTTCAGGCTCCCAAATTTCATCTCAAAAAGGTGATCATGGGAAAATATTTATAAATCCCTCTCTGAGCATCAGATTGGAATTATGTAAAAAGTGGCTGGAATTACATAGAATGTATTTTCCTGTCTACAAATTTCAAATCCAAAAGGAGAAAATAGTGACATGTGTCAAGTCATACAAGTTCGCTCTACCAAACCAATCCAAAATTAGGTCATCATAGGAGATTGGGTATAATTTTGTCTTCAAGCATCCAAATCAAGTCAAACCTGTGGCATTCGAAAGAAGATTCAGAGGGCTATTTTAGGGCCGAATTTCAGCTATTGAGGATCTGAAAGCACATAGATAATTCAGTTTCAATATCGAGCTTCTCAAAAGAAAGAAAAAGGTGTGTATTTGGTTTTTAAAATTGCATAATGTTGTTTGAAAAAGCAGTTTGAAGTGATTCCAAGAGCATATTTTAGAATTTTTATCCGTATTGGGTTCTATAATGCCTCCAAAAAATAATTTCATGCCCATTAAGCCCTCAAAAATCTATACTATGACGCATCAAGAGGAAGAATTGTAGTATGAGATATCAAAATTACGGTACCAAGTGCGACAAATTTCGATCTTACGAAGAGCAATCAAAGATGACATAGATGGTTTAAAAGAAGAAATGGAGGCTAAGTTGGATGGTTTGAAGGATCAAATAATAACTAATATGGATGATAAATTAGTGGAAGATCACATCTAGCATCAACAACAATTTCTCCAACTCTCAAATGATAACCTAATTTTGGTTCAGAATCTAATGAAACAACAGGAAGATCAACATCACATCGAAATAAGTTCTGAAGCAAACACAGAAACAAGAACTCGACAAGCACGATCAATTTTAGAGTATCTCAGCAAGTGGAAGAACTTTCCTATAGAATATTCCACATGGGAGGATGATAATTACATAAGCATCAAGAAATAATCAAGCGTTGAGGACAACACTTGTTTGAAGGAGAGGGGCATGTTAATTCCCTATATTAATAGTGTAATCCCTTATTATGTTAGTGTATCCCCCCTTATTTTCATTTTTGTACCCCTGTAACCCCCATATTTTTATTATTGTGCCCTTACATTATTATTGTTAGGTCGGCTAGGATTACATTGTGGCCACATAGACTCCGGAGTTTTTTTCATTTGTATCATCCAAGAATTGTTCATTCATGTAATGTATTGGAGGTTGCCCCCTCAAAGTGGCTTATCTCTAAGGCGTTGATATCTCTTTTCTTCTATTTTTGGAACTGGTTTCACAACACGCATCCTTGAGTCTTGAAACCCTCACATACCATCAATGCATGTGCCTTGTCTAACCATGTCAAATTTCAACACATATAGAAAAAATTTGAAGAAATTTCAACGTTGGCCCAATTCACTTCTCATCGTGTGGCATCGATGGAAGACATTGGTGATGGGCATGTTGGAAGACATTCCGTATTAACATTTCAAGATAGTTTTGACAATTTTTCCATAGATGGGAATGAGTAATTATGACAATGATATTTCATGATGAACGCTGATGAAAACGTGGAGGACCTAAAATATTATGCAAGGACGTCACACATCATCCTTGAGTCTTGAAACCCTCGCATACAGTCAAGGCATGTGTCTACTCTAACCATGTTAAATTTCAATGCATAAATGAATAGTTTGAATAAATTTCAATGTCATTCCCATTCACTACTCATTGTGTAGCTTCGATGGATGACATTATTGATGGTTTTGTTGGAAGACGTTCCATGACATTTCAAGAGATTTTCGACAAATATTCCATATATGGGAATGACGAATGATGATAATGAGACTGCATGATGAACTTTTATGCAAACATGGATGATATCAAATATTTTGTGGGGAGATCAAGCATCCTTGAGTCTTCAAACCCTTTCATACTCTAAAGGTATGTGTCTAGTCTAATCATGTCAAATTTCGATGCATATCAGAATAGTTTGAATAAATTTCAACCTTTTCCCCTTTCACTACTCACTATACAACATTGGTGATTAGTGTGTTGGAAGGCATTCCATTACATTTCAAGAGTTCTGATAAAGGCCTAAATCCCCTAACCCATAAGCCTGTGTTGACCTTTAGATCATTAAGCCCTAATTCATAAAGTACCCTAAATCCCTAAACCCTAGTTAATAACTAATACCTTAACAACAAATCCCTAAATCCCCTAACCCTAAGCCATCGACCCTTAAACACTTAATCCCTAATACCTAATCCCTTAATCCATAAACTCTTATGCCCTTAACATAACTTAAACATTAATCCCTTACCCCATAATCCTTAATATATTAACTATTAAACTACCTAACTTGTAAGCACCGAATACCTTAGCTATTGACCCTTAATCCCTTAAAACCTCCCTAATCCCTTCACCCTCAATCCTTGTAGACCAAATCCCTAAACCCCATAATCCTCAAATCCCCTATCCACTTAACCCACAACACCTCAATTAATTAACTATTTAGGCACATTCGGTGTAAATCTAACAATAAAAAGGAAGCTAACCAAGGCACTAATTTAGGTACCAAAAAATATCTAAATCCGATGCTATCATTGGCACTATTTCTGGGGAAGTTCATGGTATTGTTTCCCTAGATATTTATGACACGTTTTCCAGTGTTATTTCTAGTGTTTATTTTGACACTACTTCTAACGCTAATTTTGATTCTATTATCTCCTTATTTAGTTCCTAAATGTTTTTTCCAATGCAAACAATCCTTGGAAGCAAAAAATGGAGAAAAAAAAGGAGCTAATCATAGGGATTTGTTGTAGTGATGTAAAATTTGACTAGTAAAGAGAAGTAAACACAAATTCATTGGTCTAAGGAGGATGGTTTTCTTGTAAATCCAATCCACTATATTTATTTAACTACCTACCCCTTGATGTATTTATGGCATTGTTGGTGCAGGAATTAAATTTAGGTATGGGCTTCTTGAATGAAGGATGATCCCATGCGATCATGGTTCTCATGGAACATGTGGGCATGGTCAAAATGCAAGGAGGGGACATGAAGCAAAGTCATGACAAGAGAAAAGGGGGTGGCCTTGTAGAGATGCAATAGGATGCACAGAAAGATTGGGTAGTGGAAGAGAAAGGAATATCTTGTAGAAAAAGGAACAACAAATGCTAAAAAAAAGTAAGGAAGAGTGCAGGAATCGTAGCGAATGTGATTCTATAAGAGATAAAAGACCTCTCCTAGAATATGACATGTGATTAGGATAGGAAAATTTAGAATTTTTATAAGACTAGTGGTGTGTGCCTATGGTTGGTTTTCCAGTGAAAATTGAATGGAGAAGGTGAATTATTCAATGCTTTCCTAAGGGTTGATAACCCACTTGACAAATTGAGACATATAGGTGCTTTCTAAAAGAAACTGATAAAACACTAAGTGTTAGCCTTGGGAATAATAAACCACTTATGTGTTGTCTTGGTAAGCTGATAAACCACCTAGATAGTGGGCTCTTCACTCCTGCAGTGCTTGCTTTGAAAACCCAACTGGTAAACCACTTGAAATGCTGAGACACCTAGGTGCTTGTTAAAAGGAACTAATAAACCATTAATTTATAGCCTTTGAACTGATTGACCACTTATTTTTTTTCTCACTAATAAATCACTTGGATAGTGGACAATTGACTCTTGCAACAGTTACTTATATAATCAAAAAAATAAACCACTTGATAGGATAAGACATCTAGGTTCTTGCTGAAAGAAATTAATAAACCACCAAGTGCTAGCCTTGGGGATGATAAACCACTTATGTGCCTTCTCAACATCCTAATAAACCACCTGGATGGCAATCTCTTAAGTCCTGTAATGCTTACGTCAAAACCCCAACTAATAAAACACCTAGATAATGTATACCTCCTCTTAGAACTGAAATCCATTTCCCTAAGCCTTGGTTGAACCCCTATGATTAATTTATGTTCTGGTAAATGTCATTATGGTGCTTATAGTTGGATGAAGTTGATAAAACACCTAGGAAATAGACTCATCTTCTTGATTATTTTGTTGATTGGTATTGGTGTGAATATCCTTGAGCACATAACTCCTTAGACTCTAAATACGACATGGGGGTGGTCAACTACAAGAAATATTACATTGTAGTTGATCTATGGTTGGGTGGAGAGTTGAAGTCCCTCCCTCAGTTGATAATCATTGAAACTATAAATATAAGTGTGTTTAGTTAAAATTATATTGCACGCTCAATAGTGGATGATGTTTTTATTTGTTATGACATTGTATATACATGTTTATCATCATTTATTGCAAGGGAATGCATTATTCCTATTTTTTTGTAATGAGATGGTTATGTGAATGATTCTCATGTTTATGAGAGTTTGGAGGAATTTTTATGGATGTTATAGTATTATTTTAAGTATGGAGCTATTTATATTATCATGTTTGAATGTTTAATATGCTCAGTTCAATTGTTACAATGTGGAATTCATAATTTAGCATGACATGACTTTTATGTATTTCTACGCTTAAGTATGTCAAAAAAATTTAATTGATGTTTTTCATGGTATGTTATATTAGTAGATCTGATACAGTTTTATTGGGACCCATTATGGGGTTGTATGGTGCCATTGTGTTGAAGTTACATAGAACTTATATCTATGGTTTAACTAAGTGATTGATGCATGATAAAAGGCATGCTATTAAATATATTTACTGTATTTTTGGCTTGAATCAATGTTTGAAATCTTGGATTTGGAATGAAGGTTTCAATCCAATATAAATAATTGTTATGAGCAACCTTTTTCATCAATGGAAGTCTAGGATAAGTCCCTAAAACTCATAAAATTTTTGAAGTATGAAGAACTGTAGAGAATCCAACTATATCCAACTCTGTTAATATTAGTTAACCATGGTATGTTTTATGCTTAGAGCAGTTTACTTCAATATTTCTTATTAGCCCAATTCAATTTCCAGATATGAAATCACATAACCATTGATAGTAAATGTTGATATAACATAAATAAATCGACAAAAGACAAGCCAAGATAACAGACACAAATATTCTTATAATTCTTTTTATTCAGCAGAGAGAGAGAGAGAATATATTTTATAGTAGTCAACATGATGCCCTAGCCAACAAAGTTTTCACTGATAAAACCAGAAAATCAACCTCCAATGAAGCTCGGTCAAAATCGATCAAAATTGGCCTTTATTCAAAGTCAAACACAACCCAAAACAATCCTGAAATCTAGTCAATGCAGTGGTAAAATTCTGTAGTCAAAACTGCAATCAACAATAGTCAAAGTCAACACTTCACCTCGATTTATGTGCCTCTAGCCGTGACCTCTCCAATTATAAATTTTGATCCAGAAAATGAAGTCAAATCACAAGAGTTGACCCAAAGTCAACACTAGTCAATGTTGTCTAGAAAAGCCCTAAACGAGTCCAAAAATCTTAGTTTTTGTTTCACACATGTGGAGGAGAGAGAAGCTTCTAAGGTTGTATGAACCAATCAGATGAGATAGAGATGTGTGAGATGACTAAATGATGAAATGAGGATCATTTATATCCATGAATAAGGGTGTGTGACACAACTTTTGGGGCTTGTGAGCCTACATAACAAATCTGGCCCACCTTGACAATTTTCACATGTGTGGAAAATAAATTAAAAATCCAACTTTTGATCATCCAAACAAGATGATATTTAGATCAATGTTGCACCTCTTTGAAAGAGGAATCCAATAAAAATATCATCTCCATAATATAAGCAGTGCAACATGGTGGTTGGACCTAGTTTCCAAGTTTAACACTCCCTCTCAACTAGGGAGAACTCCACCTAACCATCCATCTGTCAACCTGTGCAATCCTTTCATCCAGTACCATCATGTACTATCATATATCATCCTGTAATCCTCTGTCATCGTGATGTCTCTTATTTGGTGGATCTAATCTTCTATATAAGAAATAATAATAAAATATGATCGAGAGTGAGTCACAAAAAAATTACCACTCTCCACTGACTCGAAGTCAGTTTAGAGGTAAAAACCTCAACCAGACTTGATCCCAGATCAAGTTTTTGGACACATCCCATCTGTTACAACATTTTTTGGTCATCTAACCTTTTATCATTAGATGAAACCAAGTACACCATGTAAGACCAATTTTACCCTAAGTAAAATTGCTTTCACTATGTGAAATAACTTAGTAAAACACCTTTATTAAGCTGTTTATGGTCTAAACAGGAAACCCCAAAAGGAAATAATAAAAAAATCTACATTTGTTTATATTTCCTGGTCACATTTAACCCAAAACAAGGAAATTAATTAAATAAATCATTATTTATTTGATTATTTCCTAGGAATAAGTTATTTAAATCATCATTTAAATAATATTCCTAGTTAAATTTGACTAAATCATTATTTATTTAATTATATTCCCACCATTTCCCTAAAATAATAAATAAATCATTTATTTATTTATTGTTTATAAATAAAGGAATTGACCCAATTCAAAAATCCTTTTCCCTCCAACAAATATAATAAAATATTCCTAAAGGGTGGTTCTAGAATTTGATTAATAATATTTTATTCATGCACCAAGTTCTAGATAACCCTAATATTTTGTTATAAATAGAAGGGTTTTCCCCATTCATTATTCACCTCCATTGCATTAGATCAATCTAGATTTATTCTAGGTCACATTCTCCATTTTTGCCTTGTGAGCTCCCTTTGAGTTCTATGTTTGTCTGGGTTTTCTACACCAACAAGAGAGAGAAATTTTAGATCTGAAATGCTGAGGAATTTCAAGAACCCATCCCATTGAGGAGAACCAGAAAACACCTTTCTTGTTTTCCTCTCAGGTGCCCCCTTTTTAATATAATATAAAAATTCTTTCAAATACACTATTCTTGTCTTGTCTATTGGATGCATGGAGCCATATTTCACTTTATTTGCTTAATGTCTTTTATGCTCAAGATCTAGATTTGTGCAGCATTATTTGGATCACCTAATTACAGATTTAAATATGTTTGGCAGCCATAATCGATGTTAGGGCTATTTTTTATGCGTAGCTAAAGTGGTCTTTTACGATGAAAGATTCATACTAACACCATCCTATACATAGAGATTACAACAATACATGTTGTGTCCATTGGTAATTCTATGGACTCTATTCTCATTTCCTAACTCATTGGCCAGATGAGAGGTACTTCCCATGAGTCCCAGACTACATGGGTAGGATTCATGTGGGGCATAGATCAAAGAGAGGGTGATCCAGCTCAATATCATTATGGTGGGGAAACAACACACCAACAAGGTAATGTGAACCTAACCCTGTGGTTGCTTATAGCTCCAAGTAGCTATCCCAAACCCCCTTGGAGCTCCCAGAGCTCATAGTCCAACTCAACCAGGACCCTCACAATAGGGTTTTTCCACAATACCAAGCTTCTCATAGAAGGTTAAGAATTTCACCTCCCTACGGGCTCCATGATAATATCTGTGACATGCTCATTAGTCCCAATGTGATGGAGCCATACTACGCCTCGTTGTACCATGTCCTAGACAAAGTGGTATCTAATATCAATATGCTTGTATCAATTGTGGAACACAGGATTCTCAGAAATATGAATCCCACTTTGGTTGTTGCAAAGGATCACGATGGTATCCAACACATGCCCAAATTTCTCACTGAAGAGCTTTCTCAAACATATAATTTCACAACAGGCCATACTTGTTTCAATATATTCAGCCTCAATAGTGCTCAAAGCAACTAATTTCTGCTTCCTACTCATCCAAGATATCGAAGAAGAACATAGAGTGGAGTAACATCCAAATTTTCTCTTACAATCCACCACACTTCCTGCCCAATCAGCATCGATATATCCATGGAGTATCATACTTCCGATAATGTATCTCATCCCATGGTTGATTTTTCCTTAGAGATATGACAAAATATTCTTAGCACCAATCCAACGAATGTGATGAGGCTTGACCATATATTGACTCAACCTATTCAATGC
This sequence comes from Pinus albicaulis, assembly GCA_034641835.2. Classification (NCBI taxonomy): domain Eukaryota; kingdom Viridiplantae; phylum Streptophyta; class Pinopsida; order Pinales; family Pinaceae; genus Pinus; species Pinus albicaulis. The sequence continues at coordinate 600,840,797 of CM076573.1, forward strand.
AAAACATATGTTTGGACGTGAGTTCACCAAGAACATCAAGTACCCCACAAGTTGACGATACTCAGTGGGATTTCCCAACTCAGTCCCAAGAACACTTCCACACAAATTAAAGTTGAGTTCAATCAGAGTAGTCACAGACTTGCAGTCCACCATCTCAAATAACTCCAGCAGCTTCACAACATATTTTCTCTGAGAAAGGAAAATATCACTTGGCTTTTGCTAGACCTCTAGTCCTGGGAATTTGTGCATCAGTCCTACCTCCTTCATTTCAAATTTGGAAGCTATCTCCCTCTTACATTGATGAAAAAGAGTGTCAGAACCTGTCAAGAAGAAAACGTCCACATCGAGAGCCAGAATGAGAGGCTTGTCATTATCAACCTTAAAAAAAAAGGTTTGGATCAACATCACTTCCAGTAAAGCCCAAATTCATCAAGTAGTTATCTATCTCTCATACTAATCCCTAGGGGATTTCTTTAATCCATAGAGGGCTTTCTTCAACCTGCATACATGTGTGTCTTTATCTCGAACTTCGAACCCCAGAATAAACCTCTTCCTTGATTGATTCATGTAAGAAGGCAGTCTTAACATCCATATGATGTAGACTCCATCCTTGCAATGAAATAAAAGAAATAATCGATCGGATGGTGGTGTAGCGAGAAACAAGTGAAAAAATTGCATCATAATCTATGCCTTCCTTTTGCAAGAAGCCTCGAAAAAAAATTTGTGTCTTGAACTTTGAGTACTTTCATCGACTCCATGATTGAACTTATAGATCCATTTTGAGGTGACAACAAATTTTTCCTTCATTTTAGGGACCACATCCTAGACATCATTCTTCATGATTGACTCATATTCCTCGTGCATATAATCCTTTCATAATTTATGCTTCACGACTTATTCAAACGTTCCAGTCTTAGATTGTACAATAGTGCTCATGGCTTCTAGGTACCCTTGGTAAATATTCAGCTTCTTACTTTCACGGAATGTTCCCCTTGGAGAAATATGTCTCTCTGCATATTCAAGAGTGTCTCTAAGCCATGAGGTTCTCCTTTTATTTGAATAAGGTGGATCTATAGGATCCATCAGACCTTTAAAATTGAGCATCGGTTCATCCTTTGGTTCACCGTTCCTTTGAGTTTCTTCTTCTTCTTTTTCTTCCTTTGAGATAGGAATATCTTTGTCGAAGTTGATATCATGACATCTCTCTACTTCTCTTTGACTAGGAACATATATTATATATGCCTTCGAGGTTTCACTATATCCCACAAACACTCCCTTCTTTCTAAAAGCATCCAACTTTCTTCTCTTTTCTTTCGGCACATGAAAATATAAGGTACTTCCAAAAACTATAAAATGAGTGACATCAGGGTTCTTACTAGAGAATACTTCTTTGGGAGCTTTGGAGTCAAATGCAGAATGTGGGCATCTATCTTGAACATACACAATGTTGCTGGCAACTTATCACCATAGGAACTTCGGAAGAGCTTGGTCATAGATCATGGCACAGGAAAAATCCAAAATGGTTCTATTCATCCTTTCAACAACACCATTTTTTTCATGAGTATACACAGTAGTGGTCCCCCTATTAATTCCAACTTCCCTACAATATTCATTTAATTCATTTGATTGATATTCGGTTCCATTATCGATCCTCAAAGTTTTGATATTCTTCCTTGTATTATTTTCAACCAAGGCCTTGAAGGCGTGGAACCACTTGAATGCTTCATCCTTCTTCAAAAAAAATATATCCATTTTTTGTGGGAAAAGTCATCTATAAAAGTGATATAATATAAGCATCCTCCCAAGGATTTTATGGGAAGCATACCAGATAGATTAGAATGAATCAATTGTAACATATCATATGTCTTAGTGACACTTGAGGGGAATGGTCCCCTTGCATGCTTTCCTTACGAACAACCCTGACATACACCTTCATGATCATATTTGAAGTCGGGAATACTTGTCACCACCTTCCTTGCTTTGGGAAGGGCTTCATAAAGAAGGTGTGAAAACCTCCTGTGCCATAACTCAGATTGAAGAGTTGTGTTCCATGTCATGGCTCCCAACAGACTTCCTCCAACCTGATAGTGTGTCAACCCTGAAACTAAGAGTGAATGTGTCTTTGAAGTTCCTCTTCCAAATGCGTACCTTTCCATCGATGAATTCCACCTTGAATAATTTGTCTTCCATGGTCGAGATAGACACTAGATTCTTCTTCAAATTAGATACGTACAACACATCTTGCAAATAGAGGACTTGACCTTGTTTTAGATGAAGGGTCAAATTCTCTGTTCCTTTCACAAGATAGGTGGAATTGTCTCCAAGGATAATTTCCAATTTAGTATCCTTTTTTAACAAATCAGAGTCGGCCTCTTTATATCTAGTGAAGTACCTTGAGGCACCAATATCAATCAACCAGTTATCTAGGGTGTCAGGAGGACATGCAGCAGAATGGAAATATATAAGAATATAGTCATTTTTCTTATCAAAAACATTGGATTAATCATACGTGTAGTTCTTTGAACTCTTGAAATTTTTACCATTTCCATTTCCATTTCGATCAGAGGTTGCATTCCTCTTTCCTTTGAACCTATTGTTCCTTTGATCATTCCCGCTGAAGTTGTTGGTATTGTTGTAGTCATCATATCAAGGAGAGTCCCTTTTTATTGGGGAACTCTCTAGCATAGCGACCAAACTTGTTACAATTGTAACTACTTCCCTCCCTTTCTTTTGGACCCACTCTTCCATGATTTTTATTTCTCAGACCGACATTATTCCTCGTCTTTGCATGAGTGGTGAAGGCAGTAGGATCACTTCCATTCCCATTTGAGGGATGATCGCTCTCCATCATCCTTGTCTCCTCTTGAGTGCATCTCATCAAAAATTCATCAAAATCATGAATTATATTATTATTGAGAATACTAGTATTAATACATACCGTGGTTAGGGGAGACCTCCAAGAGTAATGAGGGTGAGTTCTCGGTCAACTATATCCTCTTCAATAGCTAAGAGATCATCATTGATTTCAATGATCCTCGTGAAGTAGGATTGATAGACGCTCCCTTGTCCATATTGATGTTCTTCAACTTGTTCTTCAAAAAGAGAATTTGATTAGCATTTCTAGCCCTGAACATGCCAACCAACTTATCATACATCTCCTTAGATGTGCCCAGCTCGAAGATATAAGCAACCAAGTTATTATGACTATAATCCCAGATGATCTTATTCACCTTGTTTGCCCCTTTCTTGTACTTTATTTTAGAAGCAACTGATACATTTGATGGAGGCTCGATGATCTTTCCCTACATATATTCCATAACATCCTGATCCTCCCATGTCAGATCAAAGGACATTTTCCAATCATGATAATCATACTTATCATCAGATTTGAATTATAATTATGAAGTCATTGACCTTGGTCCTTATCTATTTAACTTCAGTGATTTATGTTCTCACTCTTTCTTGGGCTTTGTCTTCACCTTATCTTTTACACGATGTTAATTTCAGTTAACCATGGTATGTTCTATGCTTATAGCATTTTACTTCAATATTTCTTATTATCCCAATTCAATTTCTAGATATGAAATCAAATAACCATTGATTGTAAATGATGACAGAACGTAAATAAATCGAAAAAAGACAAGCAAAGACAAGAGACAAAAATATTATTATAATTATTATTATTCAACAGAGAGAGAAAATATATTTTATAGCAGTCAACAGGATGCCTTAGCCAGCAAATTATTTGCTGGTCAAACCAATAAATCAACATCCAATGAAGCTCGGTAAAACTCGGTCAAAATTAGCCTTTATTCAAAGTCAAACATAACCCAAAAAATTCTTGAAATTCATTCAACACATTGGTCAAAGTATGCAGTCAAAACAATAGTCAAACCTGCAGTCAACATCAGTCAAAGTCAACACTTCACCTCGTTTTTCATGCATCCAGCTGCAGCCTCTCCAAATCAGAATTCTGACCGAGAAAATGAATTAAAATCACAAGGGTAGACCCAAATTCAATGTTGGTCAATGCAATCTAGAAAATCCCTAAACCAATCCAAAAATCTCAGCTTTTGTTTCACCCATGTGGAGGAGAGACAAGCCTATAAGGTTGTATGAACCAATCAAATGAAAGAGAGATGTGTGAGATGAATGAATGATGAAATGAGGATAATGTATCTCCTTTTTATATCCATGACTAAGGGTGTGTGAGACAAATTTTGGGGCTTGTGATCCTACATAACAAATCTAGCCGACCTTGACAATTTTCACGTGTTGGAAATAAATTCAAAATCCAACTTCTTCTCATCCAAACAAGATAATATTTAGATCAATCTTGCACTCTTTGAAAGAGGAATAAAAAAAATATCATCTCCATAATATGAGCACTGAAACATGGATTTTGGCCCTAGTTTCCAAATTTAACGAAGTTTAGATATGTTATCAGTGCAACTTTGTATCCAGGATGGATACAATGTGGGCTCAACGGATGTATTCCTAAGTCAATGAAAATTTCCCTTGTGCATAATCGTGGAGGTGCCAAATATAAAATAAACATAAATAGTTTGTGGGGAAGGAAGTTAAAGCTAGTATTCCATGTGGGGCCTATTTTTGGAGCCCAAGGGCTCAGACTCGGATAATTTTGAAAACCATCTTTCAAACAAAATCCTGGGTGTGGCCCTTGGTGATAGTTTAGCATGGGGTCATATTTCCTCGAAGACAGGGGATGTATTTTGGAGTTCGAGGCACCCGATAGTGAGTATAAGGATGCAAGTATGGAAGGCCTGGATATGCTTATGGACAGGAGATAGTTCAAAGGTCTAGGGGTCAGGGAGGTTTTCCAAGAGAAAATTTCAAGCTTACCTAGATATTATTCAAGACCGAATACAAAATAAATTGTGTAATTACATGAAGAAGTGAGGCCTAGTGCTTAGGGGTAAAATGCACAAGTGGTAGCTAGAGTAACATCCCTCTCGAGCCTTCCCGGGACCCGAGGCAGACAGTCAGATTAGTTGCAACATTCAAAAATAAACTACATACATGTTCATACTAATGCTTAATTGACAAAGTGAAGTATTGAAGGATTACCTTGATGTATAAGGTAGATCAGCTGGAGAGAGAAATGCAGTGTGGTGGAATTCCTCTTCACCGGCTCCAAGTCCAAATCCTGAAAGAAAACAAAGAACTAGTGGAATCTTCACAGTTTTATCACTATAAACAATCAAACAAGTATATAATCAAACATTAAACTATGTAGATCTAAGCCACTTATAACATGTATCTTAAACAAATAAACAATAGATGCATCAATAAGACACCAAGTGGACAAAATAGAGGCAATTCTATTACTTATAGAAGGAATATTACAACCATCAGTTTTTTCAAGCTTCCTTCAGTCCTCTGAATCCTCACCCTCTCTCCTCAACATCCAAGTGTGACAATTCTTAGGCCAAGAGTTCTCAATGAACCTAGCCAACCATGAAACCTCACACTCAACAAAAAAAGTACGCTCTTCACACAATCAACCTTTCGACCTTTGACAATGAACCCTAGGCTACAATTTCTAAGAATTTGGGAGGATCAATCTTGACATTCTTCTACATTAGTTAGAATAGGGAAAAATCCATGATGTTTCCATGATTTTCCTAGATTTTTTCCCTCTTTGGATGCTCAGTTGGGTTTAGTAATGTCTAATCAGAGGCCTGCACCATAGGTTGCTACTTTTTGGACTGACTCCTTGAGAAAAAATAGGAAATTTCAATCAGTTACTGCAGAATTTGTCCATTTTTCCTCATGAAACACGGGTAACACTTCCCCTTAGGCAAAAAAGTTCTCTAACCTAGGCACTAGTGCTCCCTTAAAGAGGAAAGGATGCATTATAACTTTACCTAGTTGTCTCTAGGGTGCACTACCTTGGACAAATAGGTATTTATCTAGGTAATTTTCTTCCTTCCATATATCCTTCTCCTTTGAGCTAATGAGGAGGTCATTTGTACTGTAACATATTCCCCCTAAAGCGTGAGGTCAGAGGTGAAGACGATGGCTGAAATACTTTATAAAATGTGTAGTAGAGCGAGAGGAGTTGGAGGACTGAGGAAAACCTGAAACAAACAACATATGTCAAAAATATAAATATTTTTCCTGAGTCGGGCATTCCCATGCTCAATAGCTATATCAAAATGATTTCTCCATGAAGAGATATGACCATTATGTCCACCAATAAGCACAATTTGAAAGCTTTTCTCATGATAGGATCAATATGATAAGTTGTCTCTGAAAACAATATAGCATATTGGGAGGGGAAACAAAGCTATGATGTAAGCCTTAACCCAAGGTCTTAGTCATCACTTCACTAAACTACATATTTCCACACATGTGAATAAAGGACTTGTAGTCAAACATGCGAGAAATCATCTCATTACTAGTCAATGATGGAAAATGTTAACATACGCGAGAATGACCACCAATAAGGATGATGGTCTCCAAGATGCATAGTACAATTTAGCGAGTGTGAATAAATGGTGTTTATGTCAAACACTCGTAGAATCATTCGACTAGGAGCCAGTGATGAAAACCCCCAATCAAGCATAATTTAACCGACCACTGATGTCTACAAACTCCAAGGTACTGATATGTTTCTCGATCAACTTCCTAGATAAGATGTTGAAGTCAATAGGAAGAGATCTGTCAAAAGGAAGACAATGAGGCGTCATACAATTGACACGAAACAGGAAAAGATGATTTTTTTTTTTAAGATAGTCAAGAGCAAATGGTACTAACTGACGACGAAAAATGATTTATGGCATATGATGGCTTGGTTTATACAAGAATCATTAGATAACGAGATCTCTTGAAAAATAGAAGGCAAAGTAATTAGGGTACCAGGTAGCTTAGGATTATGAACACCAAAGAGTGTTAGGATTCACTAATGCAGGGACATCGGCATACGAAGGCTAAACTCATAGAATGGTAGGGTTTTCCTAATTACGAGAGAATTTTCTAGGGAGTGCTTGTTCAAGGTGTTGTTGCCAAATCAACTTTCAAAGTATAATATGAGTCTCTACTTTGTCTAAATCCCCCTCATCAGGTTAGGTTTAATGAGTGCAAAATGGTAAACGTAGTGATCTTTTCATATTTAGCGAGTTTGAAAAACATCGTAAAAGACAACTCCAAGGGGGTACCTTTGACATGGTTGATGACCAAGTGCGATAAAGGGAGAATAGTATGCCCGTCATAGTTCCTTTTTCATAAGTTAGTCGATTGAATCCAGATAAAGTGATAAACCTATGTTCAACGAACTTCTACCTCATTTTTTTATGAGTACGAGGAGATGAAATAAACTCAATATTATTCATGAATTTTAAACGAGTCAGATGAAGAAAAACTAGATCCTCTCCGTGAAATTTTAATGAGTCCAACAAAGAAAAAATCGGTGTCTTTTTTGGTTTTTAACAAGCTATAAAAATATGGAAAATAATGCCCCATAGTTCTTCATCATGGTAGTTTAACGAGCCCGATGAAGGAAACTCGAGGTTTTTTTAGTTTTATGAGCTAGAAAATTTCCCTAAAAATAAGGCTCAAGCCAGGTCAAGCATGGTCAAATCTTCCTAGAAACACTGACAATTCATCAAAACATCGATAAATTCGATAAAACAACATTTTCATCAAAAAATAGCGTAAATTTACCAATTTCAAATGACTATCTACTGCTTTGCGAGGGTGGACAGGTCAGACCCTTTGCCGCATAATATTGAAATCATCATAAATCTTGATTTCATGCTCAAATATAGAAGGATCTATACCATTCATTTCATCGTAAGACCAAGAAAAAACATCGCAGAACTCCTTAAAATGGAATGTGAAGCATGCAATTTCCTCCAGACTGCAATCTGTATATTTTCCACGATACCCGTTTGACCAAGATATCTATGAGCATGGTCTTAGAAATATTTCCCATGTTGCCTTCTGCATTGATATTTTGAATAGTCGTATAAGTATATGGAACGATCTCAGGTGGGTCGAAAGATGATATTTGTATATTGATCGTGTTTGAATCAGACATTGATGCATGATGGTGAAATTCTCCCCAATGTTGTTCCTCTAGAGACATGATCTCTTAGATAGCTTAATCTATAGGCAGGACTTAATCGAGGATATCCTTAGAAGGAACTATGTTGGGCAAGAGGGTGGTACCATTGGTCGAAACCAAAGCAATGGAGGGTTTAGATGTTGATTGGATGGCTTGATAGGCCAACTCAACTGGTGATAGTGGCATCTCATCTCCGTAGGAATCAATTTCTGAAGGCTCTGTTAGAATCTAGGGGTTGATAGAGACATCTGAGATGGTGGATATCATTGATCTAAAATGGAAGTATTTTTTATGCTATGCAAAGTATCCAAATAGATATAATAATGTGTGTAAAAGGTTCTCCTTAAATTGCAGGTTAAACAATTAGTTTTGGCTTTGTTTAACAGGTTTCTGTGAGAGGTTTGATTAAGTATTTTAATTTTTTATCATTGTACAACATAAAAGAACAGAAAATATACTTCAAAAAATCACATTAGTCAGCTATTTGTTGAGCAGTTCACCCCTCCTGGGCTACATCTGTTGGTCCAAGCCTCCCAAATGGCATGTCCCTCTTGTATTAATTTGCTCAAAATGAAAGTACAAGTGAAAATAAGCCTTAATAGGAAAAAAAATCTATAAAATCAGCTTCAGAAGATATGAAATATCTAGAGAGGACTATTCATTTACATAAAATTGATAAAGGATGCCCAATACACTGCCTTCTCCATGATGGCCCTAATGGCTCCTTGATCTTCCCCGAAGCTAAAACTACTGAAGATCACCTATGTTCAACCTGAAACCTATTCAAAACTGCTCATAATGTTGAAGAGACTCAAAATTAACTATTTTTACACTCAATTTGGTTCAATAATGAGGGAGTTATGGCAGAAACAAGAAAACTGCCCAATGTCCCCCAAAAACCCCATTAAAAGTGGAGGACTGCCAGTTAACAGTGCCAAAATGGAAACTTTGCTGAAAAAAGAGGGTCCGATAACCTTAATTATCGAACAAACTACAATTACAGTAAATGTTGGGTGGATGGGCATGTGACCGCCCCCGCCTAACTGCCATGAAGACCTCCTCCGTAGCCGACGCATCAACTAACTTTGGCATTAAATGTTTAAGTCACGTTCACATGTGCATTTAGTGCTAACCGCCTGTGGGCGGATAAATGTTTAACCATAGCAGTTATGGTTATTCGAGGTGCTGGCCACATGGGCCCAAAACTACGGAGTTAACCGTAACCACCGCAATGTTTGGTTTGGGCACAGGTCACAGCATGAAGACACATGGCGTCGGGGCTAGCCCTTTAAAAATTCCACCCGTTCAATCCATTTTATGCCACGGTTCTGCAGTTTGGTTGAATGATGATAGGGCTATCCCTGAGGGGCTAGCTCGAACCCCTTTTCCGCTCGATCAAAAAACATGATAATACGTTCAGACTTTCACGACAGGTCAAGTCGTTTGCCCAGCCGGGCCGGTCGAGTCACCTTGCATGAGGTGTCGGGTCGTGTGTTCGAAACATGCTAGCCACATAATTTTTGCCCTTTCACACATTGGCCTAGGGCCACGTGGCAGCCTCTGAGTAGGCCACATGGCACACACTGATAGGCCTTCCATAAACATTAAAAAAATAACTTTTGCCTTATTTTTTTTTAATAAAAAAAGACATAGTCAACTTAAGTCAAAAGTCTTGTTTTGGGGTTTACTAGATGATTTCAAACCTCAATAACTTCTGCATATGACCTCAGTTTTGAGAACCGTTCATGGCGACAGAATCACAGTGATGAGACCTTTCCAGTCATTTAGATTGCAACCACTTCTGGTCACTTTCATTTTTGAGCATTTTTTATAGCTTGGACATGATCTCCTGATCACACCTCCCCACTGGGAATCTTTTGGACCCCAAAAACTCTATGGACTGCTGAAACTGATATGTACAGTAAATGAGAGTACAACACCCTCTTCTCTTCAACCTCCAAACACTTGCCTTTCATGGCTAGTGACTTTGAACCAGAACTAGAAAGCAATTCACACTTCCCTTCCTCGATGCGCTTGTCCTCCTGTCAAGAATTGTCTTTCTTGCACTCACTCAGAAAATTTCTGGCGAGAAATTTTCAGAAGGAAATTGAACATCGTTGCCTTTATCAATGATCCAATGTGGCTCAAACAAACGAGATATTAGAACATAAAATACATGCATACAACCGAAATTTGCATATGTACAAAATGAGTACATCTTACTGTGCTAAGAAGTCCATCCACTTCTTACCAAGCCAATTCCATGGAGACTTTTGCTGCTGCAACTCTTCTTTATGTGAAACTTCATTTTTCACATCAATAATTGAATCCTTGGCTCCACCTTTTCCAATCTTTCTGTCCACTTGCTGCATGTGCTTGGGACAACTAGTTGGATGCAAAGTCCAACAATGGGAGACAACATGTCCCCTCTTTTGGCATTATATGCAATTCTTATGCACCTTCTTTGAAATTTTTCTTTGCTTCATCTACTTCCTGTATGCCTTCTTCCTCTTCCAGCATCTCAAAACATCATGGTTAAATCGACCACAATATATACAACAAATATTTCTTCCATTTAAGCATGCAAAATTATCATGCTTTGCAGAAACACAATCAAATTGATCATGGGAAGATTTATACCTCTTGTGCTGCTTTGTATGTTCATCCTTTTTTCCTTCATGAGGAGATGAACTAGTAGAGGCTCCAGCTTTCATTTGCAGACTAACATCATCGTTCTTGTCTTGAAAACTATCTGAACTCACATGCTTTCCATAAGCTGCATGTATACCATCTTCTTGCTGCAACAAAGGCTTAAAGCAATGAAAATAATATTTGAAACAAATTTTACATATTTTCATCTTATAACTTGGAACAAAGGTTCTCTTTAAAGTAGCTTCACATGCTTTCATGGTTTTGGAGTCTTCGCCATTAAATTTCACATAACCAAGACCAAGATTCTTGGGTTGTTCCTCAACCAAAATAGGATCAACCATGCCTTATGCATGCTTGCCTAAACCTTTTCCTTCATAGCCCATTTTAATCATTAACTTGGACCCTATACCTCTCATGTGTTTTTCGAAAGAACCAACACATATTTCTAATGAGGAAACTGAAGAAAAATTAGAATGGATTACCTCTTCCTCATGCATGTTCCTGGTAAAGGCTTCTTGAGCTTTATGGAGCTACATCTCCATATCATGCAATATTTGAGGAATTTCTTCCTTCTCTTGCTTCATGGAAAACAATTGTTCACAAATTTTAGTGCTTTCCCTTTTATCCTTAAACAAAATTTGCACCATGTCCTTCAATATAATAAATTCATGCTTCATATCTTCATCGAAGAATCTTGTGAAGTAGGAAACCTCACTTGTAGAAGTTGTCATTATGATATCAATGAACAAAAGTAACTTGAAAAAAAAGCTCACAAAAATTTCTAAAAAAATAACAAGATTTTTGTAAACCAAATGGCTGTAGAGACAGACTCTTATTCGAGCAGCCAAACAACAAACAAACTCTAAGAGCTTCTTAACAAACAATCATCAAGAGGGTTTGTGTTCCAAGGGTGACCTTAAGGTACTTTGGCGTATGGAAGAAGCCTTCAGCCCTTTTCTTCCTTTTTTTCCTCTCCAGGACTTAGTTATCAATAGTTATCCCTTCACCTCTAGCAAACTCAAACAACATTCAGTTTTCAAATAGTAAAACAATCAATCTTTTACATTGTTTTAACACCTTTCCAGTAATACAAACAATATCTTTCTCTATCAATCAAGTGACCAACCTCGCTCTGCACATCTTGCAAGAGTCGTTATGAAAACTATTAAACAAATCCTTTTGCACAAATGTTAAACATAGAAAATACTCTAGCTTAACCTAATGCTCAACCTGAGCTCTGGTACCAACTTGATATGAAATGGAAGTATTTTTTACGCTACGCAAAGTATCCAAAAAGATATAATAATCTATGAAAAAGGTTCTCCTTAAATTGCAGGTTAAACAATTAGTTCTGGCTTTGTTTAACAGGTTTTTGTGAGAGGATTTATTAAGTATTTTAATTGTTTATCATTGTACAGCATAAAAGAATAGAAAATAAACTTCAACAAAGCACATTACTCAGCTATTTGTTGAGAAATTCACCCCTCCTGGGCTACATATGCTGGTCCAAGCCTCCCAAATGGCATGTCCCTCTTGTATTAATTTGCTCAAAATGAAAGTACAAGTGAAAATAAGCCTTACTAGGAAAAAATATTTGTAAAATCAGCTTCAAAAGATATGAAATAGCCAGAGAGGACTATTCATTTACATAAAACTAATCAAGGATGCCCAATACACTGCCTTCTCCATGATGGCCCTGATGGCTCCTTGATCTTACCCGAAGCTAAAACTGTTGAAGATCACCTTTGTTCGACCTGAAACCTATTCCAAACTGCTCAAAATGTCGAAGAGACCCAAAATTGACTATTTTTCACTCAATTTGGTTCAATAATGAGGGAGTTATGGCAGAAACAAGAAAACTACCCAATGTTCCCCAAAAACCCCACTAAAAGTGGAGGACTGCCAGTTAACAGCGCCAAAATGGCAACTCCACTGAAAAAAGAGGGTTCGCTAACCTTAACTGTCAGATGAACTACAGTTATAGTAAATCCTGGGCGGATGGGCATGTAACCGCCTCGCCTAACCATCGTGAAGACTGCCTCCGTAGCCGACGCATCAACTAACTTTGGCATTAAATTTTTAAGTCATGTTCACATGTACATTTAGCACTAACCGTCTAGTGGGTGGATAAATCTTTAACCGTAGCATTTATGGTTAGTTGAGGTGCTGGCCACATGGCCCTGAAACCACAGAGTTAACCATAACCACCATAATGTTTGGTTTGGGCACAGGTCACAGCATGAAGACACATGGTGTCAGGGCTAGCCCTTTAAAACTTCTGCCCGTTCAATCTGTTTTTGCCACAGTTTTGCAGCTTGGTCGAATGGCGACTAGGCTAGCCCCAAGGGGCTAGCCCGAACCCCTTTTCCGTCCAATCAACAAACACGATAATCTATTTTGGAAATATGTGCAAGTCTTATGCACCTTCTTTGAAAGTTGTCTTGCTTCATCTGCTCTATGTATGCCTTCTTCCTCATCCAGCATATCGAAAAATCATTTTTAAATAGACCACAATATGTACAGTAAATTTTTCTTCCATTTAAGCATGCAAAATTATCATGATTTGCAGAAACACAATCAAATTTATCATGGGAATATTTATACCTCTTGTGCTACTTTGCATGTTCATCCTTTTTTCCTTCATGAGGAGATGAACTAGTAGAGGCTTCAGCTTTCATTTACAGACTAACATCATTGTTCTTGTCTTGAAAACTGGATGAACTCGCATGCTTACCATAAGCTGCATGTCTACCATATTCTTCCTACAACAAAGGCTTAAAGCAATGGAAATCATATTTGAAACAAATTTTACATATTTGCATCTTAGAACTTGGAACAAAGGTTCTTTTTAAAGTATCCCCACATGCTTTCATGGTTTTGGAGTCTTCGCCATTAAATTGCACATAACCAAGACCAATATTCTTGGGTCGTTCTTCAACAAAAATAGGATCAACCATGCCTTGTGCATGCTTGCCTAAAAATTTGCCTTTATAGCCCATTTTAATCATTAACTTGGACCCTATACCTCTCATGTGATTTTCGAAAGAACTAACACATCTTTCTAACGAGGAAACTGAAGATAAATAGAATGGATTACCTCTTCCTCACGCATGTTCTTGGTCAAAGCTTCTTGATCTTGATGGAGATGCATCTCCATATCATGCAATGTTTGAAGAATTTCTTCCTTCTCTTGCTTCATGGAAAACAATTTTTCACAAAGTTCAATGCTTTCTCTTTTATCCTTAAACAAAATCTGCACCATGTCCTTAAATATAATAAATTCACGCTTCATATCTTCATCGAAGAATCTTGTGAAGGAGGAAACCTCACTTGTAGAAGTTTTCATTATGATGTCAATGAACAAAAGGAACTTTAAAAAAAAACTCACAAAGATTTCTAAACAAATAACAAGAATTTTTTTAAACCAAATGGTTGTAGAGACAGACTCTTATTCAAGCAGCCAAACAACAAACAAACTCCAAGAGCTTCTTAACAAAAAATTGTCAAGAGGGTTTGTGTTCCAAGGGTGACCTTAAGGTACTTTGGGGTAAGGAAGAAGCCTTCGGCCCTTTTCTTCCTTTTTTTCCTCTCCAGGACATAGTTATCAATAGTTATCCCTTCACCTCTAGTAAACTCAAACAATAGTAAGTTTGTAAACAGTAAAATAATCAGTCTTTTACACTATTTTAACACCTTTCCATTAATACAAGAAATAGCTTTCTCTGTCAATCAAGCAACCAACCTCGCTCTGCACAACTTGTAAGAGTCGTAATGCAAAATATTAAACAAATCCTTTTGCACAAATGTTAAACATAGAAAATACTCTAGCTTAACCTAATGCTCAACCTGAGTTCTGATACCAACTTGATATGAAATGGAAGTATTTGTTACGCTATGCAAAGTATCCAAACAAATATTAATGTGTGCAAAAGGTTCTCCTTAAATTTCAGGTTAAACAATTAGTTTTGGCTTTGTTTAACAGGTTTCTGTGAGAGGATTGATTAAGTATGTTAACTGTTTATCATTGTACAACATAAAAGAATAGAAAATAAACTTCAACAAAGCACATTACTCAGCTATTTGTTGAGCAGTTCACCCCTCCTGGGCTACATCTGTTGGTCCAAGCCTCCCAAATGGCATGTTCCTCTTGTATTAATTTGCTCAAAATGAAAGTACAAGTGAAAAAAAGCCTTAATAGGAAAAACTCTCTATAAAATCAACTTCAGAAGATATCAAATAGCCAGAGAGGACTATTCATTTACAATAAACTGATAAAGGATGCCCAATACACTACCTTCTCCATGATGGCCTTGATGGCTCCTTGATCTTCCCCGAAGCTAAAACTGCTGAAGACCACCTATGTTCGACCTGAAACCTGTTCCAAACTGCTCAAAATGTCGAAGAGACCCAAAATTGACTATTTTACACTCAATTTGGTTCAATAATGTGGGATGTTGGGAAAAATACTGAGAGGGGGGGGGGGTGAATCAGTATTTAGGACTTAATCAAAATTTTCTTTTCTTTCTCTTAAGACCATATGTTACAGTACTGCATCCAATATGTATGTCCAGATATCTTATTATGTCTTTACTTAGAGTATTGCATCAGCTAAGAATTAAGCATGAACAGAAATAGCATAACAAAACAACACATATGAACTCTCGAATTTAAGGTGGAAACCCAATTTGGGAAAAAACCACCGCTTCTGTAATCTCAGTCTTCAATATTTATTGTAGAGAAAACTTCTTACAATATATGATGGTGCAGACTTATATCAGCACGCAGGCACCCACCTGCAGAAGGCTTCAACCTTATCTCGATTACCAGCCTCTCCTGGAAGGGAGCTACTACCCCCTTCTCTCGTTTACCAGCTACCACTGGAAGGGAGCTACAACCCCCTCTCTGAAGGCTTCGCCCTCAGCACCACTGCAGACCACGTTTCATCAACTTTCATATACGACATACCTTTTCGGTCACTAGATTTATTTATTTTGTGTATACTCACACCGGTTCCTCATGATTTCGTTCGTCATTCACACCAGAGATTCATCATTATATTCAAGGGTGCATTGTAGTTTCAAATTTATTAGTTAAGAACAGAGCTCGCCCATACAAATATTATTTTTAGAAATTTTTATTCACCACCCTTACAATGCACGCATCGTTCTTTATTTTTCTTTTCCTTATATAGTTTTCCCTTTATTAAAACCATGAGTCAAAACCACGAACCGCTAATGGTATTCCTCTGACAGTATTCATTTTAGTTTATCCCACGGGGCTTTTTATCTCCTTTTAATTTTTATTTATCAATTTGAAGAAATTGATAAATAAATATATTTACAATTTTTACCAGAACTTTAGGATTAAATTTAACCCTTCGCATTTTAACCCTTCCAAATAATATGGTAAACCTTTGACCCCGGGCCCACAAATATAGTCAATAGCCAATCAAATACGTGCATGGTGCCATAGGTAAACTTCCCGCAAGTCCAACGTCTGATCATCGTTGGATTAGCAAAATTCCAGATCAATGGCGTATATGCATATCGCTCGACCTCCGATGCCGAACATTAACGTGCAATGGTCCGCCGTACCTGTGTTAATCTTCACGCACCTTCAACAATTGACGACCGTCCGATGACTCCTTCCCAGATCAACGACGCTCAACGATATCGCTGGGTGTCCTGGGTCGAATTATAATGCGCGATAGCGCACAGTAAACAGTGGTTTTGTAGAATCGTACAGGGACACGTGTCGCCCGTTCTATGGAATCGCTCCCCACCTCTTAATATTGCTTGCCCGTTGAAAGCGGTGCAATGAAAACCATAAACCGCCTTCACTATTCCTCCTTCATGGTTCCGCCCTTCGCTCAAGGTTCCGTTCATGATTCCAAAGGGTTAGTCTGGGTTTGCGCTATAACTCTGGTCTATCTTTGGCAGGATTTCCAATAACCAATGAACAAAAGTAGTTCTCTTCTGACGGGATTTCCTTACAAACATTGACTCGTGACAAATCAATGTCATTCCTCAATTCTGCTAACATGTCAACCTTCCATTTCGGAGTTCTATCCTGTCACAGTTCCGCTTCTACCTGTACATTCAAAAAAATCATATCTCTGCCACCATTAAGTTCTTCAATGGATACACTGAATGCCTCGAGAGCCCCCGATATATTCAACCAAGTAATTCCACGACTGCAAATATCAAACTAAGCTAGATATTCATTACAAGAAGGTCTCATCCTGGAATTCGAATCCTACCACCATGATTCCTCAACAAGGTTTCACTTTTAACTCCATTCGCAGAGAGATTCAGGGGATTCCACACAAGAATTACATCAGTAAATACACATATAATACACATATCCTTAACAATGAATTCATTCTTCTCCAGGCACCGTAGGTATCCTCTTGTCTCTTCCTAGCAGCTCTCCCTTTCTACTGCTCTGTCTCATCTGCTGCCTCTGCTACCTTTCTGTCTCTTTTTCCTTATGGATAGTTTACGTGCTACTCCTGTGCTTTGCCAATTTCTTTTCCATCAATGACAACATTTCCAACAATATCCCCCTTTGGCATTGATGGAAATACTCTTCCTCTGATGGCCTTACAGAAGCCCTTTGTTGCTTTTCCTCCCCCTTTGACATCAATGGCAAATATTTTTATCAAGATCCTTTGAACCGATAATTCCATGCTCCCCCCGAGATCATGTTGCATCTTCAAACATAATATGACCAATGCTCCCCCTGAGCCTTTGCATTCAGAGATGCCTAACAGCACCTCACACCCAATTTAATCTTCTGTATTTAAGTAGACCTGATCCTCTGCATGGCAAAGACTACTCCCAGTTTCTATCTGAGATATTCAAACGCTTCCCTGGGTAGAGGTTTGGTAAATATATCAGCAACTTGTTCTTTGGAGGAAACATACTCCAATTTCACCTTTTGTTCAAGCACTTGTTCACGTAAGAAGTGATATTTGATGGGAATGTGCTTGGTCTTGGAATGCATAACAGGATTCTTTGAGATACTGATAGCACTTGTATTATCACACATAATGGAGATAGGAGGTGAAAATTTGATTTGAAAGTCTTGTAGAGTTTGCATCATCCAGAGAATTTGAGTGCAACATGATGCAGCAGCCACATATTCTGCTTCTACTGTAGATAAGGCAATGGAGCTTTGCTTCTTGCTGAACCAAGATACTAACCAGGGCCCCATATAGAATGCACCACCACTAGTGATTTTCTGATCATCAACACTTCCAGCCCAATCTGCATCAGTGTATGCATGCAGAGTAAGATCAGCATTCTTTGGATACCATAGTCCAAAGTCTTGAGTTCCTTGTATATATTTGAATATTCTTTTCACACTTGAAGATGAGACTCTTTTGGATTAGCTTGGAATCGTCCAACAATCCCAACTGCATGCATGATGTCTGGTCTTGTCCCAGTGAGATAAAGTAGACTTCCTATCATAGATCTGTATTCAGGTTGATTCACCGTGGGGGAATCATCATTAGAACTGAGATAACATTCGGTTATCATTGGTGTACTTACAGGTTTGCAGTCTTCCATGCCATACTTCTTCAAGATTTTCTTGAGGTATTTTGCTTGTGATAAGAATATGCCATCTGTTGCTTGTTGCACTTGCAAGCCAAGAAAGAATGTTAGTTCCCCAAGAAAAGACATTTCAAATTCTTGCTGCATATCAGAAGCAAATTTCTGACTCATAAACTCTTTATTACTTCCAAAAATGATATCATCAACATATACAACCACAATCAATAGTTTTTCATTTTCAGTTTTTGTGTATAAGTTGCTATCAGCAGACCCCTTTGAAAATCCTTGTTGATGAAGATATTTGTCAAGATGATAGTACCATGCCCTTGGAGCTTGTTTGAGACCATATAGAGCCTTTTTAAGTCTACAAACAAGTTTTTCATCATTTCCCAAGATGAATCCTTCTGGTTGTTCTATATAAACTTCTTCTTCTAGATCACCATTGAGAAAAGCATATTTAACATCCATTTGATAAACTTTGATTTGTTGGAAGCTTGAAAAAGTAAGAAACATTCTTATGGCTTCAAGTCTAGCTGCAGGAGCAAAAGTTTCTTCAAAGTCTATACCTTCTTGTTGAGCATACCCCTTGCAAACAAGTCTAGCTTTATTTCTTATAACATCCCCATTCTCATTTAACTTGTTTTTGAATATCCATTTAGTTCCAATGACATTTTTGTCATGAGGTCTTAGTACTAATTCCCAAGTGTGATTCTTTTCAATTTGATCAAGCTCTTCATTCATGGCTTGAATCCAAAATTCATCTTTGCTAGCTTGATTGACATTGTGTGGTTCAATGGTGGATAGAAATGCCAGATAGCTAGAAGATCCCACAAGAGTCCTTCTTGTTTGTACACCTGATCCCTTTTCTCCCAAAATTTGAGATTCTGGATGATTCTTTTGAACATATCTGGATGGAGCCTTTTCAGACAAATCATCTTCGGGTTCTTCATTGGGTTCATTGTTTGTATCATTACTATTTGATGTAGAAACATATATGTCATCATCATCATCTTCAATTGTTGTTTGTTTTTCCTCTTTTGGAGCTGTTGGAGACTCATCAATAACAACATCTATACATTCAACAATCTTCCGAAGTCTTTTATTGTAACATTTATATGCCCTACTCCTAGAGGAGTAACCAAGAAATATTCCTTCATCTGCTCTGGGTTCAAACTTGCCAAGTTTTTTATCATTATTCTTGATAAAGCATTTGCTCCCAAAAATTCTAAAATGCTTAATAGTGGGAGGATTACCATACCAGAGTTCATATTGAGTTTTATCACTATTTACACGAATATGTGCTTTTTTTAGAATGTTTACTGCTGTATGTGCTGCTTCTCCCCAAAATTTTTCAGGTGTTCCGGAATCATCAAGCATAGCTCTAGCCATTTTTTGAACTGTTCTGTTCATTCTTTCTGCAACGCCATTCTTTTTTGGAGTGCCAGCTACAAAGAACTGTCTTTTTATGCCATGTTGTTCATAGAATTCAAGGAATTCATTGGATGTATATTCTCCTCCTCGATCAGATCTGAGACACTTGATTTTTAGATCTAATTCATTCTCAACTAGTTCTTTGAAGATCTAAAATTTCTCAAATGCTTCATCTTTGTGTTTAAGCAGCCCAATCCAACACATTCTAGAAAAGTCATAAATGAATAAGATATAGTATTCTTCACCACGTGGTGAATTTTTCCTCATAGGTCCACATATGTCAGTATGAATGAGTTCAAGAGGCTTACTTGATGATCCTTCCTTGGCATTAAATTGTACTCTGGTTTGCTTGCCGAATTGACAAGATTTGCATATGATATTTTCAAGTAGAGAAATATTGGGAAGATCACGAACAGCTTTAAGTCTGCTTGATTTGTTGATTTGAGAGAAGCTCAGATGCCCCAACCTTCTATGCCATAGCCAATTTTCTGAAGATTTACTCAAATAACATTGTTCTTTGGGGTTCTTCAATATATACAAGTTGTTTGGAGTTCTTTTTCCTTTTATAATTGCTTTACCTGTATCAAGATCACATACCACACATTCTTTTGAACTAAAGACAACTTTAGTTCCTTGATCACACATTTGACTTACACTTAACAAGTTATGCTTTAATCCATCCACATACATGACTTCATTAGCTTTCACTTTTTCTTTTAGAAAAACAGACCCTTTTCCCTTAATGATTGCAGGAGTATCATTTCCAAATGTAACATTCTTTTCCTTTTCTAGAGCACTATATGCAAGAAGTTTGTCTTTATCACCTGTCATGTGTCTTGAGCATCCACTGTCAATGTACCATTGGTTTTCTTCATCTTCTGCAAATAACGCTATGCCACAATTTTCAACCTGTAATTCCTTCTTTTTCCATACTTTGGAGCTTGAAGGAACGTGTTCTTTTGGCTGAACTTTGCTCCTGCATTCAGATTCTTCATGGCCAAAGTTATTGCAATAAGCACATTCAACTTCATTTTGAAGAGGAGAAAAGTTGTTATAGGTATTCTTCTTTGTTTCAATATCAATCCTTTTCTTTCTTGCTTCTCTTTTCATGATGGTTTTATATGCAACACATTGAACAACTTTATGACCAAAATTGTGACATGAGAAACATTGTCCATTGAAGAAGAAATTTCTGCGATCATAAAATATTCTATATGAATTTACTTGTTGATTGGTGTTTCTTTGAAAGACATTCCTGTTAGTGTTCTTTGAATTGAGATGATCATGCTTTATCTGTAAAGATTCTTTATTCCCTTGCTGAGTGGCAGCATGTTGTAAACCAGCTGTAACTGCTTTTAGATAATTTGGTGCTGAAACCTGAGAATATTCTCCAATATATCCAAGACCTGTCTTTATAAGAGGAGAACGTTGTACCTTGATAATATCATCTAATGTTTCAGATCCTTTAGCAAATCAAAGATTCAGAGTTTTTACTTTCTCAAGTTCTTTTCTTAGACTTACTACCTCACACTCTAATTTCTCATTGTGTTTCTCCTTTTCTTCAAGCTGATTTTTCAGAGTTTCTATGATTATTTTACTTTCTTCTAAGCAAGTCTTGAGTTTAATGTTTTCATCAAGAAAATCACTGTCTTCTAGAGCATCCACAAAAGTATCTTTTTCTTCTCTAGATTCTTTTTCAAATTCCATGAGAAGTCTAAGATCTTGTTCACATTCTTCCTCACTATCAGATAACCCATCACTATCTTCATGAGTATAGTAATTCTTTCTAGTACTAAAACGATTCTTATTCCTTTTTGCTACTTCCTTCCCCTTTTTATGTGTTTCTTTATAAGGACACTTAGCAGCATAATGACCAACTCTTCCACAATCAAAACATTTGAAAGGAAGCTTACCTCTGAACCGTCCTGTGCCAAGTTGAAGTTTCTTTACAAATTTTATCTCATCTTCTTCTGAGATATATCCTGATCCTTCTGTTTTTTGTACTTCCTTCCCTTTTGTAGAAGTTCTAAAGACTGCTTATTTGACTTCAGAAGGTCCTCCTCTTCTCATTTCATATGCAGTTAGTATGCCATGAAGTTGCACCACAGTAAGATTTTGAAGATCCTGCTTTTCTTCAAGAGCAGAAACTTTTGACTCAAATTTTTTTGTTAGTGATCTTAAGACTTTCTCAACCAAAGTAGATTCGGTTATTGTTTCTCCCAGATTTCTCATACAATTTACAATATCATCAAGACGTAAAAAGAAATTGGAAATGCTCTCCTCATTATCCATTTTTAGATTCTCATATTGAATTCTGAGAGTTTGGAGTTTAGCACTTTTTACCTTTGCATCACCTTCATAACTTAGAATGATTTTGTCCCATATTGTCTTGGCTATATTCAGCTGCATGAATTTGACAAATTCTGATTCAGTTAGACTTCCCAATAGAGCATTGACTGCCTTTGCATTGCTTCATAATTCTTTCTTTAAATGGATCTGTAGTCTGCTATGATGGGTCTGAGTATCTTGTTTCAACAGTACCCATACTCTCCGGTAAGATAGGATCTCATCCTTGTTTTCCAGAAGATTAAATTTTTTTCGTTAAAGAGCGGAGGCCTGATAGATGTTGTTCCATCTTGATTGCTCATCTTGCTTGATCTTCATGAAATTGACTTTACAATCCTCCTCAGTGGCCTGGTGTTGGAAAAATGCGGGGGGTGAATCGATTATTGGGGCTGAATCAGAATTTTCTTTTCTTTCTCTTAAAACCATATGTTACAATACTACATCCAATATGTATGCCCAGATATCTTATTATGTCTTTACTTAGAGTATTGCATCAGATAAGCATTAAGCATGAACAGAAATAACAGAATAAACCATCACACAAAAAAACACATATGAACACCAGGATTTAAGGTGGAAACCCAATTCGGGAGAAAACCACCGCTGCTGTAATCTCAGTCTTCAATATTTATTGTAGAGAAAACTTCGTACAATATATGCTGGTGCAGACTTATACCAGCACGCAGGCACCCACCTGCAGAAGGCTTCAACCTTCTCTCATTTACCAGCCTCTCACAAGAAGGAAACTACCCTGCTCTTGTTTACCCATTTCTGCGGAAGGGCTACAACCCCTCTGCGAAACCGACCCTCAGCACCACTGCGGACCACGTTTCATCAACTTTCATATACGACATACCTTGCCGGTCACCAGATTTATTTATTTTCTGTATACTCACACCGGTTCCTCGTGATTTCGTCCATCATTCACACCAAAGATTCATTATTATATTCAAGGGTGCATTGTAATTTCATATTTATCAGTTAAGAACAGAGCTCGCCCATACAGATATTCTTTTTAGAAATTTTTATTCACCACCCTTACAATGCACGCATCGTTCTTTATTTTTCTTTTCCTTATATAGTTTTCCCTTTATTAAAACCATGAGTCAAAACCACGAACTGCTAATGGTATTCCTCTGACAGTATTCCTTTCAGTTTATCCCACGGGGCTTTTGATCTCCTTTTGATTTTTATTTATCAATTTGAAGAAATTGATAAATAAATATATTTACAATTTTGACCAGAACTTTAGGATTAAAGTTAACCCTTCGCATTTTAACCCTTCCAAATAATATGGTAAACCTTTGACCCCAGGCTCACAAATATAGTCAATAGCCAATCAAATACGTGCATGTTGCATAGGTAAACTTCACGCAATTCCAGCGTCCAATCATCGTTGGATTAGCAAACTTCCAGATCAACGGCATATATGCATATCGCTCGACATCCGATGCCGAATGTTAACGTGCGATGGTCTGTCGTACCTGTGTTAATCTTCGCACACCTTCAACAATTGACGACCGTCCGATGACTCCTTCCTAGATCAACGACGCTCAACAATATCGTTGGGTGTCCTAGGTCGAATTATAACGCGCGATAGCACACAGTAAAAAATGGTTTTGTAGAATCGTACAGCGACGTGTTTCGCCCGTTCTATGGAATCGCTCCCCACCTCTTGAATACCGCTTGCCCGTTGAAAGCGGTGTGATGAAAACCATAAACCGCCTTCACTGTTCCTCCTTCATGGTTTTGCCCTTCGCTCAAGGTTCCGTTCATGATTCCAAAGGGTTAGTCTAGGTTTGCGCTATAACTCTAGTCTATCTTTGGCAGGATTTACAATAACCAACGAACAAAAGTAGTTCTCTTCCGACGGTATTTCCTTACAAACATTGACTCATGACAAATCAATGTCATTCCTCAATTCTACTAACATGTCAACCTTCCATTTCGGAGTTCTATCCTATCACAGTTCCGCTTCTACCTGTACATTCAAAAACATCATATCTCTGCCACCATTAAGTTATTCAATGGATACATTGAATGCCTCGAGAGCCCCCTATATATTCAACCAAGTAATTCCACGACTGTAAATATCAAACTAAGCCAGATCTTCATTACAAGAAGGTCTCATCCTAGAATTCAAATCCTACCACCATGATTCCTCAACAGGGTTTCACTTTTAACTCCATTCGCAGAGAGATTCAAGGGATTCCACACAAGAATTACATCAGTCAATACACATATAATATACATATCCTTAACAATGAATTCATTCTTCTCCGGGCACCGTAGGTATCCTCTTGTCTCTTCCTAGCAGCTCTCCCTTTCTAATGCTCTGTCTCATCTGCTGCCTCTACTACCTTTCTGTCTCTTTTGCCTTATGGATAGTTTAGGTGATGCTCCTGTGCTTTGCCAATTTCTTTTCCATCAATGACAATATTCCAACATGGGATTTATGGCAGAAACAAGAAAAAAGCCCAATGTCCCCCAAAAACCCCACTAAAAGTGGAGGATTGCCAGTTAAGAGCACCAAAATGGAAACTTCGCCGAAAAAAGAGGGTCTGCTAACCTTAACTGTTAGACGAACTGCAGTTACAGTAAATGCTGGGTGGATGTGCATGTGTCCACCCCCACCTAACTACCGTGAAGACCGCCTCCGTAGCCAACACATCAACTAACTTTGGCATTAAATGTTTAAGTCGCTTTCACATGCGCATTTAGCGCTAACCGTCTGGTGGGCGGATAAATTTCTAACCGTAGTAGTTATGGTTAGTCGAGGTGCTAGCCACATGGGCCTGAAACCGCAAATTTAATCGTAACCACTGCAATGTTTGGTTTGGGTGCATGTCACAACATGAAGACACATGGTGTTGGGGCTATCTCTTTAAAACTTCCGCTCGTTCAATCCATTTTATGCCACGATTCTGCAGCTTAATCGAATGATGATGGGGCTAGCTCGAACCCCTTTTCTGCTTGATCAACTAACATGATAATACGTTTAGACTTGCATGACAAGTCAAGTCGTTTTCTCAGCCGGGCTGGTTGGGTCACCCTGCACGAGGTGTCGGGTCATGTGTTCGAAACATGCTAGCCACATGATTTTTTCCTACACCTTGGCCTCAGACCATGTGGCAGCCCCTAAGCAGGCTATGTGGCACCAACTGATAGGCCTTCCATAAACATTAAAAAAGTAACTTTTGGCTTATATTTTTTTTATAAAAAAGACATAGTCAACTTAAGTCAAAAGTCTTGTTGGGGTTTACTAGACGATTTCAAACCTCAATAACTTCTGCATACAACCTCAGTTTTGAGAACCATTCATGGCGCCAGAATCACAGCGACAAGACCTTTCCGGTTGTTCAAATTTCAACCACTTCTGATCACTTTCATTTTTGAGCATTTTTATAACTTGGACATGATCTCCTGATCAATCATTGAAACCATGTGTGGAACCTCAAGTGGCAGGAGAGGAAATCATCCCATCATAGAAGATGCCTTCAGAAGATGGGTACCGACAGTGACGTAAGAGTCAGGAATTCCTCGTACTAAGGGCACAATGTTGCTAGGTAATGTGAAATAATCAGGGTTGCAAAAGGATATTTGGTCCATTGTAACTCTCTTCCTATCCAATGGAAAAAGGATGAGTTGAAAAACTGAAGAGACAATGGTATTCATCGCATAAGACTAACTCCGACCGTAAAGAAGATTATAGTCAAGATGACGATCTACGACTTCGACATCCACAATTATCATTTTACCACTAAGTGTAATGGGGTAGCTAGCAAGGTATCCTTTTGGGAGGAAGGTGTGGCCATTGAATGCTTTGAGGGAATTTGATGGCAGAGAGAAAGTAGGAGAACCCAAAGAGACCCAACACGTAGTTGAAATTACGTAGGTCGAAGCACCTTCATTTATGACAATTCGATGGATTGGCCTCCCTTTCGACACAACTTGAACCTAGAAATCAAGCTACTGTGAAAGGTGAGGTTTAAATTTTTCCATGTCGAATATGGCTAGCATGGAATCTTGGGGGTCAATTCCACCAATCCCTGAAAGCAAAGCTTTCCTTTGTGCTGGGTAGATTCGAAACACTTCGAGTGTAAAAATATATGACAGTTCTTGCACCAAATATTCTACAATGTTGTAGTTTTTGGAAGCACATGCAGAGGTGTTATGAGTAGTGCGTCGAAAGGTCCCTTTGGGGGGGACTAATGACAAGGTCATCAACAAGCCTTTTAATATGAAGATTGTTAGGCGACGGTGGATTTGACCTTGAACCAGGTTCATGAGCATCGATGACTATATTTCCATAGGTTTTAGCTCAGGTTTGGAGTTCAACAGTCTCCATGACATAAATGGCAGATGATCCTTCACCGGAAGGATGAGTACCACCATTGCCCCTTGGCGGGGGTTGTGGAAGGTTTGCAACCATGTGTTGCTATTGCTGCGGAATAGGGAAGGGATTGTGAAGGACAATAGGTGTCCTTCCAGAGTCCTTTTTTTTTATAAAATTTGTGCATTCCTACAGTTGAGGACATTTATATATCAAGTAGCCCTCTGCACAAATTTTTCAAGGGAATCTGATAGGTTTATCATTTCCTTTGTCATTTTTAGTAGTGTTTCTCTGATTCAGATTATTCTGAGTGTTGGGCTTCTCTTCAGAAGGAGTGGTATTTTTCTTATTATTCTTGTTCTTACTGGTAGATTTTTGGGTAGAATGCACAGAAATTACCTCAGTGGTTGGAAGATCAGCTAACTGGGTAGGGGTGGTGGAAGCTGAAGATGGATGGGAAGCATGCCTGTTGAGCTATTTTATAGCTACACCAGAAGTTTTACCAACGAGGCCGTCAGAATGCACTCCAAGTAGCTGAGTAGTGGGAGGATTTGGGTTTCCAGGGGAATGGGGGAGTAACTCATACATCATGCCATATTTCGAATAGATGAGATCTAGATGTTATGCACAATGGATGGATTGGTCCTCTGTGACCACACTAGATAGGCAAACATCGTTAGCAAGGGGTAGCAAGAGTGAATTGCAAAACCAGTTAGAAAATAAATGATCTGGGATTTTCTCTTTGACTAGCCTCCACCTATGTCTCCATTCATGAATGTGATCGAAGATGTGGGTGGCAGTGTCTTGTTGTAGTGAGGTTAACAGTTCCATTCCAGTTTCATATTGGATAGGTAATTTAAATTTATTAAGAAATTTTGTTGCTAAGGCACCAAAATTATTGACTGCAACTCGTGGTAACTCGATGTACCATTTGGAAACATTTCCTATGAGAATGCAAGGAAATATCCAGAGACGAATACTATCGTCCACCATGGAATTAGAAACATACCATAAATGAAAGGTGGTGATATGTGTAGCTAAATCCTTCCCTTATTTCCCTTCAAACTTAGAGATGTCTAATGGAATCTTATGCGGTATAGGAGGCCAAAGTGAGTTATGATTGATGGGATCGTTGGTCAATTTATATAGATCAGGGATTTCTAAAGCTGCCAAGAATGGAAATTGTGTGGTTTCCCTCAATTCTAACCAAGGAGGTGTTGGTTGACCATTTGGACCGTCGGGAAAAATTTGATCGAGAGATTCTCACACAGAGAGGGGAAGAGATATTTTCTGAAGAGAAATATTTCTCGGTCAAATAATCATTAGCATATAAGGGCGTAGAGATATCTAGAAGCTCTAAAATAGAGCCAGAGAGGCTAGCGCAGAGCCACGTAGGGCTATCCAGAGGTTGTACAAAGGGGAAAGAGGAAATCTGAATAATTTTTTGAAGAACCAATTTCAGAAGTCAGAATCTGGGGTGTGAGACTGAGAGGCAGAGATCAAAAATTCTAGGGAGAATATCGATCCAAAAATTGAGCGACGCAGTGCCCAAAAGGGTTGACATTGGGACTACACAGTGACTGCGCAGAGGCAACACAGAGCCTATGAGAGGCATCTCATTCAGTGGTCAGATCAGACGGGATTTCAAGTGATAGTGTGAGGTAACCTCACTAATATTTATTTTAGTGATATTCTCTGTAACTAAATTTTTCAAAGATACATTCAGAGATTTATTCATGAATTACTACTGTTTAATAATAAAACCTTCATATCTGTTGCACTGATTTTCCCGCATTGGCGTTTTTTGGGGACATTTGTCCAAAAACAACAGTGTCATGTGTGATGTTTTTCTTTATTTCTCAGTTTCTTTTTTTTACATATTTAATTAATTAAGTGAAGTTTTAAATATTAATTTTCTTCAATATGTTCAGTAGAAAATTTTAAATAACTTGTTCATTAAATAACAAGTAGGTGAATTATTATCAATTATATGCAGAAGGATTCTGGACTTGGTTTTTTCACAGAATCTATGTTGGAAATGTATGGAATAGATTATTCTTTATTCCATATACCATTAGGATCATGGTCAATATTTATGACTCTCTAAAATTTTCTTTTTCAACATCAGTTGATTGATCTGTAGGTTTCTTCACTTCACCTCCGACTAGATCCAAAACTTTATTCTTTTTTCAAGATGAGATCTATCCTCTTTTTCCATGCCCTATAATTGGATGGTCCTTATAATTTTTTTTCTCCCTTTATTGAGTTAGAAATGGTTCTTGAAGATAGTAGGCATATCTCCTTATATGATCCCCTTTTATGACCCTTATTCAAATTATTGGGATTTCCTTATTCTCCTTTCAATATATCTTCAAGATTCCTTTTATCTTCTTCTTCGCCTTAGCTCTGATACCGTGTTGGAAAATTAGAAAGGAAGAAATATTTTATTTATCATGATAATTACTTGTGATATTATTATGTTCATATTAAATTTATTTTGTTCTTATTTTATCTTAGTTCATCAAGAAATTACCAAAACAGTACATGAATATCAAAGACACCATATGTAGGCAGACAACAAGGGAAAAAACATTCAACAACTCTTCTTTCAATAGTTTCACAAGATAATCCAAAACTCTTTGACCTAGACACTTACTTCCTCTAATCACCAATTCTTCCCTTCCCTTCTTCTGTGGGTGATAACCTTGTAGCAACAACTTCAACCTAGAATTTCGACCTTGCGGCAACAGAGCTTCAACGTAGTAGTAGCAATAGATCTTTGACCTAGAGGTAGCAGCACTTCGACCTTGAAGCAATAGTAGAAATTCGACCTAAATGTAGCAGAAACTTAGACCTTGATGCAACAACCAAATTTGACCTTGATGTAGCGGTAACTTCGACCTTGATGTAGGAGCAATTTTGATCTTGATGCAGGAGAAAAAATTTTGATCTTGATGCAGGATCAAAAATTTCGATCTTGATACAGGAGTGGGAGCAAATACTTTGATCTCATCCGTTGTTGTAATTCTTATTCTTCTTCGTAATTTACTGCTTCCTTTTCTTGGATATCCAACTTGTGTGTGTGTTTCTTCTTCTTCAAATGAATCGAAATAGTCTTTATTTATAGCCTTTTCTGGGGTTTGAATTACCTTTATGTAGGTCGACTTCATGTGGAGGTTAAAAATGACTTATTTGACTCAATAATAATTCTTTTTACATGATTCAAAAGCCCAATAAGGGTCTCATCAAACATAAAATGACTCTAATGACTCAGTAAAAAAACTAGAAGTCCTCAATGGAGACTTTTACCTATAACATGGTGACCCAAGCATGAAACCCATGTTTTAATAAGTAATAATAATAATAATAATAAATTATTTTTCTTTCTTCTGATAATCATACATTTCATAATAACTCAAATACAATTATGAAGACCAAACCTAATTACATCCTTCAACACTCCCTCTTAACTATGGAGGTATTCGTAATGACATAGATATAAAAATACAAGGAATATCTCAAAACACATGAAGCATGAAGATTTTAGGCACACGTGGTGCCACGGACTAGATTCCTGACCAGGGAAATCTATTCGAGTGGGACTAAGATGGACTAAAGCTTTCATCCACTTTAGGTACCATCAGGCTTACTTTCTTACCATAAACCCAGGGAAATAGGAGTGTAATGCAAGGTCAGATCTCTATTACCAACGCCACCCTCCCAACTTCGGGAACTAAACATCAACACCTAGGCTAGCCAAATGTCTTCCCAGGAAATGTGTATTACACACAAAGCCTCTATTGAGAATTTGGAGGGGCGGTGATTAATTAAAATTCTCCCCTTGATAATTAATTGTGAGCTTACTTATGTCTTCTCTTCTTAGCTTACTTAGTCTTTCATCAAGTTAATTACCAAAATACAAGAGCCACAAATTTAGGCTCTTCGAGCCAGGGAAAAACCTCTCCCTCTTGGAAAGAAAAACCCATGAGAATTTCTTCTTATAAACTTTCAAATGACAAGTACCATGAAAATGAAACAGACCCTTGACCTTTGAATTCCTCCAAGACCTTGTTACTGCTTCTTCTTTGACTCCATAAATTGTTCCTTCTCTTCAGCATCGATCTACACCATCTTGCACCTTTCTGCACCAGAACTAGAGAGCTCAATCTCTATTCATATTCTTCCTTCTTTTACCTTATCCACCTTTATCATACCATAATGATACCTTTATATATAGTTATGATCTCATACTATAACATAGTCCCCCTTTAAATCAAACTTCCTACACAACACATTACTGCCATAATCTTGCACTTCAATTTAGAATATACAACAGGATCATGTGCTCGAACCTTAGTCTATATGTTGTGCTGATATAACATCCTTCACGGTATCTTCAATCTGAAACTCTGCCTTTTCTTACTTTCACTTATATTACAGTCCTTAATTCTGCACCTGAGATCCACACTAAATAAGAAAGTTGTTCTCTTTTCTTACATATAATTACTTCCTTGCTTCTCTGTCTTTTGAACGCAGCCCTAACTCGCACTTTAACGAAGTCATATCTTCATGCACCCTTAGATTTTATATGCAAATCTTATACTTTACTGATTCTGTTTCTTATATTTTCTGTGCAGCACATGTAGGGATATATATAGTTGTTCCTTCCAGTTAATAAGCCAACCTATCATATGTTAGGAGGCCGACTTTAACACTGCTTGTAGGCTGACTTTGAAAGGATAATATTTCATCGTTACTGAGGTTTTCTTGAGCCATTCCTTTGCAGAAGTGTGACAAGGTCTTGGAGCATACCCTTTGACAAGACACTTCATATATATGACTCTTAAATACATTTATAGCTAGAATAAAAATCCTAATAGACATCAAGAAGAATTATATTGACCTATAATAAAAATATTTCTCATGAAACCCATGAAGCAAGCATAAAAAAAATACATTCTATTATCTTTGTCTTCTTATTTACATAAATACATAATTACGTAGTCAATATGAAGACCGATACTAGTTACACTTTCCAACACTTCCTCTTAACTAGGGAGGTATTCATATAGGTACATGGTCACTTTCAAACCGAAGAGTCTCATAAGAATAATCGGATTGGTAACACATATGTATAGCATCATATCAACTAGCATCATCCTAGTGCAAGGCCTTGAATAGCATCCCCATCTCTCAATGATACAATGGGTTACAATGTTGGCGAGGCACATGACTTATATACACCATAGTCATTATCTCTCAAAGGTGCATACTCCACCCAGGTTTTCCTAGAGTATGACCTTATTGGACTATTATTCTCTTGGGTAGCCATCCCTCAAATAATATAGGTCCCTGACTACTCTTATCTTGAATTCCCTATCACATTATCAAAGAGTATCTAATGCTAGATGATTACTCAATCCTCCATTTTTTCTTCCAGGTGAAGACCAGAATTATGTGTCTATCCATTCTCTCCAAATGGCCTTCACTGAGACGTATGGTTGTTATTCCTGATCTAGTGCATGACACATGTATTAGAGAATCATATATGTCACTCTCTCTTAACTTAGGAAGGACATACTGCAATTTTCTTCCAATCAATAAACTTATCACTAGGCTCCCTCTCATCTAGGGACCTGCAGCAACAATGGTGAGAAACCTAGACGCTCATGAATACTTCCTCCCCTTGAAGTCATGGATTTCAATATTGAGTAATCTTGAAACTTTTGGTTCCATAGGGCACAGATCATCCATCACTTTCATCCATGAGTCATGTCAACTATCATAAAGTGATTTATCAGACTTCCTTATCTGGTCCACCTTTATGCCATGCTACTTTCCTTTGAACCATCTCTCAAGGATATTACATCCTTCTCCATGATTGGAAAACCTACATAAACTTATCCAGATAAACATATACATAAGAAATTTTAAATAAAAAATTACCTTAGTGATTATATTTCACCATGACATCTTCCTATAGGCATCAACATCCTCTATTTAGATTGACACATCTCCTAAAGATATGTCTTATCAAGGGTCTTCTACTTTACCGGACTTCTATCAGAGTCTACATATCCTCCTAGGAGATATTCTAGTCAACTCTTCTTGGCTTCTGGATGATAACCACCTCTTGACATGATTTCACTTCATGATCTATTCCTTTCTTTATCCACACATCTTCATTCCCAGGAACTTCCAATTTCCAGTTCCTTGTTTGTATACAACCACCTCATATGGGGCATATGAGGACATATTATGTTGATTTCATATAATAATTATAAATTTTGTAATGAAAGAGATCCTCCTTTCTCTTATCATAATTCTAAAGATAGAATTCCATTACCTGCAACCATGTGACATGACTTCACAACATACAGTGCCAACATATATATATATATATATATATATATATATATATATATATATATATATATATATATATATATATATATATATATATATATATATATATATACATACCTCATACCTTGAGTCATCCTGTAACAATTTTACTAGAATAAAGAACTTCATTCCCTTGACCTGCTTCATCAAAATGTCATCATATTCTAATCCCATAAGTCTGTAGCATAGAATTCTTGATGAAATATCTCTTCTTTATTTCTAACCAGTGAACCCATAGAGAACTCCATAAGAAAATTTCAACACCTATTTCCACATTGATTATTGAATGATGAACGTTGATCTTGATGAGTTTCTTCCATCAATATTGTTTATCAATGAGGTTTTCAATGAGTTGCTTCAGCAAGAGCTCCTACCATTCTTCTATCATGATGTTATTAATATGCATTTCTTCCTATGATACTATTTTACAACCAACAAAAATCATTTAAAGGGAAATATGATCTCAATCATAACATAGATCTCTCACTTCTTCTTTCTTATATTTATTTGCATCAGGTTCTTCCCTTTCATCTGTGACATGGGCTTCTTCCTTTTTCCTCTTTTCCTTTCAAGAATTAGGAAAATATCTTTTATAATGCCCAAGTTCATCACATCCAAAGCATCATACTTTGTTCATATTTCTTCTTTTATTCTAAGGACAAAATTTTGTGAATCTTCCTTTCTTCTTAGACATGGTTGCAAAGGCTTGATTCCCTCCACTTGATTGTGTATCAGTTTTGGCTTTCAATCTTGTTTCATTTATTTTACATAGATACCATAGATCAAGAATGGTGCTTATTCTTTCTTCACGTATAATCTTGAAGTGAAGTTTCCCCATTCTTCTGGTAGAGCATTCAACACCACTATATTCATTTCATTATTAGACACTACTTCTCCCAATTCATGAAGTTGGTCTCTTATTTCCTAAATCCTCATAGAGTATGAAGTGATTCCTTCTTCTCTTGGAAATTTCATTTTGTATAGTTCTTGTCTAAGAGATATTTCTTCTCCCACAATACTCACAGAGAATAGCTCTACCAGTTCCTCATATATTTCTTTTATAGTTTTCAGTTTTGATGCATATGGTATGAGTGAGTCCTTAATGGATTCTATGAGAATCCTCTGGGCTCTGATTTCTCCTTTCATGTGTTTGGCATGAGCTGGAGAATCTTCTTTTGAGGGTTGAATTGTGGATCCTTCAATGTTGTTTATAAATTTATCTTCAATTAGATTCAGATCTGTCCTCTTCTTCGGTGCACTAAAGTTTGATGACCCAACCAATGTGTTTCCATTTTTACAATAAGTCATCATGACAGATTTAAATAAAGTCATATATACTTACTTGAGTAGAGTGACTTCTTCCTTTTCACATATTCTTTGATAATGATGAATATAGGAACTCCTTCTTAGATTGAGTTCTCTAATGAGGATATTCTTGAATCGTTGATGATAAAGGATTTTTTCTAAAAATATGATATCGCTTCCAACAAATTTCGAATATAAATAGTTGATGGAAAATATTATCCTTTTGATTAGTGGATCTTATGAAGAATCTTCCTTGAAAACTAATCTTACCTTTTAACCCAAACTTTGATCTTTGCTTCCTTGAGTGTCTTCTTTGCTAAGTAGCCCTTCCGTTAGCACCTTAGTTCTGATTCCATGTTGAGAATCTGGAGGGGTGGTGATTAATTCAAAATTTCTCCTTGATAATTACTTGTCAGATTACTTAATTTACTCATGTATTATTCTCTTCTTAGCTTATTTATTCTTTCATCAGGTTAATTACCAAAATACAAGAGACACACATTTAAGGCTCTTCAAGCCAGGGAAAATCCTCTCCCTCTTAGAGAGGAAAACCCACAATAAATTCTTCTTATAGACTTTCAAATGACAAGTACCATGACCATGACACAGACCCTTGACATTTGTATGCCTCCTTGACATTTGTATGCCTCCAAGACCTTGTCACTACTTCTTCTTTGACTACTTAAATTGTTCCTTCTCTTCAGCACCAATCTGCATCGTCTTGCACATTTCTGCACTAGAACTAGAGAGCTCAATATCTATTCATATTCTCCCTTCTTTGACCTTGTCCACCTCTATCCTACCATAATGATACCTTTATATATAGTTTTGACCTCATACTATAACATAGTCCCCCTTTAAATCAAACTTCCTATGCATCACATTACATTCATAAGCTTGCACATCAATTTAGCATATACCACATAATCATATGCCCGAACCTTAGTATATACGTTGTGATGATATAACATCCTTCTAGTATCTTCAATATGTAACTCTATCTTTTATTAATTGCACTTATATTACAGTCCTTAAGTCTACACCTGAGATCCGCACTAAATAATAGAGTTGTTCTCTTTCCTTACATATAATTACTTCCTTTCTTCTCTGTCTTTTGAACTAAGCCTTAACTCACACTTTAATGCAGTCATATCTTCCTGCACCCTTATACGCAAATCTCAGAATTTACCGATTCTGTTTCTTATATTTTTTACATAGCACATGTAGGGGTATATATAGTTTTTTCTGCAAATTAATAAGTCGACCTATCATATGTTATGAGGTCGGCTATATCACTTCTTGTAGGTTGGCTTTGAAAGGCTAATATTCTAGCGTTATTGAGGTTTTCTTGAGCCATTCCTTTGCAGATGTGTGACAATGTCTTGGAGCATACCCTTTGACAAAACGCTTCATATATATGACTCTTAAATACATTTATAACTACAATACAAATCCTAATAGACAACAAGAAGAAGTCTATTGACCTATAATAAAAATATTTCTCATGAAACCAATGAAGCAAGAATAAAAAAAATATGTTTTATTATCTTTGTCTTCTTCTTTAAATAAATACATAATTACATAGTAAATATGAAGAACGGTCCTAGTTACACTTTCCAACAGCCTCAACACTCCCAATTATTCAAACTAGTAACAAAAAACCTCTCCCGATCAAACAAATCGGTAACATCAAAATCAAGCATGCAAAACATGGTTTCAAAAATTCGAGATATTTACCTGTACAACAAAAGCCCAATCCGTAACAAACTTTCAAGTAAACACAAAAATTCATGGTCTTCAATCATCTTGATCTTGCTTCACAATAGTAGGACTTAGAGGCTTCCCAAACAGATTTGACAAAATTTTCCTTAACCATACAACTTGCTTTCTTGCACCAACATAATCTTCAATCAGATCCTACTTTCATTTTTCAGTGGCACCTTAATATACATTCTCAAATTTATTCTTCAAGGTATCTATCCTGACTATAATATGCACTCCCTCTCAATTTTGGAGATATTCCCTTTCTTTTATCCAATCTCCCTCTTAACTTAGGGGATCAACTACTTTCTATGACATCAGAGAATCTTTCATTTCTTCAATCCTTCTTATCATAATCATATATAACTTCTTCATCGTGCTTATCAACCAAATCAACTTTACTCATGAATATCTTAAATATCTTAGAGATTATGTACCTCCACACCTTATACAACAAGTACAACCAAATACATATATAGAAGCATGAATTTAACTATATCATAATCCTACAATAATGAAAGCATTAGACTTTAGACATCAAATACATAAACTTACTTAGGTTCATAATTAGCAAGAGACACATACTTCTATACTTAAACTTCTTTCTCAGGATTTTGTTACAAACCATTGATCATGTCATTTAAAGTAACTCAATCAAGATATCAGATTATATCTAGGGTTTCAATATTTCCTTCAGATATATGATAGATTATTCTATGTCATATTGAAAACCCTAGAAAAAAATCAAATAAGTGTAGTTCTACAAGGCATCTAACAACTTTAGAATTCATATGTTAGACTTCTATTAGAATTTAATGCAAACCCTAGATATCATACTAAGCCTTTGAGATCAAAAATCATAACATAATCTAAGGTTTCAACAAAATGGCCAACTCCTAATAGGGTTTGTCATAAGCCCTATATTTTATCATCACAATGGAATAAATATTACCATATCCTAGAATATCAAAATTCTACTAGGGCTTAGTTACAAAAACCCTAGAATTCACAAACTATGATCATCAACAAATAGGTTAGCATATATACATATCTAGGATTTCATAATCATGCACAAGCATATCACAACAACATATATCAAGTAAACTCGAGACAAAAATATCAATACTTTAAAGTTATACACATAAAAAATTTGATCAAGCTAGGGTTTCGATCATACATACAAAAATACACCTAGGGTTTCATTCCTAAGATATTACTCTAGATACCATAAGGATTTTTCTCATAAGCCCTAATGTACCAAAAATCTTAAAGGTCTATAATTTCAATACATAGACATTATTATCCAACCCTAAAGAACTAGGGTTTCCATAGCAATACCAAAACTCCAAACATGGCATGATCATGAAAACCCCAAACATCAAAAGAATATTATTTTCTAGATTTCATCAATAACCATAGTTATACTATGGTTTTCATATTAGCATTAACATACCCTTATGTTAGGGTTTACAGAGAACCTTTTAGGGTTCCACAAAATGATAAATGATTTTAATGAGGCTAGATTCAATCTAATAATTAATCACCCAAATAAGAGTCTTTATGATTCATAGGTCCTATACATAACACTTATTAGTAATGTAAAGAAAATTTAAAAAGGAATGAATATACCTTTATCATGAAGAGAACAAGGCTTATGATCTAAGATATACCTTTGAGTTGTTTTCGTGAGAAAACTTGTAAGACATCAATTCCAATAGAACTTCTATGATGATTTGTCTTGTGAGATATTGTCCATGACTCTTGAGCATTCAATAAGCCTTTTCTAAACAAGGAAAAATATAAAATAAATGTTATTAACATTTAATATAAATTCATAAGAGAGGGAAACCAAACATAAAAGGATAATACGAGTAAGATACTTATCTTTGGAAAATGGTGAGGGATCCCTCTCAATCAAATCTTGAGGGATACATATAACATTATCAAAACAATTCAAAAAAAAATTCGAAAGCATGTTAAAGCTATAAATACTAGAAATCAAAGCATAAATAAAAACAATTCAAAACTTAGAGTAGAGGACTTAGTAGTGCAAGTCCTTTATTTCTGATTCTTTTGTTTCTTCGTCTTTGGAGATCCTTCATCGACAAAATTTTATTGATATGCATTTCTCTTTTTATTCCTAGGATTTTCAGAACAATCATTTCTATAGCGACCCATATTGTGACATTTATAGAATTCAATCTTGGATAGTTCTACCTTCTTCCTTGGCCCCTTAGACTTCTTGAAGGTTCCTTTATTCTTATGATGAGCGGAATAGACATTTGATTTTTTTTTCTCTTCATTCTCTTTGTTGTTTACTAATGAAATTGTGACTTATTCTTGACTACAAGGATTTTGTAATTTCTCGAATATAGGATTTCCTTCCAACTTTTGATACTTGAAGAAAAGGCACTCTAAGAATATGGCATTCTCAGAAGTGCAAAAATCACAAGCTCTTTTTCAAGTACTATCTCATTTATTGCTTTGAGATCATCTATAATTCTAGTAATCCTTACAAAGAAGGAAGCCATAGTGTCATCCTTTCTCATCTTCATGATTTTCATTTCATTCTTAAGTCTTTCAAATTGACCAATATTCTTTATTGTGAATAATTTGGATAAGGCCTCATACATCTCTTGAGCGAAATTTGTGTTGGAAATGTACGGAATGAGGTTATCCTTTATTCCATATAACATTAGGCTCATGGAAAATATTTCTGACTCTCTAAACTTTTCTTTTTCAACATCATTTGATTGATCTGTAGGCTTCTTCACTTTTCGTTTAACTAGATCCAAAAATTTATTCTTTTCGACGATGAGATCTATCCTCTTTTTCCATGCCTGGTAATTGGATGCTCCTTTTAATTTTTTTTCTGCCTTTGTTGAGTTATACATAGTTCTTGAAGATAGTAGAATTATCTCCTTATATGATCCCATTTTATGACCATTATTAAACTTCCTGGGATTTCCTTATTCTCCTTTCAATAGATCTTCAAGCTACCTTTTTCCTTCTTCTTCACCTTAGCTCTGGTACCATGGTGGAAAATTAGAAAGGCTGAAAGATTTTCTTTATGATGATAATTAATTGTGATATTATTTTGTTCTTATTAGATATTTTGTGTTCTTAGTTTATCTTATTTCATCAAGAAATTACCAAAACCAAAACACAAAGATCAAAGACGCTAGATGTAGCTATACAACCAAGGAAAAACTGTTATATAGGGGGAACCTAGTAAAATAATCTTCCTTCAATAGTTTAACGAGATAATCCAAGACTCGTTGAACTATACGCAAAATTACTCTAATCACCAACTCAATCCTTCCCTTCTTCTACAAATGATAAGCTTCTAGAAACAACTTCAACCTAGAACTTTGACCTAGTAGTAGCAACAGATCTTCGACGTAGAAGTAGCAACACTTCGACCTTGAAGAAGCAGTATCAATTTGACCTAGTTGTAGTATAAACTTTGACCTTGATGCAACAAATAAATTTGAACTTGACGCAACAACAACTTTAACCTTGATGCAGCAACAATTTTGATCTTGATGCAATAGCGAAAATTTCGATCTTAATGAAGTATCCCAATAAATTCACATGAGTTGTTGAACACATAATCCTCTATGGATAGGTGTGGAAGGTGAAGAGTCACAAAGGAGTCCAAGTGACCTTGGAATATGGAATCCAAGGATCACCTCATTGTATTATAAATGTACATCATATCAATGATAATATGCAACAAATGCCTATCTCTCCTATTTGTGTGTGTTTCACCATGCTTGTGTTTAACATGGTATCAAAGCTGGCGAATTCTGAACCTGCTCCAATTTGAGCCACTAGTCTTTGTGGCCTTTGTATCAAGCTCAGTTCCATAAGGAAGAATACCAAATTTTCCATCTCTTTGTTAGAGCCTGCAGCTTTGAGGAATCGGACAAGGAATACATATGGAGTTGGGACTGTAAGGTAAAATTTCATTTTGTTGAGCATTGTCTTATCCATGTGTGTCTATATTTTCTACCTTGTAACTCCCTTATGTAATTTCTACCATCTGCCAAATTTATATCATCCTCATCCTTGGAGTGATTCTCACTCCCTGGTGCGTATGACTATTAGTTCTGTGTTTTCTGTGATGGCGTGTTTGAAGATTGGTGTGGAGACTAGAATGCAGTGATCTGAGAATGCACATTTGTAATATGCCTCTAGTTTGAAAGGAATGAAACAATGTGGGATTTTCTGAGAGATTATTTTGTTGGTATGTCCAGTTTCATTGTTGCCTCCATATTACCTTGACAAAACGGTTTATGTTGTATGAGTCCGTATGTAACAGTTGGCTGCCTTGATGTGTTAGCCCCCCTACTTAAAATTTTTGGCAAACAAGTGGGGGCTAGGGTTGTTCTGGGCCTCGGGGAGCAGCTTTCCAATACGATTCATCCTCCTTGGAAGTCTTCATCTTGTGCCTAATTGAATCCCCTCTACGGATCCATTTCCTCAAAAGGAGCCTTTTATCCTTTTCCTACCAATTTTCCCATCCTTTTGTTTTCCCTTTAGTAAACTCACTTTCAATCTCATGCCTTTGGGGAATTTCCCCTAAATCCTATCCCAAACCACACCATCACCTTTTATTTCTCCATATCTCCCTCTATTCCCCCCCGTTACCATTGACTAGCCTTAAATTGCATTAACAATGAATAAATCTATGTATTTCATTATATTTGAGCCAAGCCCCTTTTACATCAGCTCCCCGCTCCTTTCCCTCCCAATGGGACCAAGTGTCGTGACCATCTCTTAATCCTCCGGGCGCTTAAATCCTCTCAAACCTTTTCCGCGCCAGAAAATCATTCAAAAACCTTTGGAAACGCACATTTTGGGTTTTATACATAGTTTTGGATCGACAGATCTCCGCCGTCCGATCGAAAGCCAGATCTAACGGGGCGGAGCACGCCTGAAATGGTGGTCCCCACCCCGTCCTCGCACGCTGTCCCAAAATCAGCCGGTATTCTCCACACCACCCTTCGCTAGTTGGTGGTTTTCCCTGGAGGTCTAGCGATTCCATTCAACGGTGGCCACGTGTCTTTGGTACGGCAGCAAAACCATGCTCATTTCGCGCATTAACGTTCAGTCGGTGGTCGGGTAGCGGAATCCACGCGGACTATTCGATCCTGGCCCCTCCATCCTACGGTTGTCATCACCCAAAGCTGAACACCATTTAGCACCCGTCCGTCGTACCCGCGGGCCCGCCTTCCGTCATTCCCTGCCGTTGATCACCGCCCGATCAATGGTCCAGATCTGTCCATGCATCG
Source organism: Pinus albicaulis (assembly GCA_034641835.2). Taxonomy (NCBI): domain Eukaryota; kingdom Viridiplantae; phylum Streptophyta; class Pinopsida; order Pinales; family Pinaceae; genus Pinus; species Pinus albicaulis. The sequence goes on from CM076573.1 coordinate 600,881,972, forward strand.
TTGACCGTTCCGCTGCCCCGGGCCTCCACGTAAGCTCCACGCATATTCTCCGTACACCCGCCCATTCTATTGCATGCATTTGTTTTGTTCGGGTGTTTTAATGATTCTATTCACTTTTTCTACGTATTGGCTTTGCGTCCCGCTAAGCCTTCACCTGAGAAATCCTCCATGGTTTTTTACGATTCTCCCTGATCCCCATCTGCACGGCTATCGTCTGCATCTCCATCCACCTTGCGTCCTCGCCACCTCCATCATTCATATCCATGTTTTTCTTCACAGTCTTCATGTTTTTGCAGGGATATCTGAAAGAAATGGCCGCCATGATCGCCCAGTTTCCTATGCAGCGGCCAAGAGATGCAGGAAAGCTTTGTACCTTGATAAATTTAATGAAGAAGGCCCGGAAAGGTGAAGACAGGTTGTTCATTCAAAGAACAGGGTTCGAGATCAGTGAAAATCTTTCAGCGCTATTAAAAGCCCGAGCTACCACTGTCAGAAGCAAAATGAGAAGGCAGAGTCATTCAGTACAAGCAAAAAAGATTAGGGCGTGTTAATGAAGAGCTAGGGCCCTAAATCAGTGTGTTCAGAGGCAAAACAGTAGATTACAGACCCCGATAACCAGTCAAAGGACCTTAAGTGCGAGCAAAAGGTAATATCAGAGTTTTCGTCAGCAGAATGTTTTTCTTCGTCAGGTACAAGGCATCCATACTGTTTTTATTATGCAGAATGTCCCTGAAATAATTTCCGCCCTAACTACAGTCCGAAAAATAGTCAGGCATTTATGAGACAGACCTTCCTAGCAGTTTATTTCATTTCTTTTCAAATCACCTGGAGTACAACAAGCCAAAATGTCAAAATCAAATCTGGAGCAGATCATTCTCTTACAAGGAAGGTGACAGAGATTAAATATACAGCATGTCAAGCAGAATGGGTTTTGGCCCTGCATTCATGGTTGTGTTTAAAGATACATTTAATTTTCACCTACCTAGTCAGTCGATCTTAGGTTCATCCTTTGCTATAAAGCACAGAAGGAAACATTGTAATGGTTGTTGATGAGATATCAGAGAAATGCAAGTGTTTTCCTCTTGAGACAAGTTCTCTGTGTATATTGTAAGATAGGCTGAGGCTAGATGTATTCAGACTGAATGTTCAAGCTATGGGCTATGATGTACCTGGTTGGTATTGTTTTTAATATGACAAGCATGTTTCTTTGGATCCTTATCTAAAGCAGCTGGTGATATTTTCCTTTCTCTGTATTTGTGATTGACTTACTTTCATTTCATCATGTTTCTGCTGGTAGGCAACAGAAGTATAATGTAATATTCATTCTTGATAGGTGCCTTATGTTTCATGCTCTCCCTACCTCAATGTTTTCTGCTTATATGTGTATCTGAATGTTGATTTCAATTGGTTTAACCAGTGTAGTGGATGTTTTTGCCTGCTCTCTGATGTATGAATTAATGAAATATATATTTGGATGTTCTTGTTAGGATTTAGTTGAATGCGTTGAGAACCTGGGAGGTCTAGAATCCTGTATCTGCCTCACTAGGAGCTTTCCATCCCAATTAAACCTTTCCTAGATCCCTTGTTACACCTCTGATTTTGTCCAAGCAGGCCTGGAGTTAAATGACCTCTGGCCTGATCTATAGACAGAGTTGGTTGGTTCTCTTCCTCTCATTCTCTATCCTTAATGTTTCGTTCCAAATATCTCCTTCAAGATCCAAATTCTCTAGATGACTAGCCCAACTGAAAGCTTGCACATTTAACACAAATAAATCCTTTCTTGACTCCATAGCCCAATGGCTTTGATGTTCTCTGAGTTATCTATCTCTGCCTAAGCTTCTTTCTTGCTCATCCTTGTCTTATATTGGCCCTTCTTTCCTGATTTCCTCCAACCAAACATAAACAATCAAACAAACAACCTCAAGCCTATAACTAGCCTAAAATCTTATACTTTGAGCTTTAAAGACATAAGCCTTTGGCCATCATAGAGAGATCCCTCTCTGGACCTAGGAGGGCTAGATCCTAAGGTCTGAAAGTGGTTCTATGTTGTCTCATATTTTGGTCTTTGTCAACCTGGCCAAAACATGGGAACCCCAACATAATGGCGACCATACTGGGGAATTCTGAGTACATTTCATCCTAAACATTCGTAAAAGACTCAGAAACTTAGAACTCTGGTTAGGTTGATAGTAATTCACCCCTTTCTCGAATCAACCTCCATTATTGAATATCCACCATACTCTTAGACAGAGCCTGGAAAGGGCCAGGTAGCCTCCAGATCCCATCCTCTTTTCAGAGGTGACATATCTGGTAAATGCCCTCCCAGTCAATCTCTGGTTGGAGCTTGTTTCTTTAGAGGAGATTCCTGAAAGGTGATAGTGCCTAAGCACTGTGGTGGATAGTGTATCCCCTTAGAAACATCCTAAACCCTCCACCTGGCGACTCCATTGCTCCTAAACGTTAAAGGACTCCACTGGTGATCAGTAGGCCTGCTGATTATCCTGGTTTCACATCAGACTCCACTGGGAGGCCAGTCCTTGAGACAACATTAACCGCAGTAGAAATAACCAATAGGGTTAAGCTGCTTATTGCAGGAACATCATTCTGGCTCACAGAACCATTCGTACGAGAGCTTGCCCTGATCCAAACCCACCTGAAATAGTTGATAATCCGGAGAAAATCCTCAAGAGGACACCTGTAAGTAGGAGATCAACTATTTCCAGCAACATTCATAGAGCTAATTCTGCACCAGAAGATCTTGCAGCTTTATTAGACCCTTTCTTCGACCTAGACTTTCAAAATCGATTGCCTAGAACTAGGTCATTCAGTGTTTCAGACCAGCCAAACACTAGGGACAGTGAAACCCCTCCTTCCACACCTCCTGATTTTCATTTCCTTCAAAACTTGGGGCTCTCTCACCCTAGATCTTCTCAACAGACTTCTGCTGGTCTTAATATCCCTATCATTCAAATACCAGCTGCTCAAATTAACCCTTTGCCTCACCAGAATATCATCATGGCAGCCTGGTATGCACATTTAGTTCTACCCCAACCCATGTTACCCTTACCAAATGATTATCAATCAAAAATCCCACACTTCACTGTGAAAGAGTCCATCACAGCTCAACAACATGTAGATAAGATGGAGGATTCTTTTGATTATATGGAAATTGATGATGAAACAATCAAAATGAGGATCTTTGCCCAAAGCCTAGGGGGTGAGGTGAAAAAATGATTCAAAAATCTACCTCCTAGCAGTATTCAAGATCTCCCTGCATTATACCAGATATTCATAAACAAGTGGGAGGTTAGAGCAAACCCTCGCCAGCTCCTAGCGGAATACATGTCCCTTAAGAGGAATGTAGGGGAGAGTGTTCATGATTATACCACTAGATTCAACAGCATTTATAATGCTCTCCCTCCACACATGAAACCTCCGCAAGGAATGGCCTTAGCTAAATATCCAGATGGATTTGATGCTGACATGGCCTATAAGCTTAGAGATAAAGAGTATACCACACTGGAAGACATGCAGAAGGGAGCCATAACTATAGAAGCAAACTTAATGGAAAAAAGGGCAAGACTAAAAGCTGAAAAAAGGGTAACATATAGGGATGACAACATAGCTTCCACATCCGATCCCAAATATGACAGACTATCTAAAAATGTGGAAGAACTGCAACAAATGATTAAGAGGATGGTTGTCCAAAACAACAACCAAAACATAAACCAGAACCAAAACATTAGAAGAAATAATGCTGCCCCCAACAGACAAAGAGAGTCAGATCAACAAATTATTCCCCCATTTCAAGAAAAAATTTTAGATGAGGATGAGGGAATCATTGAAGAGTCTGAGGGGAACACCATAAATATGTTTGAAGCAGGGGACTCAGTCCTTAACTGTGATTCAGAAGAAAACCAACCTTCACCTTCATATTGGAGTGAGGAATGGTTAGAAATTGATGATTACAGATTAGGATTTGAAGATGCCATGCTACAGGTCAGGGAACAATATGAACTTAGGAGCAAGAAAAGCCAAGATACTTCCAAAACAAAGACTCCTGAGGTAACCATCAAGAAAATACCTGACAAAACTTCTAAAGCAACCTCTGTAGATAATAAAACAACAATTGTAAGTTCTGGTAAACATAAGGAGAAAGACAACCAAGACACCGAAAAACAAAGTCAGCCAGCCAGCAGTGCTAGCACTTCGGTTAGTACTCCTGATAAAACTGTTCATACACATGTACATAATGGGAATCAGCAAGCTGATTCAGCCACCAAAACAGTGGCAAATAAAACAGAGCCTAGTGTTTCCAAGACGCAATCCACTTTCAATCTAGAGAGTGAGATTGCAAAAATCAAAATCTTTGTACCATTATCTGAGCTGGCCACTCAGGATGTATATAAAGGCCAAATTTTGAAAGCATTAAATCTGGGAGAAATGAATGATTCTGTAAATTTGAATGATGATCAACCAGCCCTACTCTTTGGTCCAAAAATTGAAGGAAAGTTTCAGGAAGGGGTAGTTCCACCTTTTTATATCAGTCTCAACATTCATGACAAAATACTCCACAATGCCATGCATGATTCTGGAGCATCACACAATTTAATGCCTAAGGTAGTGATGGAGAGGCTAGGCTTAGAAATTACCAGACCTTACAAAGACTTATACTCATTTGACTCTAGTAGAGTAAAATGCCTAGGCCTCATCAAAGACTTATGTGTGAGTTTAACCCAGATTCCTGCCAAATGTATGGTCATGGATGTTGTGGTGGCAGATGTACCACCAAAGTATGGCATGTTGTTCTCAAGATCATGGGGAGCCAAACTACAAGGAACAATGCAGATGGATGGCTCATATGCCACTATCCCCATATTTGGCCAACTTAGAAGACTGTATAGAGAATATCAGATGAAATTTTTAGTCAGTAGCCCCGAGAAGCCTGAAAATTCACCATTGTACTCTGTACATACAGATCTAGACTCTTTTATTCTCTACAATGACCAATCCTCAGAAGAGTCGAGATTAGGTAAGGGAAATACAAACATACAGCCCATGGACTTCAACATAATGGCTACTCTAGAAGAATACGAAGAGGAAGACCATGGGAAAACCGCTGAAAATATAACTCTGAATGAAATAGAAACAGAACAAAAGCAGCAAACTAGCCACCTCCCTGATCTCCATGAACAAAGTAACCCCTCTCCTAGCACAAACCTCATAACTCTGCATAATGAAGAATCCAGCTGTAGGGGAAGGGATGAAAACGAATTAAACAAAGAACCCCTGTGGGAAATGAACTTTGATGGGTCTTGTACTAGGCTAAGTGCTGGAGCAGGAGTGTGGCTGCGTAACACCGAAAACGATCACGCAGAGAGCCACGCTGTCAATCTGCATTTCAAATGCACAAACAATATTGCAGAATATGAGGCTCTCATCCTAGGTCTAAATTTGTTGAAAAAGTTAGGAGCCTGTAGGATAGCTGTGAAAGGAGATTCAGAGTTAGTGATCAAACAGGTGAATGGTGAGTATTCAGCAAAACATCCCAGACTAAGAGCATACAGGAATGACACTCTGGACTTGCTGAAAACGTTTGTTGAATATGAATTAGTGTTTGTTCCCAGGGGTCAAAATGAAATTGCAAATGGAATAGCTTGCCTAGATAGTTCGTTTCCTAAGGCCCCAGTTGACCAACATATTATCATTCAAACCAAATTCAGGCCTGCAGTGCCATACAATGAAAAATACTGGCAGGTCTTTGAAGGAGACAAACAGATTGAGGATTTCCTGGTGGGCAGGAATGAGTTTGAATTTTCTGATTTAGACTCAATTTTTGATGTTAGCTGCCCAAGCAAGGATCCCCCAGATGAACCAGAAACACCCTGTAACATAGAAATAAATTCTTTTTCTGAACAAACTGGAAATTTTAACGAAAATAGTGAAAACGCAGAAAATGAAGAGGTCGAAGTGTTGCAGGCCAAAGATAAGAACATACCCAGAGGTCTGGCACCCTTAGAAGACCTTTTTGACTTTGATGACGTAGCAAAAAAGCCCACAATTTAACATGCAGAATCAGATATAGAAGAATGCAACATAGGCACTGAAGATAAGCCCAAAATGATAAAACTAGCTAAGTCTATACCTGCAAACATGAAGGAAAAATACATTGACTTGTTTAAAGAATTCATCGATGTGTTTGCATGGAGCTATGAAGACTTAAAGGCCTATGACACCAACATCATACAACACAAGATACCACTAAAAGAAAACCAGAAGCCTTTCAGACAAAAACTTCGAAGAATCAATCCAAAACAATTGCCTACAATAGAGAAAGAAATTAAAAAGATGTATGAAGCCGGCATAATTATTCCTGTGAGGTTTTCTGATTGGGTGTCAAACCTAGTGGCTGTAAGGAAGAAAACGGGGGAGATCAAACTATGCATAGACTTCAGAAACCTCAATAGAGCCTCCCTGAAAGACAACTACCCTTTGCCTAGAATGGAACATATCCTACAAAAGGTAGTCGGCTCTAAGAGAATCTCCCTGCTTGATGGTTTTTCAGGATACAACCAAGTTCTGGTACTCCCAGAAGATCAACTCAAAACAGCTTTTACCACTCCATGGGGCACCTTCATGTACTTGAAAATGCCCTTTGGATTGATGAATGCTGCAGCTACCTTCCAGAGAGCGATGGACATAGCTTTCTTAGAGGAGATAGGAAACTTTATAGTTATCTACTTGGATGACTTGATTGTCTTTTCTAAAACTGAAGAATAACACTTGAAACATCTGAGGAAATTTTTCGAAAAATGTAGAAGGTACGGTCTGTCCCTAAATCCTAAGAAAATTGTCTTTGGGCTGCAAGAAGGTAAACTTCTGGGCCACATTATATCTGAGGAAGGGATCAAGATAGACCCACAGAGAGTTGAGGGAATAATTCAAATTACACATCCAAGAAACATCAAGGAGCTACAGTCCTTCATTGGGAAGATCAATTTCCTTAGAAGATTCATCCCCAATCTTGCTGAGCATCTTAGGAAAATGACTGAAATGCTAAAGAAAGATGTCGGAATCAAGTGGATTGTTGAAGCCAAGAAATATTTTGAGTCAGTAAAACTTGCACTCACTCAAGCCCCTGTCCTTATCAGCCCTGACTTCTCAAAAGATTTTTTGATCTTTTCGTTTGCCTCCCAACACACAATAGTTACAGTTTTGCTGCAGAAAAATTCAGAAGGTAATGAACAGCCTATAGCCTTCTTCAGTAAAGCCTTGAGAGACGCACCCTTAAAGTACAACATCATGGAAAAGCAGGCCTATGCTCTGATTAAGGCCTTAAAGGACTTTAGGGTGTACATTCTGCATTCTCACACCATAGCCTATGTGCCAAACATAGTGGTTAAAGATATCTTGTCCCAGGACCCTGATGGGAAAAGGGGCAAGTGGATTGCTACAATCTTGGAATATGACCTTGAAATAAAACCCACCAAACTGATCAAAGGTCAAGGCCTGGCCCAATTAATGGCTGAAACGAATCTGCAGGCCTTGGATATCAACATGATAAATGCCTTAGATGAGCAGGAAGGATTGTCCCATCCAACTGTTGAGGAGAAGTTTCAGAACTCTCCTTGGTATACTGATATCCTTTATGTGCTCACTAACCTCAGTGCCCCTCCAGAACTATCCAAAGCAAAGGCCAGATTCATTAAACTTAAAGCCAGAAATTATTGTATTATGAATGAGAGTCTATACTGGAAAAATCCAAATGGCCTTCTACTGAAATGTTTGTCTGAAACCGAAGCTGAAAGAATCCAACAAGAATTCCATGCTGGGGAGTGTGGAGGCCACCTGAGTTGGAAAACCACTGCAAATAAGATACTCAGGGCTGGTTACTATTGGCCTACACTCTTTAGTGATGTCCATAAAATGATTCTTTCCTGCCATAAATGTTAGATCTTTGAGGGCAAAAGAAAGCTCCTCCCCCTCCCTCTACAGCCCATCACCATAGAAGGTCCTTTCATGCAATGGGGCCTAGACTTTATAGGAGAAATTCATCCTGCCTCATCTAGACAACACAAATGGATCTTAACTGCTACAGATTACTTCACCAAATGGATAGAAGATATACCCACTAGGAATGCCACTGATTCTGTCATCATTAGGTTCCTAGAAGACTTCATCCTATCTCGGTTTGGCTGTCCGAGGAAAATAATCACCGACAATGCTGCTGCTTTCGGATCCAAAAGAATGATTGATTTCTGTCACAGGTACGGAATAGCACTTAGGCATTCAACTGCCTATTACCCCCAGGGTAATGGCCTAGCTGAATCATCAAATAAAAGCCTGGTTACAATCATCAAGAAGCTGCTGGAAGAGAACAAAAGATCATGGCATAAAAAGTTGATACATGCCTTATGGGCAGACAAGCTCACTACAAAGAAATCTATTGGCATGTCACCCTTCTAGCTGGTTTATGGGACTGAAGCAGTGTTTCCTACAAGTCTTGGAGTTCCAGTAATCAAGCTTTTTCAGGAGATCCAATCAGAAGAGGATAGCATGATAAGGAGAATCAATGACACAATCCATCTGCAGCAAACAAGAGAGCAGGTTTATAGCAGAGCTGTCAGAGTACAAGAAAGCATAAAAAGGCAGTTTGATAAAAGAACCAAAGCTTCAGATTTCAAGGTTGGAGACAAAGTTCTGAGATGGGACTCAAGAAGAGAGGACAATGGAAAACATGGCAAATTTGACAGCTTGTGGCAGGGTCCATATATAATCCAGGCCACTGTAGGTCCTAATGCATTTTTCTTACAGGAACTTGATGGTGCAGAGCTGTTTGGGGGTCCTATCAATGGCAGGATGCTCAAACACTATTTCTGCTAATTTTCCATTTCCAGTTTCATCTCCATTGTATATACCGTTGCAAATTTTCATTTTCAGAAAAAGATAAAATGTTCCGAAAAATAGAATGAAAGGAGAGGTTCAGACATGCTCAAAACATGAACCTCAGGAGTTAAAAAAAAAAAAACATGGCTCAAACCTGATCAAAATCTGAGTCACAAGGAAGAAAGAAGGATGTTTCACAGTTGCAGAATTCCATGCCTTCTCAGTTTTGTTTTCTACAAGTTTCGGCCCAGCAAGTCAGACAGTCTAATCCTGGCTTGGCTGTGTTTAAATTTCCTGTCTTAGAATGTAGGTGAAGAAACCTGTTGGACAGTTTAATCCCAACATGTAGTAGATTAGGTAGAGAAATAGATGAGGTCAACATTCTAATATGGCCTCATGGAGAAATAAGGGTAAAATTAGAGTAGGTTTGTTTTTGTTTTGCAAAATAAAAGTAAAGGGTCTGCTAGCTCAAGTGCACCCAAGGGAGAATTGTAGAACTGTAGTTTGGGTAGGTAGATTGGTTGGGAAAATGTTTCTGCTGATAGATCATGTTTGTGGCAGCTGAAAATCAAATAATGAAGATGGCTAATGATAGCAGGCATCCGGCCTACTCCAAAGATCATATCTAGTTTCTTGACTCCTCCAAGGAGCAGCCATCCCCATGTGGAGCCACTGTTATCCCCCCTATGAAATTTTTGGCAAGCAAGCTGTGGGCTAGAATTGTTCTGGAGCCTCCAAGGAATGACTTTCCCCTAAAAATTCATCCTCCTTAGAGTCTTTCTGTACTGTGCCTAAAATGTAGTCCCTCTGCTGATCCATTCCTCAAAAAGGGCCTTTTATCCTTTTCCCCTGCAATTTTTCCCATCCCCACTTCTATTTTCCCTTTGGCAAAGCTCACTTTCAATCTCCCCCATTACCCCCTTTAAATTTCTCCTAAATCCTATCCCAAACCACACCATCACCTTTTATTTCTCCATATCTCCCTCTATTCCCCCTCGTTACCGTTGGCTAGCCTTAAATTGCATTAACAATGAATAAATCCATGTATTTCATTATATTTGAGCCAAGCCCCTTTTACATCAGCTCCTCGCTCCTTTCCCTCCCAATGGGACCAAGTGCCGTGACCATCTCTTAATCCTCCGGGCGCTTAAATCCTCTCAAACCTTTTCCGCGCCAGAAAATCATTCAAAAACCTTTGGAAACGCACATTTTGGGTTTTATACATAGTTTTGGATCGACAAATCTCCGCCGTCCGATCGAAAGCCAGATCTAACAGCGCGGAGCGCGCCCGAAATGGTGGTCCCCACCCCGTCCTCGCACGTTGTCCCAAAATCAGCCGGTATTCTCCGCACCACTCTTCGCTAGTTGGTGGTTTTCCCCAGAGGTCCAGCAATTCCATTCAACGGTGGCCACGTGTCTTTGGTACGGCAGCAAAACCGTGCTCATTTCGCGCATTAACGTTCGGTCGGTGGTCGGGTAGCGGAATCCACGCGGACTGTTCGATCCTGGCCCCTCCATCCTACGGCTGTCATCACCCAAAGCTGAACACCATTTAGCACCTGTCTGTCGTACCCGCCTTCTGTCATTCCCTGCCGTTGATCACCGCCCGATCAATGGTCCAGATCTGTCCATGCATCGTTGACCGTTCCACTGCCCCGGGCCTCCACGTAAGCTCCACGCATATTCTCCGTACACCCGCCCATTCTATTGCATGCATTTGTTTTGTTCGAGTGTTTTAATGATTCTATTCGTTTTTTCTACGTATTGGCTTTGCGTCCCGCTAAGCCTTCACCTGATCAATCCTCCATGGTTTTTTACGATTCTCCCTGATCCCCATCTGCACGGCTATCGTTTGCATCTGCATCCACCTTGCATCCTCGCCACCTCCATCATTCATATCCATGTTTTTCTTCACAGTCTTCATGTTTTTGCAGGGATATCTGAAAGAAATGGCCGCCATGATCGCCCAGTTTCCTATGCAGCGGCCAAGAGATGCAAGAAAGCTTTTTACCTTGATACATTTAATGAAGAAGGCCCGGAAAGGTGAATATAGGTCGTTCATTCAAAGAACAGGGTTCGAGATCAGTGAAAATCTTTCAGCGCTATTAAAAGCCCGAGCTACCACTGTCAGAAGAAAAATGAGAAGGCAGAGTCATTCAGTACAATCAAAAGAGATTAGGGCATGTTAATGAAGAGCTAGGGCCCTAAATCAATGTGTTCAGAGGCAAAACAGCAGATTACAGGCCCCGATAACCGGTCAAAGGACCCTGAGCGCGGGCAAAAGGTAATATCAGAGTTTTCGTCAGCAGAATGTTTTTCTTCATCAGGTACAAGGCATCCATACTGTTTTTATTATGCAGAATGTCCCTGAAAGAATTTCCGCCCTAACTACAGTCCGAAAAACAGTCAGGCATTTATGAGACAGACCTTCCTAGCAGTTTATTTCATTTCTATTAAAATCACCTGGAGTACAACAAGCAAAAATGTCAAAATCAAATCTGGAGCATATCATTCTCTTACAAGGAAGGTGACAGAGATTAAATATACAGCATGTTAAGCAGAATGGGTTCCGGCCCTGCATTCATGGTTGTGTTTAAAGATACATTTAATTTTCACCTACCTAGTTAGTTGATCTTAGGTTCATCCTTTGCTATAAAGCACAGAAGGAAACATTGTAATGGTTGTTGATGAGATATCAGAGAAATGCAAGTGTTTTCCTCTTGAGACAAGTTCTCTGTGTATATTGTAAGATAGGCTGAGGCTAGATGTATTCAGACTAAATGTTCAAGCTATGGGCTACGATGTACCTGATTGGTATTGTTTTTAATATGACAAGCATGTTTCTTTGGATCCTGATCTAAAGCAGCTGGTGATGTTTTCCTTTCTCTGTATTTGTGATTGACTTGCTTTCATTTCATCGTGTTTCTGCTGGTAGGCAACAGAAGTATAATGTAAGATTCACCCTTGATAGGTGCTTTATGTTTCTTGCTCTCCCTACCTCAATGTTTTCTGCTTATATGTGTATTTGAATGTTGATTTCAATTGGTTTAACCAGTGTAGTGGATGTTTTTGCCTGCTCTCTGATGTATGAATTAATGAAATCTATATTTGGATGTTCTTGTTAGGATTTAGTTGAATGCGTTGAGAACCTGGGAGGTCTAGAATCCTGTATCTGCCTCACTAGGAGCTTTCCATCCCAATTAAACCTTTCCTAGATCCCTTGTTACACCTCTGATTTTGTCCAAGCAGGCCTGGAGTTAAATGACCTCTGGCCTGATCTATAGACAGAGTTGGTTGGTTCTCTTCCTCTCATTCTCTATCCTTAATGTTCCGTTCCAAATATCTCTTTCAAGATCCAAATTCTCTAGATGACTGGCCCAACTGAAAGCTTGCACATTGAACACAAATAAATCCTTTCTTGACTCCATAGCCCAATGGCTTTGATGTTCTCTGAGTTATCTATCTCTGCCTAAGCTTCTTTCTTGCTCATCCTTGTCTTATATTGGCCCTTCTTTCCTGATTTCCTCCAACCAAACATAAACAATCAAACAAACAACCTCAAGCCTATAACTAGCCTAAAATCTTATACTTTGAGCTTTAAAGACATAAGCCTTTGGCCATCATAGAGAGATCCCTCTCTGGACCTAGGAGGGCTAGATCCTAAGGTCTGAAAGTGGTTCTATGTTGTCTCATCTTTTGGTCTTTGTCAACCTGGCCAAAACATGGGAACCCCAACACAATGGTTTTAAAACACCATGAATGTTGTTGACAATTATTTGAAGGTTGTATGTTGTGTTTTGATGGTGTTTTATATATGGTAGTTTGTTAACATGATGAAATATATTATGGCGGTTGAATTATTACCTCCATTGAAGTTTCTATAATGCGACCATACCACAGTCAGCCACTCCCATAGATGTTGGTGCGCTCCTCTGCACCTACCCTCACACTGCTCCTTATATCTGCTCCTCCGAACAGTTTATAATACCACCATACCATCAGGCCTTGTCATACCAGTGGTTATAGGTCATACCACTATTTATACCTACAGGGTATATACCTCCATATGTAACACCTGTCATACGTTGATGTAATACGTTAATATAGCTCCTCGTCCCTTCCGCTACCTTCTCCGTGGTCTATCTCCCCTCCTCACACTCTCTTCCTGCCCCGTCCATCCCTTCGACTCCCCGGCCATCGATAGCTTCAGCTCATAGGGCATGTTCTCTTGTCTGATCGTCCTTGGAGATACCAGCTTCAAAACCTACAGTGGTAGAGTCAATGATCAAAACTGCACAGTCATCCTGAGATGTTCCAATAATCATGTTCTTGATAAAATCACAATGGCCAGGAGCATCAATCACAATGTAGTATTATTTGGTTGTCACAAACTTCCATAGTGAAATATCGATTGTGATACCACGTTCACGTTCAGCCTTGAGCTTGTCAAGAAACCAGGCATACTTGAATGATATTTTGTTCATCTCAACAGCTTACTTCTCAAAATTTTCAATAACACGCTTGTCAATTCCTCCAAGCTTGTAAATAAAATTCCCAGTGGTTTTTTACTTTTCGGAGTCGACATGGCCAATAACCACATGTTAATATGGTTTTTCTCCTTTCCCATGATGAATTAAAATCTGGCTGAGTCTATAGAAACAGAAGCACCGAAGAACATCCTCGCAGCGGCGCATAGAGAAGAGAGAGACTCACTCAAGATGAAGATTTTTTCCCCCAACCGAAGTCCTCCGTGTAGCTGAGGCATCAACTTTCCAATTCTGCTATCACCATTTTTATTTTCATAGTTCCAGTGAGCATGGATTTTTATTTCCAGTTATGGGTTTTCAAGTATCTTCCAAGGTTATCTCCTTCAACAAGTGCTACTTTTCGAGAGAGGAAGTGTCACTTGTGTAAATTCACCATTATGATTAGATCAATCTATTCAAGATCTTTTAGTCTCTTGACGAAATACAAATTGTGAACATTAATCATTATTTTTTCAAAAAAAAAAAAAAAAAGAAGAAGAATCAGCAAAAGGTTTTATAGAGAGAGGATGGTGTAGAAGTTGTAGCCTTGAACCAAGTTTTCCAACCCTCACACCATGACTTCGATTGACATAATTTGTTATGCCTGAAGGTACGCATTACACTATTCCCTGGATTGATACAATTCTTCCTGCAATAGATTATTCAAGCACACAACTCAAACAGAGGAGAACCAATATTTTCAAAAAAAATTTCATAGAGGAGATGTTTCTCGACTACAACAGTTTGAATATTGTCCCATTGCAGCAATCAACTCACATGTGTTCTTGTTAAGAATCCTATCACTGCATTAGACAACACTGGTGCATTTTCGGGGTCCTTTAATTGTAAATACTCCTAGTTGGGTAAAAGTTCTGACAATAATTCTAACATTGTAAAGGGACAAGTTTGTTGGTCTTTTTATATTTATATTTCAAGGGAAAAGAGTCTTGTTGTCAAGGAGTGCGTGCTCAATAAATTTTTTATGAGAAATTTAAATAGTATAGTGTTGAAGCAATGTTAAAATTTCTTCTTGGTCTGGTTCAAATATCTTTTAGACTCTTTTCACACATTTCTTGAAAAGGAGACACTCCTCATTTCGCTGAAAAAATGGCCAAAATTGATGATGTATTAGAATTACTGAATGTTATAATACATTCCACTGGAAATGAGATAGTAAACATCGGCAAGGAAACTCTCTTTAAAATTCAGACATATCTACAAAATGCACAAGAGAAGATTGATTTTTTGCAACTTGAATTTTAGCTTCAGCAATATGAACTTCAGCAAAAGAGTCATGATTCTGAACTTTTTTCTGTTCAAAACATTGAAACAGACTCCCATAAATAGCAAGTCATTGATGTTGCAGTCGATTCACATTCAATTCCTTTTACAAGAGCAGATTTACATGCTGATGCAGTAGCTCAGCCTGCACCTCCCAAGCCCATCATCAGACCTTGGGAATAGCTTGTCCACAACAAGCACAAAACTGGTCTTGGATATGACAAGGATGTGTCCTTTCATACTCTGGACTACTCCAAGCCCATCAAATTTTAGAGTGTCAGATTTCTTCATGACAATTCACCTTCAGTTGTTTCAGATCCTACTCTGCTTCCACAGCAACAACAACAAATTGTAAAATTCTAACACTGTGATTGAGTTGGCCATATGAAAGATCATTGTTTTGATCTTCACTCATGCAAGCATTGTGGTCAGCACACCCATTATTCACATAGATGCTTCAGAAATAAACCTCATGTAAGAACAAAGATTCATCTTGGATGGATAGCTTCTTGGAAATGGGCATCAATAGCCATGAAGATACTTAAGTCGCATGTCAGAACTTGTTCTATAATATTGAACAATCTTGCAATTGATTTTTTTCCATCATCTCACCTTATTCCTGATAGGGGGGAAATGGTGGTCATCTAGAATTTTCGACGCCACATTAACTGAGCCTGAGCCACAATCTCTCATTCCAGATTCAGAGTTGTACCCAGAGACACAGTAGTTTAAGCGAGCCTCAGCCACAATTCGTCATTCCAGATTCAAAGTTGTAGCTAGAGACACAGATGCCCATGAGCATGCATTTGGTTGGTGGACAGCCTTAAACCATCTATGTGAGGTTGATATTCTTCCTTTTTCAGAACTCTTCCTCTAGCAGAAGACTTTAGCTTCTTTCCAGTTTTCGTTGAGTTCTAGGAAATGCATTAAGCATTCCAGTGTTGGTGGTCATCCTTAAACCATCACAAGTTGTATACTTCCCTTCTTTTAGGTTGAAGGTCTCCCTCTTCAAATATGAGGGACACTTCCTCTAGCAGAAGCCCTCAGCTTCTTGCCATTTTTGGAAGAGTTCCGGAAACTGCAATAAGCTTTGTGTTCTAGTGTTTGTGGTCATCCTTAAACCACCTTTTTATGCCAACATTTCAGAGAGCTGATTTAGCCTCAGTGCTGCCATGCATATTTTGTAGATTTGTATTACAACTCTCTTCTTGGACTCACACATACCCCTTCAAATTAAGGGGGAGAATGTTGAACACCTAATCTTCTATGGGTAGGTGTGGAAGGCGAAGAGTCACAAAGGAGTCCAAGTGACCTTGGAATATGGAATCCAAGGGTCACCTCATTGTATTATAAATGTATATTATATCAATGATAATATGAAATGAATGCCTATCTCTCCTATTTGTGTGTGTTTCACCATGCTTGTGTTTAACATGAGTGAGAGAGAGAGATGACCCAAAAACTTTGATATTATCATTTTCTGCAGTTGTTCTCCTTCCTCGTACTTTACTACTTCCTCTTCTTGAATATTAAACTTGTGTGTGTGTTCTTATTCTTGAGATGAACCAAACTGATTTTTATTTATAGCCTCTACTAGGGTTTGAATTACCCTTATGTAGGACGAATTGATCAGGTAAGGGTCAACTTGGTGTGGAGGTGACAAATGACTTATTTTACTCAATAATAATTATTTTTACATGATTAAAAAGCCCCAGAAGGGTCTCATAAACTGTAAATGATTATAATGACTCAATATAAAACCTAGAAGTCCTCAATGGGGACTTTGACCTATAACATGAGGACCCAAGCATGAAACCCATGTTTTAATAAGTCATAATAATAATAATTTCTTTTTCTTTATTTTGATAAATAAATTTCATTATGACTCAAATACAATTATGAATATTGGACCTAGTTACGTTATTCAACACTCCCTCTTAACTAGGGAGGTATTCATAATGACATACATATAAAAGTACAAGGAATATCTCAAAACACATGAGCCATGAAGATTTTAGGCACACGTAGTGCAACAGACTAGATTCATTACCAGGGAAATCTATTTGAGTGGGAATAAGATGGAATAAAGCTTTCATCCACTCTAGGTACCATCAGTTTTACTTCCTAACCATCAACTAAGGCAACTAGTAATGCAAGGTCAGGACTCAATGAACAATGCCAACTTCCCTACTTTGGGAACTAGACATCAACTCACATGCCAGCCACATGCCTTCCTTGGAAATGTGTATAACATACAAAGCCTCAACACTCATGATTATTCAAATTAGTAAAAACAAATCTCTCCCGATCAAATAGATCGGCAACATCAAAATATAGCATGCAAAACATGCTTCCAAAACTACCAGATATTTACATGTACAAACAAAACCCTAATTAGTAACAAACTTTCAAATACATTGTTAAGTCCCTATATTAATATTGTGGTCCCTTATTATGTTAGTGTATCCCCCCTTATTGTTATTTTTGTACCCCTATAACCCCCATATTGTTATTATTGTGCCCTTACATTATTATTGTTAGGTCGGCTAGGATTACATTGTGGCCCCACTAGGATTACATTGTGGCCCCATGGACTCCTATATATAGAAAGGAGGTTTTGTCATTTGTATCATCCAAAATTTTTTCATTTATGTAATGTATTGGAGGTTTCCCCCTCGAAGTGGCTGATTTCTAAGGTGTTGATATCTCTTTTCTTCTCTATTTGGAGCTAGTTTCACAAAATTTAGTATTAGAGCTTTGGATTCTAGGGTTTCGCTGCTCCAAACAGGTCATCGTGGAATTTTCGCTATAACTTTTTTTATACGAAGGTTCAAAAGTTGAAAGTTTTAGAGTGCGAAGCCGAAATCCCAGGGAACATCTTCACAAAATTTCAAAGCTTGTTTTGAAATATTTTCAGAGATGTGATTTGTGGACGTTAGGGCTTTTTGGAGGCTCATGAATTTAACCTAAACAGTTCATCGCAGAATTTTCGCTATAACTTTATTTATACGAAGATTCAGAAGCTGAAATTTTTAGAGAGCAAAGCTAAAATCCTGAGAAACGTTGTCGCAAAATTTTAGATATTGGTTCACAATATTTTTGGAAATATGATATGTATAAGTTAGATCGTTTTCAGGCTCCCGAATTTCATCTCAAAGAGGTGATCGTGGGAACATCTTCATAACTCTCTCTCTAAGAATCAGATTGGAATTCTGTAAAAAGTGGCTTTAATTAAATGGATTTTAGTCTCATGTCTATAAATTTCAAAGCCAAAGAAGCAAACAGTGACACATGGTAAGTCATACAAGTTCATTCTACTGAACCAGTCCATAATTAGGTCATTGTGGGAGATTGGACATAAATTTGTCTTGAAGAATCCAAATTAGGTTAGACCTGTGGCATTCGAAAGAGGATTTAGAGGGATACCTTAGGGCCAATTTTTTGATATTGAAGATCCAAAATCACAGAGATAATTCACTTTCAATATCGAGCTCCTCAAAAGAAAGAAAAAGGTGTGTATTTTGTTTTTAAAATTGCATAATGTTTGTTTGAAAAAGTAGTTTGAAGTGATTCCAAGGGCATATTTTAGAATTTTTATCAGTATGCGGTTCTATAATGCCTCCCAAAAATAATTCCATACCCATTAAGCCCTAAAAAAGCTATACTATGATGCATGAAGAGGAAGAATTGCAATACGAGATATCAAAATTACGGTACCAAGTGTAACAAATTTCGATCTTATGAAGAACAACCGAAGATGACATAGATGGTTTAAAATCAGAAATGGAGGCTAATTTGAATGGTTTTAAGGATCAAATAATAGCTAATATGGATGATAAATTAGTGGAAGATCACATCGAGCATCAACAACAAGTTCTCAAACTCTCAAAAGATAACCTAACTTTGATGCAGAATCTAATGAAACAATAGGAAGATCAACATCACATCGAAAGAAGTTCTAAAGTAGTCACAGATATAAGAACTCAACAAGTACGATCAATTTCATAGTATCTCAGCAAGTGGAAGAACTTTCCTGTAGAATATTCCACGTGGGAGGATGAGAATTTTATATAGAAGCATCTACAAAAATTCAAGCGTTGAGGACAACACTTGTTTGAAGGAGAGGGGCATGTTAAGTCCCTATATTAATAGTGTAGTCCCTTATTATGTTAGTGCATCCCCCCTTATTGTTATTTTTGTACCCCTGTAACCCCCATATTGTTATTATTGTGCCCTTACATTATTATTGTTAGGTTGGCTAGGGTTACATTGTGGCCCCATGGAATCCTATATATAGAAAGGAGGTTTTTCCATTTGTATCATCCAAGAATTGTTCATTTATGTAATGCATTGGAGGTTTCCCCCTTGAATTCGTTGATTTCTAAGGCGTTGATATCTATTTTCTTCTCTTTTTGGAGCTGGTTTCACAACATACACATAAGTACACAAAAACCTTAGGGGTCTTCAATCATCTCGATCCTGCTTCAGAATAGTAGGACTTAGAGGCTTTCCAAATAGATTTGATAGAAGTTTCCTTAACCATAAAACTTCCTTTCATGCATCAACATATTATTCAATCAAATTGTGCTTTCTTTTTTTCATCAGCACCTTAATATACATTCTTCAATTTCTTCTTCAAGGTATCCATCTGACTATAATATGCCCTCCTCTCAACTTGGGAGGTATTCCCTATATTTTATAGGGCCTCCTTCTTAACTTAGGGAGATCAACTACTTTCTATGACATCAGAGAGTCTTTCATGGCTTCCATCCTTCTTATCATAGTCATATATAACTTCCTAAATTATTCTTATCAATCAAATCAACTTTACTTATGAATGTCTTCAATATCTTGAAGATTGTGTATCTACACACCTTAGACAACAAGCACAATCAAATAAATATATAGAAGCATGAAGTCAACTATATCAGAATCATACAATAATGGAAGCATTATAATTTATACACAAATTACTAAACTTAGTTAGGTTCATAATCAACAAGAGACACATACTTCTATACTTCAACTTCTTGCTCATGTTTTTGTTACAAAACCTAAATCACATCATTTAAAGTAACTCAATAAAGATATAAAATCATATCTAGTGTTTCAATATTTCCTACAGAGATGTGCCAGACTCTTCTATGACATATTACAAACCTTAGAAATAATTCAAACAAGTGTATTTTTACAATGCATCTAACAACTTTATAATTCATATGTTAGGTTTCTAATAAGGTTTAATGCAAACCTTAGATTCCATACTAAGTCTTAGATATCATCAATCATAGCATAATCTAAGGTTTAAACAAAATGACTAATTCTTACTAGGGTTTTCTATAAACCATAAATTTTATCATCACAATGGAAGCAATATCACCATAATCTAGAATATCAAAATTCTACTATGGATTAGTTACAAAAAACCTAGAATTCACAAAATATGATCATCAAAAAATAGGTTAGAATATATACATATGTAGGATTTTATAATCATGCACAAGCATATCACAACAACATATATCAAGTAAACCCAAGACACAAATATCAATACGATAAAGTTAGACATATAACAATTTTGATCAGGCTAGGGTTTCAATCAGATGTACAAACATACACCTAGTGTTACATTCTTAGGATCTTACTCTAGATACCATAAGGTTTTTTATCATAAAACTTAATTTACCAAAAACATTAAAGGTATATAATTTCAATACATATACGTTACCATCCAACCCTAAAGAACTAGGGTTTCCATAGCAATACCAAAACTCCAAACATGACATTACATAAAAACCCCAAACATGAAAAGAATATATTTTTCTATATTTAATCAGTAACCCTAAGTAAACTAGGGTTTTCACATTAACATCAACATACCCAACTCCAAACATGACATTACCATCAAAACCCCAGACATGAAAATACTATTATTTTCTATATTTCATCAGTAACCCTGAGTAGACTAGGGTTTTCACATTAGCATCAACATACCCTTAGGTTAGGGTTTTATAGAGAAACTTTTAGGGTTCCACAAAATGATAAATGATTGTAATGAGGGTATATTCAATCTAATGATTAATCACCCAAATAATAATCTTTATGATTCAAAGGTCCTAGACATTACACTTATTAGTAATATAAAGAAAATTTAAAAACAAATGAATATACCTTTATTATGAAGAGAACGAAGCTTATGATATAAGACATACCTTTGAGTTGTTTTCTTGAAAAAATTTGTAGGACATCAATTCCAATAAAAAAATTATCATGCTTTTTCCTGTGGGGTATTCTCCATAACCCTTGAGCATTGAGCAATCCTTTCCTAAAGAATAAAAAATATAAAATAAATATTATTTGCATTTAATTCAAACACATAAGAGAGGGAAACCAATATAAAAATATAATACAAGGAGTAAGATACCTATCTTTGGAAAATTATGAGGGCTCCCTCTCAATCCAATCTCAAGGGATACCTACAAATTTATCAAAACAATTCAAAAATGGTATTCCAAAGCATGTTAAAAATATAAATACTAGAAATCAAACCACAAAGAAAAACAATTCAAAACTTAGAGTAGAGGACTTAATAGTGCAAGTCCTTTATTTCTGATTCTTCAATTTTGTTCTTCTTTGGATATCCTCCATTGACAACATTTTCTTGATACATGTTTCTCTTTTTATTTCTAGGATTTTCAGGACGATCATTTCTATAGTGACCCATATTGTGACAATTGTAGCATTCAATCTTGGATATGTCTACTTTGTTCCTTAGCCCCTTAGACTTCTTGAAGGTTCCTTTAAACTTGTGATGAGAAAAATAAACATTTTTTTTTTTTTTCTCTTCATTATCTTTGTTTTTTACTAATGAATTTCTAACTTCTTATTGACTACATGCATTCCATAATTACTCAAATGTAGGAGTTTCCTTCCAACTGTTGATCCATGAAGCAAAGGCACTCCAAGAATATGGAAATCCCATAAGTGCAGTAATCATGAGCTCTTTTCAGGTACTATCTCATCTATTGCTTGGATATAATTTCTAATTATAGTTATCCTTACAAGGAAGGAAGCCAAAATTTCATCCTTTGTCATCTTCATGGTTCTTAGTTCATCCCTAAGACTTGCAACTTGACCAAGATTCTTGATTGTGAATAATTTGGATAAGGACTCATACATATATTGAGTGGAATATATGTTGGAGATGTATGGAACGAGGTTATCCTTTATTCCATATACCATTAGGCTCATGGGAAATATATTTGACTATTTACACTTTCCTTTTTCAACATCACTTGATTGTTTTGTAGGTTTCTTCACTTTTCCTTTGACTAGATCCAAACATTTATTCTTTTCAAGGATGAGATCTATCCTCTTTTTCCATGCCTTTTAATTCGATTCTCCTTCTAATTTGTTTTCTCCTTTTATTGAGTTATACATGGTTATTGAAGATAGTAGGATTCTCTCATTATATGATCTCCTTTGATGACCCTTATTCAACTTCTTGGTATTTACTTATTCTCCTTTCAATAGATCTCCAGGCTCCCTTTTTCCTTCTTATTCACCTTAGCTCTGATACCATGTTGGAAACTCAGAAAGGCAAAAACATTTTATTTATGATGATAATTACTTATGATATTCTTATGT
The DNA here is from genome assembly GCA_034641835.2 of Pinus albicaulis. NCBI lineage: Eukaryota > Viridiplantae > Streptophyta > Pinopsida > Pinales > Pinaceae > Pinus > Pinus albicaulis. The sequence continues at coordinate 600,904,312 of CM076573.1, forward strand.
TCTTATTAACTTTCTTGTGTTCTTCTTTTATCTTAGTTCATCGAGAAATTACCAAAACCAAAACACGAAGATAAAAAACACCAATTGTAGGCAGACAACCAGGTAAAGACCCCTATCTAGGGGAAAACCTAGTAAACAACTCTTCCTTCAATAGTTTCATGAGATAATCCAAGATTATTTGACCTAGACACAAAATTACTCCAATCACCAAGTCATTCCTTCCCTTATTCTGCAGATGACAACCTTCTAGCAACAACTTCGACCTAGAAATTCAAACTTGCAATAATAGAACTTCAACCTAGTAGAAACGACATATATTTGACCTAAAAGTAGCTTCAATTTGACCTTGAATTAGTAATATAACTTCAACCTAATTGGATCAGAAACTTTGACCCTAATGCAACAACAAAATTAGACCTTGATGCAACAGCAACTTCGACCTTGATGCAACAACAACTTCGATCTTCATGTAGTAGTAGAAATTTTGATCTTCATGCAGCAGCCCAGTAAATTCACATGAGTGAGAGAGAGATGACCCATAAAATTTGATCTTATCCTTTTATGAAATTCTTCTTGTTCTTCTTACTTTATTGCTTCCTCTTCTTGGATATCAAACATGTGTGAGTATTCTTCTTCTTCAAATGAATCGAGCTACTCTTTATTTATAGCCTTTGTTGGGGTTCAAGTTACCCTTATGTAGGTCAACTTGATCAGGTAAGGGTTGAATTGGTATGGAGGTGACAAATGACTTATTTGACTCAATAAAAATTATGTTTACATGGTTCAAAAGGCCAAGAAGGGTCTCATAAAATGAACAATGACTCTAATGAATCAATATAAAACCTAGAAGTCCTCAATGGGGACTTTGGCCTATAACATGATGATCCAAGCATTAAATCCATAATTTAATAAGTCATAATAATAATAATAATAATTAAGTTTTCTTTCTTTAGATAAATAAATTTCATTATGACTCAAATACACTTATGAAGATCGAACCTAGTTACATTCTTCAACACTCCCTCCTAACTAGGGAGGTATTCATAATGGCATAGATACACAAGTATAAGGAAGATCTCAAAACAAATGAACCATGAAGAGTTTAGGAAAATGCAATTCCATATATTAGATTGTTGACCAGGGAAATCTATTTGGGTGGGACTAAGATGGACTAAATCTTTTGACCACTCTAGGTACCATCAGGCTTACTTGCTAACCATCAACCCAGGGAACTAGGTGCGTAATACAAGGTTAGAGCTCTATGACCAATGCCACCTTCCTACTTCGGGAACTAGACATCAACATAAATTCCAACTAGATGTCTTCCCAAGAAATGTGTATTACACACAAATCCTCAACACCCAAGATTATTCAAATTGGTAAGAACTATTCTCTCCCAATCAAACAGATCTTTAAAATCAAAATATGACATGAAAAACATGCTTCCAAAAATTTGAAATATTTACCTGTCCAAACATAACCCCAATCAGTAAAAAAATTTCAAATACACATAAGTAAACACAAAACTTTGAGGTATTCAAACATATTGATCTTTCTTCACAATAGCAGGACTTAGAGGCTTCCGAAACAGATTTGATAGAAGTTTCCTTAACCATACAAATCCCTTTCATGCATCAACATATCCTACAATCTGATCCTTCTTTCCTTTTTTTAGCACCAACTTTATATACATTCTCCAATTGCTTCTTCAAGGTATCCATCATGGCTATAATATGCCCTCCCTCTCAATTTGGCAGTTATACCCTTTCTTTTATCTAGGCCCCCTCTAAACTTAGGGAGATCAACTACTTTCTATGAAAGAAGAGAATATTTCATGGCTTCCATCCTTCTTATCAGAGTCATATATAACTTCTTGCGTCATGCTTATCAATCAAATCAAATTTACTCTCAAATATATTGAAGATTATGTACCTGCACACCTTAGACAACAAGTAAAACCAAATACCTATATAGAAACATGAAGTTAACTTTATCATAATCATACAATAATAGAATAATTAGACTTTAGACATCAAACCTAAAATTAGTTAGGTTCATAATCAACAAGAGATACATACTTATATACTTCAAATTCTTAATCAGATTTTTGTTACAAACCCTAGATCACATTACTTAAAGTAACTCAATCAAGATATCACATTATATCTAAGGTTTCAATATTTCCTTCAGAGATATTATAAACTCTTCTATGACATATTACAAACCCTAGAAACAATTCAAACAAGTGTAGTTATACAATACATCTAACAACTTTAGAATTCATATGGTGGACTTCTACTAGGATTTAATGCAAACCCTATATTCCATACTAAGCCTTAGATATCAAAAATCATAGCATAATCTAAGGTTTCAAAAAAATGGCCAACTCCTACTAGGGTTTGTTGTAAACCCTAGATTTTATCATCACAATAGAAGCAATATTATCATATCCTAGAATATCAAACTTCTAGGGCCTAGTTACAAAAACCCTAGAATTCACAAACTATGATCATCAAAAAATAGGTTATAATTTATACATATTTAGGATTTCATAATCATGCACAAGCATATCACAATGATATATATCAAGTAAACCCAAGACACAAATATCAATACTTTAAGGTTAGACATATAGCAATTTTGATCAGGCTAGGGTTTCGATGAGATGTACAAACATACACCTAGGGTTTCATTGCTAGGATATTACTCTAGATACCATAAGGGTTTTTCTCATAAACCCTAATTTACCAAAAGCCTCAAAGGTATAGAATTTCAATACATAAACATTACTATCTAACCCTAAAGAACTAGGGTTTCCATAGCAATACCAAAACTCCAAACATGACATTACTATCAAAACACCAAACATTAAAAGGATATTATTTTATAGATTTCATCAGTAACCCTAAGTAGACTAGGGTTTTCATATTAGCATAGACATACCCTTAGTTTAGGGTTTTACAGAGAACATTTTAGTTTTCCACAAAATGATAAATGATTTTAATTAGTGTAGATTCAATCTAATGATTAATCACTCAAATAAGAATCTTTATGATTTAGAGGTCCTAGACATAACACTTATTAGTAATGTAAAGAAAATTTAAAAAGGAATGAATATACCTTTATCATGAAGAGAAAAAGGCTAATGATCTAAGACATATCTTTGAGTTGTTTTCTTGACAAACCTTATAGCACATCAATTCCAATATAACTTTTATCATGCTTTGTCTTGTGAGGTCTTCTCCATAACTCTTGAGAATCCAATAATCATTTCCCAAACAAGGAAAAATATAAAAGAAATTTTATTAGAATTTAATATAAACACGTAACACAGGGAAACTAAATATAAAAAGGTAATACAAGGAGTAATATACTTATCTTTGGAAAATGGTGAGGGCTCGCTCTCAATCCAATCTCAAGGGCATTAACACTGGAAAATTGTATAGTAGAAGATGACATTAATTAATGTCAAGCCAAAGGATTTACAGGGCAGGAAGACATTATGGAATCAAGAAAGTATTTAAAATCTCTAAGGTTTTGAGAAAACCAGATTTGAACTAGTCTTAAATGCTAAATTGATGCTTAATCCTTCAATAAGAGCTCCTTTTGCACGCCTTTTTGCCTGATAAGCGTGCATTCTTGAAAGTGGAAAAATGTCACTTTCTGGGACCACACAAATAAAAGGATGGTTACTCCTTATATGAAGCCACCTAAGGACAGCCACCAGCGCCTCCTTAGACACTATGTGAGCACACAAAGGAATATTTGGAGCACACAATGGAATCATACCTCTCCCTTGGGTCACCATCCACCATGTACCATTGGAGGGAAGGAGGATTTGAAATCCCCTATATAAAGCCACCAAGAGATGAAGAATGGGTGATCACATTGTTATGCTGGACAGAATTTCCCAAGAAATACCAGAAGTGTGTGACCTGGAGCTGGAGATAGAGGGTATTTGATTGTTAGCCACCCAACAATCCTAGTCCATCACAACAGAGAGAGAGGGAGACTGCATCAGAGGCAGAACTTGGAAAAACAACATCCTTACATCGAGACCTAGAACCATTGTCTAGGGGCCCTTTGGTAAGTGGGTAAAATTTCTTCTCCATATCAAACGTTTAATAAGAAGAGGCCTTGATCCATCATTTGCATTATTATCATTTTGACTCTCTTTAATAGCTTCTGTATATTTGTGTTTTAGTTTTTTTTTACTTTGAGCATACATTTGCATATTTTTTCCTCTAGATTATATGCTTTTGAGCTCCACCACTTTATGCATGTTACCAATAGTTTATAAGGGTATACCACACCCCTTAAACTGGTGCGACTTCGTACACCCATGCGTCAAATCCACCACAACACGATTGGTGACTCCACTAATGTCTTACAAGTTTATGTGCTTGTGCCATCTCCTACTGGAGACCTTTGTCTACGTTGGAGAGTGGAGCTTATAGTCCTCTGATCCATCTTACAGTCCTTAGATTCACTTGGAGTGATAGACTGAAGAAGGCAGTTCCTAATATTTTTACTTGCAGGATTTTTGCGTGTGTTTTTTCTCATAGACGCGTAGTGCACGCGTTCAGGACTGACCTGCGTGCAAGAAAGCGCACTTGTCAAAGCATTTTCTGCACAAATTACATAATGAGATTTGTCTCCCTATATTCTACATTTTTCTTCTTGTAATTTTTCTGGGCAGCCCCTAATATATCTGCCAACACTTGTGTTGATACCCCACAGCTTCTGAGAACTCACTTTAAGCTACATTTTGTAGGCTTAGAGTTAGTTTCGCTTCAAAGTTGGTTTTTTCAAAAATATTCACATAGTTTAAGTAGGAGCCAAATTAACCATTTCATTCCGAACAATTTATATTTTTCAAATTTTGGTATTCACACTTAGATAAAACTAGTCCAAGTAAGTGGCCCAAGACCACGTATGCATAGCTAGTTTTATTCTTTCTAGTGTGGAAATTGTTTAGTTTAGTTCAATTTTTGCATTAGAGATTGCGGGACTAGGATTGAATTGTCGATTAGAGCAAGTAATCTCTGCTACCTTTTCACCCTCCGGTGATCCTAGGTAAGCATATGAACACTCTATATTTACAATTCACCATCCTTTAGTTAGTCATGTAGATTAACTAGGAAAATTTGAAAGCGGTCCTTTATCCGCAAATGTTTTCCATTTGAGCCAGGAACAATATAACATAGTTTAACTAGGGGACTTTTATAAAGGATCACTAATATCCATATGTTCAAAATATGAGATTTTTCACCATATGCTCGCACACACTCACCCACTAAGCAAAGGAAGACACCTAAAACTAACTTAACCAAACTCACTAAATTCTCCCCACAGGGGCCACAAAAGAATTTATAGTTTAAGTTAGGATCAAGAGGGTAGGCATCCAATAAGCTGCCTTGATCATAATTCATATTGAAACATAGAAGTTGTGTATTTAGGGAGATTCAAATCCACCTGTAAGTCCATGACAAAGAAAAATTGAGCGCGACAGAGACCTAATTCAGAGGGGGTTAGGCTTAGGCACAGAATGTGTGTTATCAGCTGGGGCTACCTAACCCAGCTAATACTCGGTACTGTTAGTTGACTACCAAGAAGCACAAGACTCGAACGCTCATGTGGGACGATGGTTCTTAGTGGCCAAAAACTAGGGCATCCTTTACCCTATAGGTGACGGTGCAGGCAAGCACCAGACCCTCTATCCTTACCTTGGTGGATTCTCTTCGGCTGACTGGGGGTGTCACCAGCTCTTACGGGACGTTGTGCCAGCACTCGCAAGAAGTATTATCAAGGCCCAGTTACTTTTGAGTGTGTGAGGACACATAGGTCTTCTAGGATTTTGAGTATCATGTGCAGACAAACAAAAACCATCTTTTTTTCTTGATTGATCACATAGATTAAGTTAAAGGGAAAAATTGTTTTATTTTCTCTTTTTGTGATGTATGTGGCCATAAATTTGCTTTGATCATAGACTCTATCCTCTGAAATTTTTCCAAAACCTAACCTGGTCGACACCTGAACGGTCCCAATGGAACCTCGTCGATCCAGGCGTCTTTTGGACCTCCCCCCATTACAGAGAGGGGTTGTAGGTATTTCTCCATTCAGGCGTCAAAGATGAAACGTTTCCATCGTCATTGGTTCATCCTTCATTGGAGAAACCATAGTTGGGAACACTAGTCAATCTCGCAACACCACACCGCACACCACTCCCCCCTTGACCCCTAGGGGGTAGAGGAGTGCGTCCCATTCGGGAAGCTAGCTGAACACACATCAGGGTACGTCACAGACTCACCCTCATTCTAACCAGACCTTCATGTCTTCACCCATTTCCATGGCATCAACCTCTCAGTCACCCTTCTTAGCTGCGTTTAATCTACTTGATTTAACTAAGCTCAAAAATTACCCCATCACACACGATCCCTCATGGCCTCCCATGCCCACGAAGCTCCCTTCGGATATACAAAAGTTTGAAGGCAAGCAAGCGGAAGACCCAAGTTATCATGTAATGACCTTTCACCTGTGGTGCGCATCGAATAGTATCATTGATGACACTATTTTATTGAGGTTATTTCAACGCACTCTTATGGGAGTAGCTGCGAAGTGGTACGTGGAGAAACCTCCTGCTTCACATGGAGCCTTTAGCACCCTCGCTATTACGTTCCTCACATATTTTCATTTACCCATTCACCATGATTCGGGAATGGAGTTACTGACTCATTTTATACAAACCCTCGCCATCCATATCTCAGACCATCTCCATGAATGGAGGCGACGTCGCAGTTTATGTAAAGCTAAACTCGACGATCGAGTCCTCTTAGATTTATTTCTTATAACTCTGACAACGAAGATTTCAAAGGATGTGGCACAGAAATACCCCACATCCAAAGAGGATGCAATCATTAAAGCCTAGAAGCTTGAACTGATTTATACACAGTCAGGATACATTTACAACATCCTACCTAATGCCCCACGCTTACAAACTTATCAAGAATTTCCAGGCATGTTGAAATTTGCAGACGGATTAATAGGGTCAATGACCCAAGGTTACCTAGGCAGCAGTAGTCAAAATTCTAGTTACGCATATAATTCTACACGGAACATGCCTCAACCCGGATTCAAAAGTCATCATATACCTCAAAAAGATTTGACTAATAGGGCGCAAGCGTATCACCAAGGAGGACCCTATCCTCCAGTTGAAGGGACCTGGTATGCAAAAAGAAACACTGACGGAAGAGCTCCCCTCCAACAGCTAGGTGCAAACAAGGGACAACGTTATGCTCAGTCCCAAGCACACGACCCACCTATGCAAACCAATGCACAGGTGAACTTTGTGCAACCCTCCAAAAATCAACCACACCAATATAACTAGGAGAACTACCCTCCTAACGTTGTTAAGAAAAAGTAAAAAAAAAAGCCAAAAGGGAACCCTGGATAGGGGTGCAGCAACCAACAACGCCCATTGTGATCCCAGGCTGGAGGCAACTCCAATAGGAACCAGAACCAGGAGCCAAGCAATGCCCAACGACAAGGCAAAAGGCCACCTCTATGAACAAATAACTCTTGTTCAATATGTGGTGAGTACGAGCACTATACTCACCATTGGCCTAATCTCCCTTAGCTAAAAAATCTACAGAGTAACCGAGGACAAGGAGGATCTTCCCAGCAACCCGTTGTTATGCAAGAACCTTTCCCCCACCAGGGGACGGTCAGCACTCAACAACAAAGCCCAGACGATTCCGGGAAAAACAGCCATGAAATTTACATGATTTGGGAAGAAATTTTTTTCCAAACACAGAACCGTAGCTACAACACCCCACCACCACTACGTCAGGGGCTAGTACTAGTGCGCCGACAGTACCTTTGACCATTTCAAATATGCCTATAGAACCATTTCCAAAGATGGCAAAGGGGCCTAATAGGAGAGCGGGTAACTACTCCAAAGCGGCCCATAATTATAGCATCATGGCGATTTAGCTCAATCACTCGATACTATGTCTGCGCTGGAAGCACTGCAGTCATGCCCAAAGCAACGAAAATCCCTACTTTCCGCGTTAGGTGCTATTGACCTTGCCAATATCCACATGATGGCTTTTGACTTAGACAAAGTGACCCCTAGGCTTCCTTCTATGGTCACCTTCCAGATACCAGTGTCGGTCCAAAATATCACTATTTAACGATGTGTCATTGACGAGGGTGCATCGACATGCATCATATCAAAAAAAATTTGGCAGAATTTGGGTTCTCCCGAACTAAAACCCTCAGTCATAACACTTTGAGCATACGACGATTGTCCCTCGACCCCCGTCGACCTCTACCAAAATGTCCCGGACTTCTTAGCCGGAAAGACGGTGCACATAGACATTGAAGTCTTGGATGCTCACTTGGATTACAATATACTCCTCGAGCGGAGTTACATGTATTCCATGTCATCCATAGCATCCTCCATCTTCCGAATTATGATGTTCCCCCAAAAGGATCGCATCATTACTGTAGACTAGCTGACACACAGCGAGAAGCATCCCCTAACCAATGTGGATGTAATTCTACCCTATGTAGATACAACCTCGAAAGGTCTTTTATGGTACCAAGAATATGGCCTTGGCCAATTCAAACTGTAGTCCATTCTAGAGTCATTCCTAGGAGATCCTCCTATCATCCCTAATGCATCGCCCGATGCCACAGGGGCCCCAATGTGCATGATGTCCACATCAAGCACCGAGGTTAGTTAGGATATAGACTCAAGCAGTAGCAACACCAAGGCATCAGCCACGGCAGCCTCTCTAGCCTACACTGCCTCCCAAACCCCTTTTCTCTACCCTCGAGCTGGCTTCGTCTCCTAGCAGGTTTTGGCAACACTGGTGTTACGCAAAATATCATTGGTGTTCCTAGTTTGGTACCTTGTTCCTCCTTCTAGAACAGGAGCCACCAAAATTAATGCCACAGGGTTAAAGCCCCTCAGTCCCAAGGAGCCCCCACCTATCCAAGAAACGGTCGAAACCACCCCCGCAAAGGAAGTTCCCATTGCGAAACTAGTAATCACAGCCAAGAGAACCGCAAATAGAGGAAGGAAGATAGTGACCCCCACTATTCAAAGGGAACCATCGGTATACACCATATGCGACATTATAGGCCATCCTACACATATATGTTTGGAGTTGGACGAGTTAAAACCACTCCTCGGCTCTGAAGCAAACATCTCAACGATGTGTTCCCGTAAAAAGGAACCTACCACCAAAGGTAAAGGCAAACCACTGTGTACCAATCATGCATGCGCTCTCTATGGCAACTATGGGCACTATACCCACCATTGTCCAGAGATACCATGATATAGGGATGCCTTACATGCGATCGAGTGATCCTATCAAGAGGACCCCTCCATCCAGTCTGTCAACGATGAATCTCGTACCATCCTATACTTAAAAGAGGACCATAAGATTGTAGAAAGACCCCCAGTAATGCCCATTATACGTTGTACATTATGCGGCGAACATGGCCACTACATCGAAGAATGTACAACCTTGGAGTTCATTCATAGATGGTATCCAATTGAAAGGGTTTACTACATATGGCTACGGGCAGCGCAATTCACATGCCCGTTATGCGTTGATAATCACCTTTTGGAGGATTGTCACTACATACCTCACTTCCGGCTAGCCCTTGCTAGCCTCTGCTCAGCCATAGTTCACCTTTCCCAAGAAGACGATATGGATGCCGAGTCTACAAGCAGCTCCATGACCTAAGCAACTGAGATGAGCAAATCCATCATGTTCTTGACAGCCGAAGAACGACCCCCCAGGGAACCCCTAGTTACCCCCAACCACACTTCGTAATGACAACCAACATGTATGTTATGCAAAAAGACAGACCATGCAGTCGTCCATTTCCCTGATTTAGCAGCCTTTCGACGTTGGTTCCCCATCAGACCTCAAATTGAACTCGACGGAACCTTCATATCAAGGATATTTTTCCTAATATGTCAATTTAATCCTTATGAGTGACATTGTACTTATGCCTCGCAAATTCATCCCACTATCGACATGATTAATGCCATAGAGAAGAGACAGGATGACCTCCGAGAATGGCATAAAAGGTACATCATCGGGTCAGTGTTCAAGCCTCTGCAATGGTGTATCAAGCCTGATAAGACAACACACCACCAAAGCATAACCTCGGCCAAGCCTAGGATAATATACAACCTATGTGATCGAAATGATCACTGATTCAACCAATGCAAATAAATCAAGCCCCTTGTAAACAATCTTCGCATAATCTCTCCTCTCCCTTAGAAACTTCTCTCCAATCAAGAGAATATCACACACACTTATTATCGAATTTTCTCACACCTTCATCATATGTTTAAGTGTGTACATCTCCCCAAGCTGAGAGAGACATGAGCTGCGTTACGTCTACACTCTACCAAAGAGGAAGATACATCTAAGCCAACGACACGGAAATGAAGACAGAAGAAAACCTCTTCTACAACTGACCCTTTCCAAGCATCCACGTCAAGAACAACAAGTAGCATAGAATCCCACACTATCTACTCCGTTGGTTCAGTAATACCATGCACCATCTGCACTGGCCTAAATCACGCACCAGAGACATGCCCGCTAATGGAAAAATTTAGGCACCATTGTGGCAGGCACAATTTCCACCTACCGGAAATCGACTATCCTAGTGGGGAACCTAACTTTGCGCCCATACAGAATCCCATTACGGAGATTCTTCCCCCGCCAAACACTTATGATACAATCCACCATCAATGATTTGTATCAACACATATTAGCGATAGGATTACTACCTCACCCCCGTCTGATCCAAGTGGATATTGATGGCCACCCACCTATTCCATTTTGACCTATAGCATCAACTCTTTCAGATTTTCAGCTTTAACAAAACTTACTATTTTTAGCAGGTTTTCGAGTACTGCACTCCCGGAGTCGTTTTGGGGACTTAATGATCTAGCTGGATATTGGTGGCCACCCACCGAGTCCATTGGAACCCCCACCATCAATTATTTCAGTTTGTAAGTTTCGACACAACTTACTATTTATAGCATTTTTCCAGGTCCTGAACTTCCGGAGCCGTTTTGAGGCCCTAAACTACGCTTTTTGGAAAAATGGGGGGCAACATGGGTCATAGACCCATGTTGATCACTCAAAAGTTGTATTCCTCGGATAGATCTTTCTAACGAGCTATTGAGCGCATCAAACGGAGATCGGATGCCAAAGTTACGTCCCTGGGAATTTGAAACACCAATTTACCCAAATGGGACCCACAGTTTTGGCGCTTCATCTCCTAGGGTTAGGTTTTTGGACGTTTCATATTTTACATTGCTTCTCAACAATAAATAGGCCTTCGAGCCTCATTGTAACATATTTTAGGGGCTAGTAGCTGACACATCTCTTCTCAGGGATACGCTACCAGTACCCTAGCTCATATATTTTCATTATGTCTAGAATAGGCCTTGGAGCCTCAATGTAACACAATGGAGAGGCATGTAGCAATCACATCTCCTCTCAGGGATCTGCTACCAGTTCCCTCGCCTACTCATTTCTATTATTCCTATAAGCATGTTTCAGTCAGTTGTTTTGTAACACGGTCTAGAGGCCTGTAGCCGCCACATCTCTTCTCAGAGATAAGCCTACCAGCGCCCTCGCTATTTATTTATATTCTGTCTGTAAACAAATTTCAATTTTGTAACAAAGTTCAGAGGCCTGTAGCCGCCACATCTCTTCTCAGAGATATGCTACCAGCACCCTAGCTATTTCATTTCAATCATTTGTTTTATTAATAAAATGAAGCATTATTTCCATTGCATCTCTGTATCTATGGCTATATGTGTATTCTTTTGCATTCACTGTCCTAGGATTTCCACCACATTCCTGTCACAAAAAACCAAGGTACCTTGCTCTTTTGCTTTGATTTCCGTAGGACCCCAAATTTACATGTTGCCATCGAACTCCTCAATGACACTCTGCCTCTAAAGCAGCGCCTAGTACAACTAGAGCTTGTCGACGAAAATCGAGGACAGTCACTGCAGCATAACGAGGCCCACAAGAAAAGGGTTAAAGCGTCATTCAACTGCCATATCACCCCTCGCTCATTTGCCGAGGGAGAATTAGTCCTCTATTATGATGTCGCAAAAGAGGCCTTAAGGCCAGGAAAGTTCGAAACCTTGTGGAAATGACCCTACATCATCAAACACTGCTTGTGATAGGGGGCATACATCTTGACGAAACCAGACAGGACTTGCCTCACTAATCCTGTCAATGCCCTTTACCTCAAGAAGTTCTACCCATAAGGGCCCCAACAGCCCTTTCACCTAGAGTTAGAGTACATAAAAAACCCACCCACTCAAATTTTTTTACCCAAAGGCTTAATTAAAAAGTGCTCAAGGTATCACCATGGATCACCAAAACGAACCATATTTCAGATTTGTTAATGGAGCATCAATATGGTCTCAAAATTTACCTGCAGCGGCCTGGGTCATTTACCACCCTGACCGATCACCACTATGTTCAAATGGCGTGTGTATTGGTTCAGCAACAAACAATCAAGCAGAATATGACGCTGTCATTGGACTTATGTGCGACGCCCTCCATCGGGGCATTCGTCGTATGCATATCTACCTCGATTCCTAGTTAGTAGTATCACAACTAAACCAAACATTTGAGACCAAAGGCACACATCTGTTTAGAAAATATTTGTGTGCCAAAAGATTAAGCAGACAATTTGATTACATTACATTTTCACATGTAACAAGGAATCAAAACCAAACAGCTTATCGCATAGCTAACAATATCCTAAACTGGAATGCATCTCGAATAAACCATCATACATAAAAACCAAAAATATAGGCATCCATCAACATAACATAACACATAAACCAAAATAGGTGATACATCATGTAGAGCCACAAAAACATCTCTTATATATATATATATATATATATATATATATATATATATATATATATATATAATATGTGTATCTAAGTACAAAAATAGTGTTGCTAGCCCACTGGCCAACCCAAAGATACAAAATTCGTCAAAAATAAGGGAAGCATCCTCATAACGGGTGCTTTCCCTTTGTAAAAAACTACTCTAGGAGGGTGCCCCCTCAAGAGGAGCACCCGGACCCACCACTACTCTGGGTACCACCACCGGAGCCACTGTCGACACCATGATCACCACCTGACGTAGAGTGGGCTAATAATCCCTCTCGCAAGCCATCACCGTCTCTAACCAAACCTCCTCGAGGTCTTCCATAAAACCTCGATTAGGCATACCTTGGGTCAAGCGGTCCACTCGATCCTGGAAGTCCTCAAGAGCAGCCACCTGAGTTGTCAGTACTGCATTTTGTGCCTCAGCCGCATTAGCATGAGCTCGCTCGGCCGCAATATCTACTACAGTCGAGCTGCTACCTTCACCAGAAGGGCCAACATCATCTCCGCCAGGTCCACCGACACCACCACCCGGTCCACCTGCACCACCTCCTCCCTGACCACCTCGAGGTCATAGCGGAGGATTGTGACCCACCAATCGGGCCATGAGGCAACCTACCTCGCCAAAATCTGTGCAAGTAACCAAAATAATTTTAGTGCCGATAACAAAACACATAAGTACATAAATAGTCAAGAAAATGCAGAAAAAATATAACGCATACTTGCAGGTCCCCAAACATAACCAAAAGGGAGACCCATGTCTGGATCACCCTGGAAGTCCATCCCTACATACAGGTATGGCAAGAAAATATGTGGATTGGCCTCAAACCATCCCTTGGTTGTGGCATTCCAGTAACGCCCCACCATGCAACCACCACCCCACGACATCACCAGATCCCACCTCCTCATCCGTGGCTCCCGTGGCCCCCCAATAGGCACCACCACCACTGGCCTTAGTAGAACCACCCACTCATACATGATGCTGTATAGTATTCTGGTGTATGGAAATAACTTCGATCCACGTTGGATCTTGTTCAATTGCGACACCATACCATCAAAGAAAAATTGGGCAAAGTCAAAGAAATGCCTAGACCTCAACTGGCGCAAAACTCAAACCTGTGGGCCAGACACCCGATCCGGAGAAAATGACCCTTCCAATCACACAATCACTGCCAAATCACACCACTCTGCCACATCTGTCATTGATGCAATGCTGATGCATCCCTCGGTGAGAGGCGCCCCTCCACAATGACGCCTTCGGAATCTATCCAGATTCACTCTCCCAGAGGAGAGTGGGTATCTCAAAGCCTCCCCTTGAGGCAGTAACCCGGTCACGAAATAGATATCTGTCTCAAGACGGATCACCAGGTTCATCCCCCTCAGCACGAACATGTTGTGCCTCTTGTGCCAATGATGTATAATGTAACGTAATAAACGGTCCTGCGACCGCAGGAACTCATTCTCAGCAAATTTCAGAAGGTCCCATGTGGCCAAATGATAACACGTCCTAGCATCAGCAACTAAATCAGTCTAGATCTTGGGCCAATCCCACTCTCTCCACACCAACCTGCCAGCAACACATGCACCCATCAGGTAACAGAGCAAAACATCAAAAATGGACAAAAAATTGAATTTTTTTGTCATCGTGGCCTTTGCGCACTTTTCCCTCAGACAGGTGTGCACTCATGCACTTGTATTCTTCTCCGGCATGCCTTTGTGCACAAAAGGAAGGAAACAACGCACCCTCACGCACCTATACCTCGGAATTTCATGCAAAGAAGGTGCTCTTTTGCCTATATTGCCCGTACAATCTAGGGAAAAAGTCACTCAAAGGCCGTACAAACCTAATTTGTATGGCCCCCAGCACCATCAAACTGAGAATATTATAATGCAGGACGTCATGAAAGTTACCTTGGAATAATATCGCTAGTCCCTGGTACATGGGCTGACCACAATGGCAAGAAAGGCTCTACAAGCACCTCTGATCTCCCAAAACTGAGCAAGTACAAATGAAGAGGATTAGGGACATAATCCCATATTTATCGCCCTTTTCAAGAACTTCAGAGGTCCATAATGGAGATCATAAGGTCCATTCTGAAAACCGTAAGTTGCACCATCATCAGTAAGCCATGACGAACGAAAGCGATGCCACACGTTCGCCTTCTAGGAAAATAATTTTTTAGCGCCGGCAGGTATGCCCTCTCCCATCTTCCTTTATAAAAATCTCATGCATTTCAATAATATTTGATGAAAAGAAGATGATTTCACTTGAGGTAGTTTTTTTTGTAGGAAGAGCCCGCAAACCACTTACAAAACCATCCACTGAAGGTTCCGGAACAGGTATCATTCTACCCTCAGCATGATAGAGTCCCAGAAAACTTTGCATATCTTGACATCATCTCTCCATCAGAAATAAACCATAGGGCCCTCATACCCGACCATGTTTACCATCACCTCACCCTGCATATTATAAACATCTGCGTTGGTCGGTAGAGCCTCCCCTCCATGTCGCTCGTCACCCAAAGTAGACCATAAATCACATCAAGTGATGCCATGGCCATACCACTTCAATCCGGGAAGCCCCTCATGCCCATCCATTCATCATGCACAAGGTCAAGTTCACCATATAAGCTGACACCCTCTTTCCGGACAACCAGGTTGTTGGAAATACAGAGAGGGGGGTGAATCAGTATTTCTTTTCAATTTTTATTTTACTAGTTAGATCACTTATATTTAGAACACAAAATGAACAATAAGAATAAATGCTTTTATTAATTTCTTATTTACAATAAATCAAGTACAATATATGTCCGGATCCAACCCTAGATGAAAACACCAATCTTCAATCTCCCAGGCTCCAACCTATATTTTCCAAGCATTGACTTCGACTTCCAAGGCTCCAACCTTATCAATTCTAAGGCACCAACCTCAACTGCTCCAACCCTATATCTCGTACAGGCTCCAACCTGGTCTCCTGAGGACTCCTATCCTCTAGGGCTCCAACCCTATCTTCCAAGGCACCAACCTTGTCTCTATAACGCTCCAACCTCCTGCTTCATTTCTTCAAGATATATTTGGTTATACTTACGGATCCCAATGTCTTCTTCAACAAGCCCTGGAAATCTTCAGCAATGCCATCACTTAGTCTCCAAATCACTTGATCAATGACAACTTTATCTTCTCAGAAGCTATCACCACAACTCTTCATTTCAACTAAACAATTTCTCCAAGGTCACATCATGTGTTAGGTCCCTATATTACTAGTATAGTCCCTTATTTTTATTAGTGTAACCCCCTTATTGTTATTATTGTACCCTTGTAACCCCCATATTGTTATTATTGTGTCCTTAAATTATTATTGTTAGGTTGGCTAGGATTACATTGTGGCCCCACTAGGATTACATTATGGCCCCATGGACTCCTATATATAAAAAGGAGGTTTTGTAAATTGTATCATCCAAGAATTTTTAATTTATGTAATGTATTGGAGGTTTACCCCTCGAAGTGGCTTATTTCTAAGGCATTGATATCTCTTTTCTTCTATTTTTGGAGCTAGTTACACAACATTTGGTATCAGAGCTTTGGATTATAGGGTTTCGCTGCTCTAAGCAGGTCATCGTGGCATTTTCACTATAATTTTTTTTTCTACGAAGGTTCAAAATCTGAAATTTTTAGGGTGCGAAACTAAAATCCTGAGAAAACTCATCAAAAAATTTTATATCTTGGTTTGTAATATTTTCGGAGATATGATCTGTGGAAGGTAGTGCTTTTTCAGGCTCCCGAATTTCATCTCAAAGAGGTGATCGTGGGAAAAGATTCATAACTCTCTCTCTGAGCATCAGATTGGAGTGCTGTAAAAAGTGGTCACAAGTACATGGACTGTAGTTTCATGGCTATCAATTTCAGAGCCGAATGATGAAAATGTGACACGTGGCAAGTCGTACAAGTTTTCTCTATTGAACCAGTGCATAATTAGGTCATTGTGGGATATTGGATATAACTTTGTCTTGGAGAATCCAAATTAGGTCAGACCTGTGGCATTCGAAAGAGAATTCAGAGGGCTATGTTAGTGCTGAAATTCAAATATTGAAGTGCTGAAATCACAGAGATAATTCAATTTCAATATCAAGCTCCTCAAAAGCAAGAAAAGGGTGTGTTATTTTTTTTTCCGAATTTCATAAGTATTGTTTGAAGAATCAATTTGAATTGATTCCAAGGGCATATTGTAGAATAGATATCAGTATTGGGTTCTAAAATATGCCCCTTAAAAATAATTCAAAACCCATTAAGCCTTCAGAAGGCTCTACTATGACTCATGAAGATGAAGAATTGCAACATGATCTATCAAAATTACAAGAGCAAGTGCACCAAATTTCGCTCTCACAAAGAGCAACAAAAAATGAAATGGAAGTTTTGAAGAAAGGCGTGGAAGCGAAGATGGACGGTTTAAAGAAAGGCCTGGAAGCTAAGATGGATGGCATGGAAGCTGGCATGGAAGCTAATATGGATGACATGAAAGACAACATGGAAAACATGAAGAATGATCTAAAAGTAGACATGGAAGGTTTGACAAAGTTGATACAAGAAATGTTTCCTAATGGTGAAAAGATAGTAGAAGAAACTCATGATGAGAACAAAATAAATGTTAATCGTGATTTCATATACTCTAATGTTGGCGGGAAGAACCACCATATTCCAAAAATGGATATGAGGAAGTTTGATGGAAAGGACCCTGTAACATGGATACTACAGATGGAGCAATATTTTGATCTCCATAACGTGAAAAACACCCAAAAGGTACGCATTGCAACTTTACATTTAGAGAAAAATACATTTGTATGGTATCGATGGCTTTGCTCCTATAAAAAAATTGTCACTTGGTCAATTTTTACAGAGGAAATGATAGCACATTATAAGGATACAAAGAGCAACACCTTCTTTAGCCAATTGATAAATCTCAAACAAAAGGGTTTAGTGGGGCAGCACATTGAGGACTTCCAAAAATTGAATATAGGGGTAACTGATATTCCAGAGGAACACAGGATTGATCTCTTCATAGGCACTCCAAAGGATAAAATCCAACATGAAGTTCGTGTTTTGGAACCTGATTCATTGGAGAAGGCATTCAGGTTGGCAAGAAAAGTTGAATGTAAAATTATGGCGACAAGGAAGCCTACCACTCAATTCTATAAAGAAGGAAGTGTTGCTACGCCTAGATTTCCACAACCTACAAGGTTGACACCACAAAAATTGGAAGAAAAAAAGAGCAAAAGGGCTTTGCTACAGTTGTGATAGCAAATACACTAAAGGTCATAAATTAATGTAAAGGGAAGAAATTGTTCTGGGTGTGAAGAGGAAGAAGAAAATCCACAAGAAAGAGGATATACACAGGAACCGGCCCTAGAAGAGGAATAAATGAATCCGACCATATCATGTAATGCACTGGCAGGAATTACCACTCCTCAAACTCTCAAGATAGAAGGACATATCAAGAAGAAAAAGGTAATAGTGTTGATTGATTCAGGTAGCACCCATAATTTTATTCATTGTAAGGTAGCCAAGGAATTAAATTGTTTCCTATACCCAGCACCGGAATGTCAAGTGATGGTTGCAAATGGAGGAACTATAAATTGCTTTGGAAAATGCCATAATATGAAGCTAACCATGGGGGAATATGTATTGACTAGTCCAATGCTTTCCATTCCTATGGGAGGTGTTGATGTTGTACTAGGAGTACAATGGTTACAATCTTTAGGGACGGTAGCTTTTAATTTTCAAGAACTTTTCTTGAAATTTTTTTCAGAAGGAAAGGAAGTCGAATTACGGGGTATTGAAGGGAAGCCAGGAAGGATAATAAGCTCTAATGTCATGAAAAAGCTTCTAAATAAATAACAACGAGGCGTAATTGCACAATTATGCTCACTAGAAGTTCCGACATCAAAATCATCTATTTCTGCAGATCTCCAACAAGTCTTGGACAATCATTCCAAGATGTTCGAAACTCCCAAAGGACTCCCACCTATTCGTGATCATGATCATGCTATTCATTTGATTCCAGGAAGTGTTCCTCCAAACATCGGGCCTTATATATATCCTTACTTCCAAAAGAGAGAAATTGAACGTATGATTGCAGAAATGTTAGAGGCGGGTATAATTCAACCTAGTCAAAGTTCTTTCTCTACTCCTGTGGTATTGGTACACAAGAAGGATGGATCATGGCGAATGTGTCCGGATTATAGGGAGCTCAATAAGCTCACCATTAAAGATAAATTTCCCATTCCTGTGATTGATGAATTATTCGATGAATTACATGGAGCAATTTATTTTACCAAGTTGGATCTTCGTTCAGGATATCATCAAATTAGAATGAAGACTGAAGATATTCCAAAAACAACATTTCGAACTCATGAGGGTCATTATGAATTTTTGTTCATGCCTTTTGGCCTTACAAATGCACCTTCTACATTTCAAGGGTTGATGAATTCCATTTTCAAACCCTTCCTTCGAAAATTTGTGCTAGTATTTTTTGATGATATACTAATCTACAACAGGTCTTGGAAGGATCATGTTGAACATGTTGACAGGGTGCTCAAACTATTGCAGGAGAAACAATTATATGCAAAAAAATCCAAATGTTTCTTTGGAGTACGAGAGGTGGAATATCTGGGTCATATTGTATCTCACGAGGGTGTTAAAGTAGACCCTAACAAAATTAAAGCCATTAAGGAATGGAAAGTCCCCACAACCATAAAGCAGTTGCGAGGATTTCTTGGGTTAACAGGGTATTATTGTAATTTTGTTAAGAATTATGGGAAAATAGCGACACCTCTAACAACATTATTGAAGAAAGATGCATTTTCATGGACTCCTGAAGCAACTAAGGCCTTTGAACATCTTAAAGAGGCAATGTGCCTAGCACCGGTCTTAGCTACGCCAGACTTCACAAAAGCCTTTATTGTGGAATGTGATGCCTCAGGAAATGGAATTGGTGCAGTTTTAATGCAGGAAGGAAGACCCATTGCTTTTGAAAGTCGTCCAATCAAAGGAAAGTATTTACAGAAACCTATTTATGAGAAGGAAATGTTAGCAATACTGCATGCACTAAAGAAATAGCGAACTTACCTAATGGGAAGACACTTCAAGGTAAAAACTGATCATGATAGTCTTAAACACTTTTTGGAACAAAGACTATCTTCAGAAGAGCAACAAAATGGGTCACAAAGATGTTGGGTTATGACTTTGAAATAATCTACAAAAAAGGAAAGCTTAATGTTGTTGCAGATGCACTCTCAAGAAAGAATGAAGAGGTGGAAGCATTGCTTTGTGCCATTTCTATTATCCAACCAGATTGGGTAACCGAAGCAAGAGATGAATGGAATAAGGACAAAGATGTATGGACACTAATTCAAAAATTGTAGCAATATCCTAGTACATCTGATACATTTAGTTGGAAAAATGATTCCTTATGGTACAAAGATCGCTTATATCTTTGTAAGAATTCCCAACTAAAACAAAATATTCTTTTGGAATTGCACACTTCTCCTTTAGAAGGACACTCAGGATTTTTAAAAACTTACCACAGGGTGAAGAAAGAATTTTTTTGGGATGGCCTTAAATATGATATTCAAAAGTTTGTGGTAGAATGTTTGGTTTGCCAGCAGAATAAAGTTGAGACAATTAAGACCCCGGGACTTCTACAACCTTTATCCATTCCAAGTCAACGTTGGGAGGAGATTTCAATGGATTTTATCACGGGTTTACCTAAGTCCGAAGGAAAGAGTGTCATCATGGTGGTAGTTGATAGACTTACCAAGTATGCACACTTTTGTGCATTATCTCATCCATTTAAAGCAAGTATAGTTTCTACTACATTTATGGACACAATTCAAAAGCTACATGGAAGCCCAAGGGTTATTGTGAGTGACAGAGATCCCATTTTTACTGGAAATTTTTGGACGAAGTTATTTTCTTGTTTGGGTACTCAATTATCTCATAGCTCATCTTATCATCCTCAATCTGATGGTCAAACTGAGATAGTAAATAAATGTTTGGAAGATATCTTCGTTTTTTTGTATCTGATAAACAAGCACAATAGGTCAAGTGGTTACCTCTCACTGAATGGTGGTATAACAATTCCTTCCATACTGCAGCAAAAATGACCCCATTTATGGAAATTTATGGATATCATGCACCATCCATCACATCATCTTTAAGGGAAAATTTGAAGGTTCAAGCAGTGGAATATCACATCGAGCATCAGCAAGAAGTTCTCCAACTGTTAAAGGATGACCTGAATTTGGCAAAAAATTGAATGAAACAACAAGCAGATCAACATCGCAGCGAGAGAAGTTTTCATGTAGGAGATTGGGTATTTTTATGGCTACAACCATACAAACAAATTTCCCTCAAGCAAGCTAAGAAGGATAGTAAATTATCACCAAAGTACTATGGTCCTTACAAGGTGTTGCAAAAGATTGGTACTATGGCATACAAATTGGAGCTTCCTGCTTCTTCACGAGTGCATCCATTTTTCCATGTTTCATGCTTAAAGAAGGTTATAGGTAAAAATCTTCCAGTTCAAACAATATTGCCAGAACTTGATGAGGAAGGAAAAATCATATTGGAACCTGAAGCGGTCACGAAAACAAGAACTCGACAGCTACGGAATCGATCAATTTCAGAGTATCTCATCAAGTGGAAGAACTTACCCACTAAAGATTCTACATGGGAGGATGAGAATTTTATACAGAAGCACCCAAATCTACTCAAGCATTGAGGACAACACTTTTTTGAAGGAGAGGGGCATGTTAGGTCCCTATATTACTAGTATAGTCCCTTATTGTTGTTAGTGTAACCCCCTTATTGTTATTATTGTACCCCTGTAACCCCCATATTGTTATTATTGTGCCCTTAAATTATTATTGTTAGGTCGGCTAGGATTACATTGTGGCCCCACTAGGGTTACATTATGGCCCCATGGACTCCTATATATAGAAAGGAGGTTTTGTAAATTGTATCATCCAAGAATTATTCATTTATGTAATGTATTGGAGGTTGCCCCCTCAAAGTGGCTTATTTCTAAGGCGTTGATATCTCTTTTCTTCTATTTTTGGAGCTGGTTACACAACATCATGAGGCCCTTCAAAAAAATGATTTCAAGAAATATTCAAAGTGTCTTTAATATGCCGCCCCAAGAACTCTCCAAGAGTTCCAAATTTCACTGCCCAAGGCTCCAAATACTTTATTGTCCAAATACTTCACTACTCGAAGACTCCTAGTACTTCATTGTCTGAATACTTCATTGTTTCAAGCTATGTCAACTATCTTCTATCTAGAGACTTGTTGCTCAACCAAGGTATTACTTCAGTGAAGCTCCAAAGGCTGCTACACAAATCTTTATGTGATTATTGCAACAGGTCCAATGATTAGTGACAAACACTGAGGCACTTGTGAACTAGTTTGTCCAAGCCCCTTATCCCTTGAAACAACACCTACAAGTTAGCCTTAAATTGATGCCAATGATGTGCTATATAATACAGGCCTCCAGACTACAATGATTATGTAATCCGAGCTTCGCAGACCACTATCCAGATTCCAAACACCTCTCCACAGGTTTGAGAACCTTCACATGATAACAAGTGAATGTAGCTCAAGGTCCAAGGTATAAGTCTTGAAGTGTCAATTTAGTTAGACGTCCAATGTCATTTAAATTTTCCACTACTCACAGATCCGAGCCTCAACAATTAACCACAAGACTGTTGGTCCGATCTAGAATACAACAATAGTTTAGGCTATAGGTAGGTGCAAATCCGAGCTCCACAAGTCACTGCAATTCCTCAGGGTTGCTATCAAGTTTGAGCTATAATAACCCACTGGTATGTCCAAGGTTTATTTGTTGAGGCTATAGCTCTGAGCATTAGCAATGGTCACATCCACTGTACCAAGCGTCAATGTCCCAATTCGAGCCTCCAAAAACTAGTGACTTTTCCTTGATTTATCACAAAGCTGCCTCCACAGGTTGCTGCCACAAAGCTGCAATAGTCTGAGCTAGAAATATTGTCACACTAGACTGAAGTCTGGATGCCCACAGAACTGTAGGTCTGAGCTACAAGTAGTTGTCGGATTTCATGGTGCCAACAGTCCCTTATCAACAGATCTGAGGTGCAGTCTCCATTTATAGAAAACAGTCCGGGCTCCTTGTATTTTTCTTAGATCACAAAAATCTGTCCTCTGTTATGATTTCCACAGATCCTATAGGATGACGATTTTCATTGTTCTTTAGCTTTGAAGGATAACCCAAAAATTAGCCCAAACAGAGATATCAAAGTCATCCTCGACCTCCTATTCCTAGACTCTGAAATATTTACCCTTCTGCGTTTTATATTCTGTATTTTTTTCACTTAATTTTTTTATCAAAAACAGAGGAGCAGTGGTTTACATTTATAGTTTTTTCCTTGAAGAAAAGACGTGACTGTTGGAGAATGAGACCCGACATATATATGTTGGCTTAAGTCGACTTGTAATAATAAAAATATATATTTCATTATTAAAAAATTGTTTTTTCTCGGTCTGGAAGGAGTTAGGAGACAAGTAATACCTCGTTGGAAAGAGAAAAAAATCCTCTTTCAGATGGTTTAGGACTCATTCTGATAGGTTGCTTCCATGGTGACAAAAAAAATGATTTTATTTATGACTGTTCTAAATTTTTTATGTATAAGGTGTTTTGGGCATAATGAGGTCATTGGGTAGTAAGTGAGCACTCCACTTATAATTTAATCATCATATGTCATCCAGTGATCTCCAATTCCTTCATTGTCCATGTCATCACCATATTTGCTATCATGTGTGCCAACAATGTCACCATGTCATCAATATTGTGCAGTGATATTTCATTAACCATATGCAGCATGCATCAATTTGTTAGAGTGCAAGCTATATCATCACAAAGAGAGCTTCTTCATCAAGATTCACTATGAGCATCAATAAGGACTCCTTTATCAAGAGTTAGGAAATCATCATTATTTCTAGGGCATATTCATCAAGAGCAAGGATACATGGTGTTATGACATTACAAGAATATTTTCCATCCGATAATGCCATATTAACATCAATGACAACCCTGACCAACAGTCTCCCCCTTTGTCATTGATGGAAATATTTTTTCCTTCTCAACATTCTCTCCCCCTTGACATCAATGGCAAACGGGGTGCTCAAGTACTCCCCCTGTCAAGTTTCTTATTTTCTTTTTCAATAGTGATTCTTCATCACTATTACTCCCCCTATCATGGTGCTATTCCTTCTGGAAATGTGGTCCACGATAGATGTGTCTTTCTTCATGTGATGAACCAACTCCCCATGCCTGCATAACCTCCTCCAGCTTCAAGAAAGATTTCTTCCTTGTGATCAGGTGGAAGAAGTCAATATTGGAGTCATGTTCTTCAATGGAGTTTCTCTTGAGAGATGATCTATCAAAGGATGAACATCCATGGGTGACTCATCAAAGATTTCATAGAGCCCATTCACGACTAACTTCTAGAATATCAATGATGACTTTATCAAATCAACAACATGTGTTGTTTGTTGGAGTGTTCAAGAGAATTCCGGATTCAACATGTTTCCTTTTCCATACTTGTGTAACTTTCTTCTCTAGCATGGTTCTAGCTTGCGCAGGGGCCCAAGTCAAGTTACAATCATGTGCCATATGTCCAATGTTATGGCAATTGAAACACTCTATCTTGTTCATGAATAAAAAATCATGACTTCTTTGAGGAGATTGACGAGGACCATTATATTTGTCTTTGTGATATGCCCTACAATATTTTTCCACGTGCCCAAAGTTTGTACAAGAGTAGCAATATCCAAGAAATATACTTTGGTACTTGGGTGATGAAGAGTTCCTTGAAGTACTCTTGAAGTATTTTTTCCTTGGTATTCTTTGATGATATTCATTGCCTTTTTTATTCTTGACACCATATGCAAGTCTCCTTAGAGTATAATTTCTTCCATTGTTGTCTTGATTCTTCTCCTTGCCTTTGTTGGAACTGGGAGCATCAACATTTCTTTCTAGGTTCCTCACATCTTTGTTGTTTGAAGCATTATCATTCTTGCTTGAGGATTCACCTGCATAGACAAGACCTGATTTATCAAGGGGAGACCTTTGTTGACTTAGGATGTCATCTAGGGTTTGAGAGCTTTTCAAGTTTTTATTCAACAATTCAACTTCCTTTTCAAGAAATACAATTTCTCCTCTCAACTTTTCACAATCTTCATCTTTCATGACTAGTTGCTTCTTCATTTATTCCATCATCTGTGTTGCTTCGTGTGCTTCGTTTTTAAGGGATATGATATTTGATTTCATTATGAAGACTTCTTCATTCTTCTTTGCTAGACTTCTCTCCATTTCTTCATTTATTCTTGTGGCTTCACATGTTCCGGCCTTGAGAAGGTTGATGTTTGATTTTAGTTTGAAGATTTCTTCATCCTTTTCTTCTAGTTGGCATATCATGGTATTTCTCTCATTTTCTACTTCATCAACTTGTCCTTCTATGAATGCCAAAGTTTCCATCACCTTCTCGGCTCCTTGTGCTTGTTCCCTTGCTTCTTCTAGTTGAAATCTAAGAGAGGAGACCTCTTCCTTGTATTGACCAATCTCTGCTTCAAGATTTCTCAAGCTCTTAAGTCTTTGTTCAAGGTGGCTTGACAAAGCTTCTTCCCTTTTCTTTACCTTATCCAATTGATTTGTCATAGATATGACTTCTTCATGATGCTTTCTTTTGTTTTGATGAAATTTGTCCTTAAGTTTGGCGAGCTCCTCATCCCTTTCTTGTACTTGAATCTTGACAAAGTCAACTTCCTTCCTTGTCTTGTCTTGGTTACCATCTTGCGCTTTCTTCTTAAGTTCCCCATTTTCCTTTTTCAAATTGTTAATATCTTCCATGGAAGCCATAATTTTATTCAGGAGATCTTCTTCAAAGTCTTCTTTGTTCTCTTCATCTTTTAGGTCTTCTTTAGCCTTTTTTTCATCTCTCTTATCTCCAACTTTGTTGATGGATTCTGGACTTCTTTCTTGTTTTTCGTCATCTTCTTGACTATAGATCATTTTCAACACTCCTTTTGAGTGAAGATCATGAAGTTTGTCCCATATGCCTTTTGTTGATGAACATTTTTGCAAATTGGCCTTCATAGAATCAGGTAGCCCATTCAAGATTTCTTTCATTGTTCTTGTATTATACTCATTGGATTCTCCTTCCATCATGCTATCAGTAATCACCAATTTCCAGAATTCAATGCCTTGAGTATTTAAGAAATTCCTCATTCTTGCCACCCATATATCAAAATTTCCATTGAACAATGGAGCCTTCGCAAATTGATTTACTTCAATTTCAATGGTTAAAGAGGACACATCTTTAGGAGGATTCGATACTTTCTTCCTTGGCTTTCCCATTTGTGTTCTAATGATCAACCTTCAAGCTGTTAGGCTTTGAGTGAAGGTATTGGCTCTGAAACCAATTGTTGGAAATACTAAGAGGGGGGTGAATCAGTATTTCTTTTCAATTGTTATTTTTACTAGTTAGATCACTTATATTTAGAACACAAAATGAACAATAAGAATAAATGCTTTTATTAATTTCTTCTTTACAATAAATAAAGTACAATATATTTAAGGCTCCAACCCTAGATGAAGACACCAAGCTTCAATCTCCCAGACTCCAACCTGTATTTTCCAAGCACCAACTTGGACTTCCAAAGCTCCAACCTTGTCAATTCTGAGGCACCAACCTTGTCTCTATGAGGCTCCAACTTCTTGCTTCATTTCGTCAAGATATATTTGGTTATACTTACGGCTCCCAGTGTCTTCTTTAAGGAGCCCTAACAATCTTCAGAAATGCCATCGCTTAGTCTCCAAATCACTTGATCAATGACAACTTTATCTTCTCAGAAGCTATCACCACAACTCTTCATTTCACCCAAACAATTTCTCCAAGGTCACATCATGAGGCCCCAAGAACTCTCCAAGAGTTCCAAATTTCACTACCCAAGGCTCCAAATAATCTACTATCCAAATACTTCATTGCTCGAAGAATCCTAGTACTTCATTGTCCGAATACTTCATTGTTTCAAGGTATGTCAACTATCTACTATCTACTATCTAGAGACTTGTTTCTCAACCAAGGTATTACTTTAGTGAAGCTCCAAAGGCTGCTACACAAATCCTTATGTGATTATTGCAACAGGTCCAATGATTAGTGACAAACACTGAGGCACTTGTGAACTAGTCTATCCAAGCTCCTTATCCCTTGAAACAACACCTACAAGTTAGCCTTCAATTGATGCCAATGATGTGTTATAGAATACAAGCCTCCAGGCTACAATGAATCTGTAATCCGAGCTTCGCAGACCAGTATCCAAATTCCAAACACCTCTCCACAGGTTTGAGAACCTTCACATGATAACAAGTGAATGTAGCTCAAGGTCCGAGGTATAAGTCTTGAAGTGTCAATTTAGCTAGAGGTCCAATGTAACTTAACTTTTCCACTGCACACTGATCTGAGCCTAAAAAATTAACCACAAGACTGTAGGTCTAATATAGAATACAACAACATTTTAAGCTATAGGTAGGTACAAATCCGAGCTCCACAAGTCACTGCAATTCCACAGGGTTGCTGTCAAGTTTGAGCTATAATACCCCACCGGTCTGTCTGAGGTTTATTTGATGAGGCTATAGCTCTGAGCATTAGCAATGGTCACAGTCACTATACCAAGCTTCAATGTCCTAATCTGAGCCTCCAAAAACTAGTGACTTTTCCTTGATTTATCACAAAGCTGCCTCCATAGGTTGCTACCACAAAGTTGAAATAATCTAAGCTAGAAAGATTGTCACACTAGACTAAAGTTTGGATGCCCACGGAACTGTAGGTCCGAGCTACAAGTAGTTTTCGGATTTCATGGTGCCAATAGTCACTTATCAACAGATCCGAGGTGCAGTCTCCATTTATATACAACAGTTCGGGCTCCTTGTCTTTTTCTTAGATCACAAAAATTTGTCCTCTTTTATGATTTCCACAGATTTTGTAGGATGACGGTTTTCATTGTTCTTTAGCTTTGAAGGATAACCCAAAAATTAGCCCAAACAGAGATATCAAAGTCCTCCTCAGCCTCCTGTTCCTAGACTCTGAAATCTTTACCCTTATGCGTTTTATATTCTGTATTTTTTTCACCGAATTTTTTTATCAAAAATAGAGGAGTAGTGGTTTATATTTATAGTTGTTTGTCCTTGATGAAAAGATGTGACTGTTGGAGAATGATATCCGACATATATATGTTGGCTTAGGTCGGCTTGCAATAATAAAAATATATATTTCATTATTAAAAAATTATTTTTCCTCGGTCTAGAAGTAGTTAGGAGACAAGTAATACCTCGTTGGGAAGAGGAAAAAATCCTCTTTCAGATGGTCTAGGACTCATTCTGATAGACTGCTTCAAAGGTGATAAAAAATTATTTTCTTTATGACTGTTCTAAATTTTTTATGTATAAGGTGTTTTAGGCAGAATGAGGTCATTGGGTAGTAAGTGAGCACTCCACTTATTATTTAATCATCATATGTCATCCAGTGATATCCAATTCCTTAATTTTCCATGTCATCACCATATTTTTTATCATGTGTGCCATCAATGCCACCATGTCATCAATATTGTGCAGTGATATGTCATTAACCATATGTAGCATGCATCAATTTGTTAGAGTGCAAGCTAGATCATCACAAAGAGAGCTTCTTCATCAAGATTCACTATGAGCATCAATAAGGACTCCTTTATCAAGAGTAAGGACATCATCATTATTTCTAGGGCATCTTCATCAAGAGCAAGGATACACGGTGTTATGACATTACAAGAATATTTGCCATTCGATAATGCCATATTGACATCAATGACAACCCTGACCAACACAGGTTGTACAAGCAGATTGAAAGCGCACCTTCGCGCATCGCATTTGGCCCACCATACCTCCATCATCATAATCCCATCTATGACACTTCTTCAACTGCTTCATCAACCCTGCACACGAGACCAACCAATAGGACCCCCACCCCCAGCAAAACACCATCCTCACACCTTTAGGGAGCGAACCCTTTCATGTTTTGGGCTACCTGTCTCTGTGTTTTGTACAAACCAAACCTCATTATTTTATTCTTTTGGTAAGTGTAAAAAGGCTGCAAATGATGCACTTCGCCTCTTCACCCTCATATTTCATCTTTTCCCCATGGCATTAGTCCCTCATTTCCTTGGTCGGTGTATTTCACCCCCACACACACAACATCATGACATTCATAGCCAGTTCACACCCGCCTTGGAAGTCCTACTAACTCCAGGGATTTTCCCTTCAAAAATAACTATGACTGCCACCAAGCTGCTAAAGTATACTCTGACCTCGGGCGACTGAATCCCCATCCTCCATTTTCAGTCACCTCTCACCAACATGCCTATGTTAAACCCATCACATTCAGGTCCCCGAACCCTCAGGTCGGTGACCCATGGTTTGGTTAAGGCTTCCTTTTTGTCGACTTCGACACCTCTTTTCCAAAAAGGAAGCGATACCTTGGATTACCTCTCCCCATGCAAAGGGGTGTCCTCTGGTGGCACTGTGGGAGACATCATTGTCCACAGATGTCATTGATCCTCCTGACATTCGACTACAGCAAAAGCTTTCATGTCATGATGGTATCATACCTTACAACCACTTTGATTAAGATCCGTCGAAGACCCGTGCCTCCATAAGTGTCTCTGTCAACAATTCTTACACGGGAAGGTCCCAGCCAGTACATATGCATACATTGCGCAGAATCATGCCATACTAATTTTACACATATGAGTACCACATTCCAACTATCTTCAAAGAAAAAATGCTCCTGAGGGCGCTAGCATTCATCGTCAACAACCACCAACATCACTACCATAGTAGTGATGAAGACAACACATGTATTTGTCAATTTTTTTTAACTAGCCATAGCATCACGAGCATGGGACATGCCTACCTCGTTGAAATTTTGTATATATGTTTTATATTTTATTTTCTTGCAGGGGTCCCTTAGGCCATGGTCATCTCGGAAACAGTGCAAGGTGTTGTCAATTCCAAGATTCACGCAGACCTCTCTCTCTCTTTGAGCACAATACAGAAAAGAAACTATAATGTATTTTGGCTATACAGTCCTTCCTAGACCTCACACATTAGGGGTAACTGTTAACACTAGACAATCGTACAGCTGAAGATGATATTAATTAATTTCAAGCCAAAGGATTTACAAGCCAGGAAGACATTATGGAATCAAAAAGTATTTAAAATCTCTAAGGTTTTGAGAAAATCATATTTGAATTAGTCTTAAATGCTAAATTGTGTGCTTAATCCTTCGAGAAGAGCACCTTCCGCACACCTTTTTTCCCGATAAGCGCGCATTCCTGAAAGCAACAAAATGTCGCTTTCCGGGACCACACAAAG
This sequence comes from Pinus albicaulis, assembly GCA_034641835.2. Lineage (NCBI taxonomy): Eukaryota > Viridiplantae > Streptophyta > Pinopsida > Pinales > Pinaceae > Pinus > Pinus albicaulis. Next base: position 600,934,770 of record CM076573.1, read on the forward strand.
CAAAGGACAGTTACTCCTTATATGAAGCCACCTAAGGACAGTCACCAGTGCCTCCTTAGACACTATGTGAGAAAAAAAAAGAATATTTGGAGCACACAATGGAATCATACCTCTCCCTTGGGTCACCATCCACCATGTACCAAGGGAGGGAAGTAGGATTTGAAATCCCCTATATAAAGCCACCAAGAGATGAAGAATTGGTGATCACATTTTTATGCTAGCTATAATTGCCCAAGAAATACCAACAGTGTGTGACCCGGAGCTGGAGATAGAGGGGACTCAATTGTTGGCCACGCAACAATCCTAGTTCATCACAGCGGAGAGAGAGAGAGACTGCATCAGAGGTAGAACTTGGAAAAACAACATCCTTGCATCGAGACCTAGAACTATTGTCTAGGGGCCCTTTAGCAAGTGGGTAAATTTTATTCTCCATATCAAATGTTTAATAAGAAGAGGCCTTGAGCCATCATTTGCATTATTATCATTTTGACTCTCTTCAATAGCTTCTGTATAGTTTTGTTTTTGTTTTAGTTTAATTTGAGCATACATTCGCATATTTTTTCCTCTAGATTATATGCTTTTGAGCTCCACCACTTTCTGCCTGTTACCAATAGTTCATAGGGGTATACCATACCCCTTAAACTGGTGTGATTTCGTACACCATGTGTCAAATCCACCACAACAGAGGGATGCCTATAACTTTATAAAAACAATTCAAAAATATTTTTGCACGTTAAACCTATAAATACTAGAAATAAAAGCATAAAGAAAAATAATTCAAAACTTAGAGTAGAGGACTTAGTAGTAGAAGTCCTTTATTTCTAATTCTTTGGTTTTTTTCTTCTTTGGAGATCCTTCATAGAAAACATTTTCTTGATCACTGTTTCTCTTTTTGTTCCTTGGATTGTCAGGAAAATCATTTCTATATGACCCATTTTGTGACAATTGAAGCATTCAATCTTGGATAGGTCTACCTTTTTCCTTGGCCCCTTCGACTTCTTGACGGTTCCTTTATTCTTGTGATGAGCGGAATAGACATTTGAATTTATTTTTCTCTTCATTATCTTTGTTGTTTACTAATGAAATTATGACTTATTCTTGACTACATGCATTCCATAATTTCTCTAATTTAGGAGTTTCCTTCCAAATATTGGTCCCTAAAGCAAAGTAACACCAAGAGGATGGAAATCTCAAAAGTGCAACAATCACAAGCTCTTTTTCGGGTACTATATCATCTATTGCTTGGATAACATCTCTAATTATAGCTATAATTACAAAGAAGGAAGCCACACTCTAATTCTTTTTTATCTTCATGGTTCTCAGTTCATTCTTAAGACTTGCAACTTACCAAGATTCTTGATTGTGAATAATTTGGATAAGACCTCATACATATCTTGAGCGGAATATGAGTTGAAAATGTATGGAATGAAGTTATCCTTTATTCCATATACCATTAGGCTCATGGCCAATATTTCTGACTCTAATTTTTTTTTCAGCATCACTTGATTGATAAGTAGGTTTCTTCATTTTTCCTTTAACTATAACCAAAACTTTATTTTTTTCGAGGATGAGATCTATCCTCTTTTTCCATGCCTTGTAATTGGATGCTCTAATTTTTTTTCTCCTTTTATTGAGGTAGACATGGTTCTTGAAGATAGTGGGATTCTCTCCTTATTTTATCCCCTTTGATGGCTCTTATTCAACTTCTTGAGATTTCCTTATTCTCCTTTCAATAGATCTCCAAACTGCCTTTGTCCTTCTTCTTCACCTTAGCTCTGTTACCATGATGGAAAATTGGAAAGGTAGAAATATTTTCTTTATGATGACAATTACTTGTGATATTCTTATGTTCTTATTCAGTTTCTTGTGTTCTTATTTTTTCTTAGTTCATCAAGCAATTACCAAATCGAGAACATGAAGATCAAAGACACCATATGTAGGAGGAAAGACAAAGAGAAACCTCTATCTAGGGAAAAACCTAGTCAACAACTCTTCCTTTAATAGTTTCACGATATAATCCAAGAATCTTTGACCTAGACACAGAATTCGTCCAATCACCAAGTCACCCCTTCCCTTCTTCTGCATTTTAAGCATAATTTATTTTTGATAATAAAATAAAAACATTTGAGTTGGAAAGACAAGATGCTTTTTGGATTTTCGATATGAAATGCAATTTATTAGCAATTAAGCATTGCCTACAATATTCTAAAGAAAACAATCATGTGCCAATATACATGGCCAGTAAATAAAGATTGATCTCACTAACATACACTAAGATGATAATATAATGTCAATACATGTATCAATCATTAGTTTGAGTTTCAAGACTTAATTAAAGCATTTAAGGAAATTTCTCTCCTTGATGGTAGGTAACCCAATAAAAGAGTATATACATTTAACAAGAATTTATTAGCAAGCTCCATATATCCTCCATCTGCAATGATAGGTGAAAGGATTGAAATCCATTCCACTAAAATCAAAGGATTCCCTTTTTCATCTTATTTTTTGAGATTTAGATTCATATGTTCAAGGTAATCATTTTAAGAGTATAATAGCAAATGTATCAAATATGATTGACAATTAGAAATCATTAGACCCACATACCTAAATATGAATTGCATTGACCAAAAGTAAAATTTTATTGAAGAACCAAGAAAGGATTAAATATCATTCATTAATGCTAATGTAAACATGTTCATATTTGAATCATCATCGTATCCTTGGATTGAGGAAATCACGGAAATCGTCCGCGAGAAATTGAAGGAAAGTTGACTTCATACCAAAGAAATTAGGAATGGAAGTAGCATTGATGGAATAACGAATCATTTGTTAAATATTAAATGTTAAATCTGTTATTTTATGTGAGATATTGGTGGAGTGATTCTCCGAATGATTGTTGAGAGATTATAGGAAATGGTTGAGAGATTTGTGGAGATGGTTTTGATAATTGAGAGCGAGTGTGTTATTGTTAAATTATTTTTGCTTGGTAATTTATTTTTTACTGTGTTTTCTTCATTATTGCCCAGATCCAATGAACTGGAATTGGTTTTTTATTGAATTTGGTGAGAATTTTGCTACTTGTGTTAGAGGAAAGGTTGTGTCAAAGTATTGGAGTTTACAGTAGTTCGAATGCTTGTGAGTGCATGCCTATGTGAAGGAGCAAGTTTACGTTTGTGACTGGTATGAGATATTTGGTTATTAAGGAGTTTGCTATTAATATTTAAGACACTGTGTTTTTAAGAACACAACGGCAAAGCCAATGTATAACGTAGATCCAGAAGCCGTTGAGTGTTCATGTGTAAGGAGTCAATGTGTGGAGTGAGCAACCATTGTGAGCTAACAAGTCAAATGGATATGCCGATATGCAAGGAGTTTGTTGTGGAGACATGCTTACATGATATGTGGAGTCTTATTTCATTCACCTAGTAGAGTGAAGTTAATGATTAAAATGCTTTTAAAGAATTTATCAAACACATGTTTTCTTTTTTGTATAAGATAAAAGGACAAATGATTTTTTTTTAATTTATAATTTAATATTGTATAAGGGAGATTTAGTGTCTAGGAATAAGAGCACATATATTAAATATTTTATCACCAATTATGGAAAATGCATCTTTGTCTCTTATTGAGTATGTCTAGAGAGAGGATTAGTGTTTAGTCCTTATGAAAGAGAATAATATATTTTCTCACCCATTATGGAAAATGCATCTTTGTCTCTTATTGAGTATGTCTAGAGAGAGGATTAGTGTTTAGTCCTTATGAAAGAGAATTAGTGTTTGAGAGAAAATAGGAACTTGAGTTTGTATATGGTATAAAGTGTAAAAGAGATTATTATTTTTTGTTTTGTGAAATAGGGTTTGTCTTTGAATTGTGTTGAGATACATTATTGTACTTAAATATTAATAAAAATGATATTTTGTGGTGGTAGTTGAGTTTTAATTTTTGGTATATTGGTTCTTGTTTCGAGTCAAAGTGGAATATATTGTGTTCATTGTGCACTTTTTCTCTCTTTCTAATCTTCTCGTATTCTCTCAATGGCGAGAAGTAATATTGTATTGCCTAAACATGTTGGAACAAACTATTCTTATTGGAGAAAACACATGCAACATATGTTCATCACTAAATATCTATGGGAACTTGTAACAAATGGATATATTTTGCCTTCCCCTGATGAATTCAAAGCAATAATTGATGATGAAAATCATTCTCTTAAGGAACTTGTTAAGAAGGATAATGAAACACTTTCACTTACAGGAAGCGTTTTTTAATAATCTATATTTACAAGAATCAGTAGTGTAGTATCATCCAAGGAGGCATGGGATACCTTAAAGAACACATATGAAAGTGTTGTTGTAGCTAAATTGAAAACATTAAGGAGGAATTTTGAAAATTCTCATATGAAAAATAATGAATCTATTCATGATTACATCACCAAAATGTAAGATTTTGTTAATCGGATGAGGTCAACATGAGAAGATGTTCCAGAAATAAGGTTAATTGAGAATATTTTAAGAAGTTTTTTTCCTAAGTTTCAGAAGGTCACCACTAGTTTTATGGTCTCCAAAGATTTAAATACCATGAAAATTGATGAATTGAGTGAATTCTTGTTAACTGTTGAAGAAAATAAACCATCAGAGCAAGTGGAACATGCTTTTTCTACAAAACATAGAGGAAGGAGGAGCAAGGGTCAATATCAACACCATAATCAAAATAGAAATCAACATAATTCACAAGGTATTGCATATCCTTGGAGAGGTAGAGGAACCAATCTCAATCAATTCAGAGGAAGAGGAAGAGATGGATCTCACGGAAGAGGTCGAGGAAAAGATGGAAGAAGAAAAGAAGGAAGAGGTGGAGGACCACAACGTTATTATTTCCAAAAAATTGGCCACCTTGAAAAAGTTTATTATGAAAAAATGTGAGATGTGGAGCACAAGGGTTCTAATATAGTTGTTTATGAAACTAGGAATGAGAAGTTATTCATCTCAAGTTTGATGCCATATAGTGAAGAAATTAAAGCATATTATATTGATTTAGGATATTCAACTCATATGACATCTCAAGAGGGGTTGATTACTAAAATTAATGACAATTATTTTGGTAAAGTTATCTTTGGTGATGATAGTGTTTTTGTAGTGAAAGGGAAATGCACAATCGCAATACCAACATTGCATTGAAATAAGTTCATTTAGGAAACTTTGTTAACACTAGTATTGAAGAACCTACTTTCTATAGGACATATGATGGAGAAAAACTACAAGTTAGTGTTTCATAATAAAGAGTGCTTACTCATGGATAATTTGAATCAAAATGCAGTTGTAGCAAGAGGTGAAATGAATGAAGACATAATTTTCAAGCTCTCCTTTAATTCAAGTAATTCATAGAGTTTGGAAGCAACAGAGGAAGCAATAGTAAGCTTTGGCACTTAAGAATGGGACATCTAAATTTTCTGAGTTTGGTGCTCCTAAGAAAGCAGAACATGGTGAATGGTCTTCCTTATATTATGTTGGATGATGAAGTATTTGAAGGGTGTATTTTTGAGAAACAACACAAGGAAAGTTTCTCAAAAAAAGAATGGAAGTCTAGGGAACATATCACATTGGTGAATTCATATTTTTGTGGTCCAATGGAGTCTGTGGCACTTGGAAAGTCACATTATTTTCTCACTTTCACTGATGATTATTCTAGGAAGACTTGGGAAAATTTTTTGTAGGAGAAATTCAAAGTTTTTTCTCATTTTCTTGAATTTAAGACCTTAGTTGAAAAACAAAGTGGTTTGAAAATTCTCACCCTAAGAACATATAATTGGGAGAGAATACATGTCAAATGATTTTTTGAGTTATTGTAGGAAGAATGGAATAAAGCGATATTTCACCAATTCATACTATCCTTAACAAAATTGAGTTGTGGAAAGGAAAAACAAGACCATAGTTGAAATGGCTAGAAGCATAATAAAAACCAAGTCTATTGGACATGAGATTTTTGTTGATGCAGTACACACAACAATATACACTATTAACCGATGTCCTACAAATTTAATGTTGAATTTGAATCCAGAAGAAGCATGGTCAAGATACAAACCAAGTGTTGCACATATGAAATTTTTTGGTTGTATTGCATATGCACACATTCCTAAGGAAAAAAGGAAGGAATTGGATGATAAAAGTGTGAATTATATATGTATTGGATACATTACTGCAACAAGAAGTTACAGGTTATTTGATCCTCAAGAAAAGAAGGTGATAATAAGTAGAAATGTTGTGTTATGAGTAGGGAATCTACCAACCAAAACATGTACAATTTGAATTGAAGAAAGATGCATTGAATATTGGTGATGAATCAAATTCAAAGTCAGTAAAGGTATATGAAGTTAAGAATAATCCTAAGTGGATTGAAAGGGGACATTCAGAAAGCAACACGTTGGATTAAAAAATTGAAAGAAGGATTACTAGATGCCAAATTTCTCTAGTAAAATATGCACTTATGGCACATGTAATGAAAATGGATGAACCACAAAATTATGCAGAAGAATCAAGAAAGAAGGAATGAAATGAAGCTATGGAAGAAGAATTGAATGCCTTGGTGAGGAATGATACATGGGATAGTCAATTTACCAAAGGGAAAATATGTAATTGGCACTAAATTGGTTTATAAAACCAAGTATAAATTAGATGATACAATTGGTAAGTACAAGGCTTGTTTAGTTGCAAAGGTATATGCAAAAAAATAAGGGATTGACTATATTGAGACATTTTCTTCATTGGAAAAGTAGGATACAATCAGGATGGTTCTTGCATTAGCTACACAATACAAATGGCCAATTTTTTAGATGGATGTTAAATCAAGTTTTTTGAATGGTTATGTGGAGCAGCCTGAGGGTGTTGAAGTGCCAAGAAAAGAATATTACATTTACAAGTTGAAGAAGGAATTATGTGGTCTAAATCAAGCAAAAATGGCATGGTATTAAAGAATTGATAAATATATCCATGATCATGACTTAGTTAAAAGCTTATCTGAGCCTGATATCTATATCTTTCAATCAGGAAAAGACAATATGATAGTTTTCTTATATGTTGATGATTTAATCTTTACAGGAAACAATGATAAACTATTTCAAAAATTCAAGTCACATGTGATTTTTGAGTTTGAGATGATATTTCTTAGTGAGATACATTAATTCTTGGGTATTGAAGTCTGGTAGAAGGAAGATTGTATTTTCATAGCATAATCCAATTATACTTGGGACGCTTTTAAGAGGTTTAGAATGTTGGGGTACAAGTCAACGACAACTCGTTTGGAAGTTGGGTTGAATTTATACAAACACGATGACTCCAATTAAATTGATAAGTACAAGGTTTGCTTGATTGCAAAGGGATATGCACAAAAATAAGGCATTGATTACATTGAGACATTTTCTCCAATGGAAAAGTTGGATGCAATCAAGATGGTTCTTGCATTAGCTGCACAATAAAAATGGCCAATTTTTCAGAAGGATGTTAAATCAACTTTTTTGAATGGTTATGTGGATGAACAAATTTATGTGGATCAGCTTGAGGCTTTTTAAGTGCCAAGAAAATAAGATTACGTTTATAAGTTGAAGAAGGCCTTATATGGTCTAAAGCAAGAGACAAGGGCATGGTATTCAAGAATTGATAAGTATTTCCAGGATCTTGGATTAGTTAAAAGATTATGTGAGCTCGATATATATATCTTTCAATCGGTACAAGAAATTCTAATAGGTGTCTTATATGTTGATGATTTGATATTTACATGGAACAATGATGAACTATTTAAAAAATTCAAGTCACATATGCTTGTAGAGTTTGAGATGACAGATCTTGGTGAGATACATTACTCCTTGGGTATTGAAGTCTGGTAGAAGGAGGATGGTATTTTCATGTCATAAGCCAATTATACTTGGGAAATTTTGAAGAGGTTCAGAACGTTGGGTGCAAGCCAACGAGTAATCCTTTGCAATTTGGGTTGAATTTATATGAACACGATGTCTCCAATTCAATTGATGTTACTTTGTATAGTCAATTGATTGGAAGTCTGGTCTACTTAACTTCAACTTGATGCAAGCGGGAAAAGAAAAATCATAGGTAACAAGTCCTATCCTAGCTAGGATATCAAAGGGTCCACAATATCTAGCTTCCACCTTCAGCCTTCAACCTTTAACCTGACCTTCCTCATTGGATCCTTTGATCCTTTGGATCCCTAGGTGGAACCCCTTATATTGGGCAACCCCAACCTTCCTTGAACCTTCCTTGACTTGACCTTTGTATAAGGGTACTTAATCCTTGGCTTTAAACCTTCAATCCATGAACAAGGGGTGCATGTGACTAGCTTTGCCTCCCGTACGCTAGGATACTGGGCTGGTCAACCTACTTTGAGGGGACCAGCCAAGAATAACTATAGAAAGTAGTAGAGTATAGCATAGTACAGACAAAGCTTTTCACAACCCGAGCGAGTAGGTAAACCTTCACCCAAGCTTTGAGTCCCCTTTCTTGGCTTGTCTTTAAAATACACATGCTCTCCCACTTTGAACTATCCATCTTTCGTGCCTCTGTCTACATAAATCTTTTGGTTGTCTTCTGTTTCTTTCAATTTTTTATTTATCCTGACCATCTGTTCTTCAGCAGTCAGTATGGTATCTAGATATAGAGAAAAACCAAAGTAGTTTCATTGTAAAGATGCTAATATGATATTAAGATATTTGCATGGAACAGTTGGATATGGTTTGGTATACAAATCTATAGAAAATTTCAGGTTGATTGGTTATACAGATTTAGATTGGGCTAGATACATGGATGACCGTAAATCAACTTCAAGGTATTCATTTAGCATGAGTTCAACAAAAAATTCTTGGAGTACTAACAAGAAACCCACAATTTCTCTCTCCACAAAAAAAGTAGAGTATAAAGAGACAACAATAACAACATGAAGTAGTTTGGTTGAGAAGAATTATAGAGGATATACATGAGAAACAAGAGAAACCCACTCAGTTGATATGTGATAATGAAAGTGTTATTAAAAATACCAAGAATCCAATTTTTCATAAGAAGACCAAGCATACTAATATTAAGTATCATTTTATTGTGGATTTGGTTCAGCAAGGAGTGATTGAGAGGATCTACATGAGAAACAAGAGCAACCCACTCAGTTGATATGTGATAATTAAAGTGCTACTAAAATGATCAAGAATCCAACTTTTCATAAGAATACCAATCATATTGATATTAAGTATCATTTTGTTCATGATTTGGCTCAGCAAGGAGTGATTGAGATCGAGTACTGCAGAATAGATGAACATGAAGCTAATATATTCACTAAAGCACTATCTAAGGAAAATTTTGCAAATTTAGAGATGATATTGGAATATTTCCAAATAATAATTATGGGGGGGAAATGATTGAATACTGAATCATTTTTTAAATATTAAACGTTAAAGTTGTTATTTTTTTTGTGAGAGATTTATGGAGAGATTGGTGGAGTGATTTGTGGAATGATTTTTGAGAGACTATAAAAATGGTTGAGAGATTTGTGGAGATGGTTGATTCTCAATGCCTCTCCTCATGTATAAATGCATGGTTTTAATAATGAAATATATTGAGAGATAGTTTGATATTGTTAAATTATTTTTTCTCAGTAATTTCTTTTTTACTGTGTTTTCCTCAAGCATAGAAAATTATGTATGAAAACATTATTTTCTTATGGTGACCAGTCGTTAACCTTTTCAGAAAGGCTTGACTCATGAATGAGAGTTCCAAGTGATGGTAACCTTAACATATTGACAATAGACTCTGTTATCACAACCAAAATTTTCTTAGAACCATCTATAGACATAATGGTCTAATTTTTGGGGTTATATAACTTGGCTAGTGACTTGACCAAGTTAATATTGTAGAAAGTGTTTGACACTAAAACTTAAGTTAACAAACTTTTCCAAAATAAAAAGGAACCAAACCCATCATCCATCACCTTCTTTTCTAGCTCCCTTATTTGATGCAAACTACCCTTATCAATATGTGTATAAAAAATGTCAGATAACAATTCCATAGGTTTTGGTTCAGTAGGGTTATTAGCAAGGGTTGATGCAAACAACACTTCTTCTAAAGATCATTTTTATTCACTATACTGCAAATTAATCTTGAAATAGGTTTACAAACTTATTGATTTCTCTTCAAACATGCATTTTTTGTATCTAACTTGACTAGAATTCAAACTTCATTCAAACGTCTTAGTATTCCAAGTGAAAAGGACCAAGAAATAATGAAAACACATCCTCAAAAATATAGCATATACGCCAAGTACTTGCACACATGTGAATGTTTTTTGAATTAATCAAGAATTTCTTTGAAATGTGCACAACTAAATGAGATAGGAAATAATGAATGCAAAAAACAAGACTTGTTTTACTTTTAACTAGTGGTTAATCATTCCCATTTATTTTCATGAACATAACTTTCATTAACTATTCAAAAAAGAATTTTGAGAGCAATGGTTAATGTTAACCACCAATGTATGTATGATTCTAAAATCCTTATCCACCATTAGATTGAGTATCTTATGGGCAATTAAATATTTTGGATAAAAAAAGAAAAATTAACAACCACACACATCTAAATCCAAAATCAACCGAGACTATTGATCATGAAAAAAAATAGTAATTAGATATTTCAAAAGAATAAATTTTAAACCTTTGTGTTAGTTTTATTTTGAAATGAACCATCATTGGATCTTTTCAAAGTGAAACAAAAATATCTATTGAGTATTTTCCAACCTAAATTGTCTTTTAACCATCAAAATGGTGGATTACAAATTGTTTGATCATTTGGAGCCAATTTCTATGATTAACCATCAAGTAACTCTATGTGAAACCAAATCTACTCCCTTGGATTCCTTACCATAAAAATCAAGTTTAGAACCATGCCATATTTTTAATGTTATATTTGTTTTTAAGTGAGTATGCAAGCATATTTAATTTCAATCCAACTAAGGTGATCATTTGTTTTGTAACCTCTTGATCACTCCATTTTTTGTATTTATTTTTGGTCACTAGTGGAATCAATAGCTAGGGAAATATCTTACTCTTGTGACACATGTTCAATTATGTATGCTACCACTATAACCACTAAGTGAACCATGCATGCCCCTAATGTGGACATGGGTAACTTGGGGAAATTGAATCAAGGAGCTCATAATATTTTACATAACATGTTTACACAATTTTCCAAGTGAGATTCCCCATGGGGGTTTGATCACTCCATTTATGGTTAAACACTTTACTAGTTATTGCAATCCCATCCTTTAGGGTCTTAGCAGTATGCCCTAAAATTATTTATTCACGAGGAACTAGCCCCATTCAAAACACAATTCATTGTTATCTCTATGATATTTTGAATATGTGATTCATTGTTTAAAAGTGTTTGAACATCACAATTTCACTTAATTACCATTGGTTTATACAATGTGTGGATATTAATGTTTTGGTCTCTTTATATTGGATGGTGTGATCACTACCATGGTTTGAAATCCCAAAACATAATGTGAATGTGAAAATCATTGGTGGAAACTAATATGATCACACATCCACACCTTTCCATATGGCTTCTTCCACATCCAATTCCAAGCCTCCACTAATTCTCTATTGTAACCACAATTCGCCTCCACTTACTCTCTATTGTAATCACAATTCCAAATTTAATTTTGACTTTGATATTCTACATGGACTCACGGTTGATACAAATTGGTTGATACATTAGACTTGCCATATGCCTAAACTATCAAACCTTTCCAAGGGTGACAATGGTCTTGAGGTATTAGATCTAAACCATAAGCTACACACATTCCTTATCCTCATACCATTGCCATATCCCCTTATCTATTCCTTTTAAGTTTTATAATTGAGCCTCTAATGTTATTTTTTTTATCATTAATGCATTTTGGGTCAACCATCTTGAATTTTGTGTTGCAAAAAACTTTTGAAGTCATTATTAAATCCCAAGTATTTAATAATCTCTTTTAATATGCATGCCATCACTTTCCAACACCTATAATTAAAGGCTAATGATATATGTTACCAATCCAAAGGTTAAAGGAAAAATCCTAGTTTGCATGGAAAAAATGATATTGAATGATATGGTAAGATCATGTTTACCAAAAAAAATTTTGATTTATATGGGTAGCATGAGGACCCCATAGTAAACTAAGAAGCATATAAGAGAAACTAGGAATAGCTTAGAGAATTTGAAAATAAAGCACTACAAAATGACACCTTGGATAAACATCACATGCTTGTTGATTATACAAGCCAAACAATGGAAAGATCATTAGTTGTTTTCCTAATTACATGGTCAAACTAATGGATGTACCTAAATTTGATAAAGTAGTTCTTAATCTAAAAGAGTATCCAATATAAAAGAAGCACATATTAATAACAATAACAACATGGACTCAACATAATTGTGTTTCTAAAAATTCATAAATGAACAATGATATCATAAGGTGTCTACACTATCTGTCCCCAATGTTAAATTTTTATCATAAGGAAAAACCTATAATCAAGTAAATTTCATTTCAAATTAGAGAAATATATATATGAATTGAAGCAAGAGTTTTTATTTTAATTAACCTCATAATACATCCTCTTTGATTCATTAACAAAGGGATATATCCAACAAAAGTGATGGTCGGAGAATATCCATAGTTCATGATTTTATGCATCTACTCAAGGAGGATATCAATCCTTTCTCTCAAGGTACAAAGAAAACAAGATAACGTACTTGGAAAATATTCCCATTGAGAGAGAGGGGGGGGGTGATAAAAATGAGGAGAAATAAGGGTATTTTTTCTTGTAACACCCTCAATAAGTAAAAGATAAAACCTAACATTGATTATATCATATTTATGAGAAGATGTCAAGAAAAAAATGAGTAATTTATTGCAAACAGGAATCAATAAATAATTTGTCAAAAATAGTTTCTTAGCACTCTAGATGGTGTTGTTCACTTGCCAATAGAACTAAAATTATGGAAGTAACAACCTTGAACTATAACAACAATGATGAGAAATCTCTAGAAAGGATTTTTCATTGTAATAAATACCATAGACGTTGGGAAAAAATAAGCCCTACAAGTGTTAGCACTATAAAGCCACTAAAGAAATTGTGATGAAGAATTGGAAGAAACATATAGTAGATAAAAAATAAATACTCCCTCCCAGCTCATAGTTAAACCCACTAATAAGAAAGGTTCATAAATTGGCTCGTACTATAGTACAACTACCATGAGAAAGAAATATGAGCAATCGAAAGAAGATTTTCAAAAAATGAATTTACATAGAATATTCCAATAATAAGGAAAATAAAAATAAAATAATAATTAGTAAAATTAAAATCAGGGATTCCAAAATAAATTGATGATATTTGGAGGGAAAATGATAAATGGAGGTAGAGAAGGAAAGTAGTGAAAGATACTAAAGGATAAAATAGGGCCTAGAAAAACTTGAAAAGGAGATTGAAGGAGTGTATTCATCACCCATAGCATGGAAAATAGTAATGGAATAAATAGGGAAAAATATGCAGTGTTCGATCATTTTCTCTCTCAAGATAACAACAACAATAGTGAGATCAATGAGAGTAACTATACTAGTACAAGGATGTAGTAAACATAAAAATGCTAATATGCACACATATTTCTACATATATATACATATAATTTAATTTGTGTGTGTGTGTGTGTGTGTGTGTGTGTGTGTGAGAGAGAGAGAGAGAGAGAAGTGGTTTATAAGATTATTACATTGATTTAGGAGCAAGGTGTTGAAAAATGTGTAACTAGGTTTGTTCTTCATAAATATGAAATGTACTTTTGATTCTTGTATATTGTAAAATGAAAGAAAAAATTTTATTTTTATTTTTATAGCATGGGTTTCATGCTCAAGGTATTTTATTTTAGAGGTCAAGCACCCATTGAGTGATTCTAGGGTTTGTCCTAGGGTCAACAAGTCAAAAGGGTCATTTTCATATGAAGAAGACCTCATAGGCACATTATAACTTGTAAAAAGAATTAATTTTGTATTTCAAAATTTCAAAATACCCTTCAAGACCAAGTCGGCCTGGTAGCTAAGAAGTCAGCCTCAACTAAGACATTTAGTCCACCTTGGAAGCCTATAATAGGAGGTAACTCGACCTCATATGGACATGATTCATTCTCTCATCATTCAAGTGAAGGAGAAGAAGAGGAAGGATGAAGGACAATTGTTTGGGTTATTTATCTCTCTTGTTTCACACATGCAAAGGAAGGAGGCTGGGGTTTTGTTGATGCAAGATAGAACTTGGAGAAATTTCAGAAAGAAGGTTGAAGGAAGTTCTATTAGGTCATACTCAATCCCTAGAAGGATAAACTCTAGCGAAGGTCAAAGGAATCCTTGGAAGCCCTATATTTTTTCACACGTGTGGATGCCACAACTGTTGCAAGGGCCAAAAATTTCGGACTTGTAGTAGAGGTTGAAATTCTGTAGCCAGGGGTCAAAGTTGTCTTGTTGGAAGAGATTTGAATGGTTTTGGCTTGGAAAAAGAAGGAACATCACCAAGAAGGTTGTACTTGGTCTTGGAAGGGTATTTTTCTTGGCCTAAAGGTCTTGGAATTCGTAATTTTAAACATCTATAAGAAGAGAAGAGATTTTTGGGTTTTCCTCGCAAGTGGAGAGGTTTTGGCCCTAGCTTGCAGCCTATATCCTATGTTCCTATGTACAGTTGATCTTATTGTTTTGGTAGTTTTTTGATGATAATAATAACATAATAATAAGAGAAGCTAATAATTAAGAAAAATAAAAATACATCACAAGCAGTTATCAAGTTTAAGATAATCATCCTAACTATAACCCTATATATTTTTCAACACAAGGCAGGGTCAAGAGTGCTAAAATTCCTAAAACTTGAATCCCTATTATAGAAAACTGATATTACTTCTTCTACTTGATTATTCATGCAAGTTATTTACTGTTTTCTACAATTAAATACTGAAGTAAATACACTACAACCTTCACTACATAAATAGACTACAGAAAAAAATGCGGTAATAAGATTTGAGCAAGAAGAAAACTTAACACACATGACACCATTATTTTGGACTAAGTCCCCGGAAAAACCCAATGTGGGAAAATCGGTGTAGAAGATGAGGTTTTGATATTATTAAGCAGAAATTTTTAATACAACTAGGATGCCTTACTCGCCATCCATACAAAGAAAATTACTGACATAAAATTAGTGAGAAAATATCCTCACATTAACACTAGAGATCCGGCACTGACCCAACACTGAATTGGATAGCCCCACACTGCCTCTCGGCAGATCTACATCATTGTGGCTAGGAATTACGTCCACTCCTTCTATCGAATCTTTTACTGCCTGGATCTGATCTTCTAGCCCCTCCAGTCTCACACCCTGACACTTTAGCACTGGATCTAAATGATCCTCAGCAAAATCACTAATCTGCTGAAGGCTGCAACGCTGCCTCTGCATGGCCCTACATTTCCTCTGTGTATTTGCTACACTGCCTCTTCTACGTCCCCTTCTCTACCTTCTCTGCTATGTATTCCCGCCTCAAGAAAAGAGTTTCCAACCAAAACTATCACTTCCCCTCACTACAATCAAATCAACTCGATCAAACCCTCTGACTACTCTGCGCTTCTCTCTTGAGAAATTCGATATCTAGACTCACTGTGTATTTTCTAAATGACCATAGAAGTACTTCCTATAATCTTCTCATTGGATAACCAACAACCCAAATTAAAACATAATCAATGGCTTTGATCATATTGACTTGATATCCATCTTTTTCTAGAAGATTCACACCCAGTTCTATTAATATACATTAATTATTTTAATTCCCTAATTTAAACATAGGCTCCCATTAAAAATAATTAATTATGTTAATAAAACCCCATCCAGGTGGAATTTCCCAAAATGCTTTCTAGGTTCTTTGAAATACATGTGGCTAAGCCTCCTTGCAAAATTTGAGACTTAGAGCACATCCAACGCTACCAGAAATCAACACTCCCTCTTAGCGAGGAATGTGCTTTAGTAATGCATCAAGCTAAAGCACTACAATGGATTTGTAACATCTCCCTCTACGTTGCTGATGTATGACACCGTTGCCCACCAAAAACTGTGTTGCTACATCAATGTTGTTTTTGACTCTGTGTACTATTTCCAACTACTACTGCACTATAAATTTGTTTCCTGATGCAACAAGAAAACATCCAAATACTAAACTAAGTCTTAAGCATGATGCATCTGATACTGAAGATCTCACTGCTTCTAATCTCTGTGTTGGCCCTCTAAAGTTGTTGCGTTATTGTTGACTCTGCATTGTGCCTTCCTGCACTATTGGAAACTCTACTCTACACTTCTCAGACTATGGTGCTCTCTAGCCACTACGTTTCCACTCTAGTACTCCTCTGCACCAAATTTCACTTGTCCATACTGCCACTTCTGATTTAGGCTCCCATAATAAGGTATTGATCAATGAGGTGGAATCCTCAAGGATCCTGCCCAATTGCAGTTCTTTCGAACTATAGCTCTAGATCACCCCAATTATCCACTGGTTATATGTGGACAATCATCACAAACTCTTCCTTGCAATTGTAGCCTACAGATCATGTTTCTCATCCTTTTCCTTCTTCTTGAGAGGACAATGAGTAGCGTAGTGACCCATCTCAGCACACCTAAAAAATTTGATCTTCAAGACGTCCTTTTTCCGCCTTCGTTGCTCTTTTTTACCCTTAGATGCAAGGGCTACATTATAATCCTCCTCCTTGGGATTCGTCCCAATGTTGTTGTTTCCATCAAGCTTGCACTTGATTAAGTCTCTCTGCATCCCTTCCTGCTGAAGAGATTCCCACATTCCTTCCGAGTCTGGAAACTTCTCTCTACCCAAGATACTCTGGAAAAAGACCTGCCATTCTTCGGAAACAAAATTCAGAGGCAATCTGACCATCTCCGTGGCCTATGGTGCTAACCCTACAGCTACCAGCTGATATCAAACATCCTAAAGCTTTGCAAGGAACATGTCTATGCGTTCTCCCTTCTACATACTTTTATACCACATATTTTCATCCAGGAAAATATTCCACTAGTCGGAAGACCCCTCATATAGCATAGCCAATGTTTCCCACATCTCCTTAGCAGTCCCTTTTCCAGAAATATGTCAGACAATGTGATCCCTGACTTTGTCGAGGATCAATTGTTTGTCCTTTGCCATATTCTTCTTGAAGGCTTTCAACGGATCTGTACCTACAGGTTCAGCTACTGCATTTTTTATGAAGGCCTTATGCTCATGCTCATCCAAACAAAAGGAAATCCTTTCCTTCCAGATTGAATATTTGGAGGCACCCTCCAACTGATCATGATCACGTAACCCAGTGGTTTCCATTTCACCCAATCAAATGTCAAACTGTTGCCTCTAACCCCATGCGCAACTGGATCGACGTATTCCAAGACAAATAAATATCGATCATGATGCTTATGCATGGGAAATCAGAATTTATTGGGCAAGAAATTCCGTGAGGTTAGAATTCCCTCAATATGCTTCTTCTTCCCTGCTGACACTTTCTGCACCAGCAACTGCTGCAACAGGAAAATTGCATCCCACCAGAAAATAGTATGCGTTGAATCTACTGTTGTGTTGCTCCCTCTGTCGCTGAAAATTTGAAAACTAGAAATCATACCTCTCTGTCGACTCACTCAGAGATATATTCCCTTGAAAATATTTCCCTCTTGGCTTGGACTGCGCAATCCCTTGGGGATTCGATCTGATGCTTACACAGTTCTTTGACCTCCCTCCTTATTTTCAACGTTGAAACCTTTGGGACTTCTCTCTTTATTCACCTGCACTGTTGTACAAGCTCTGATACCATGTGAAAATTCATAAACCAGGAATCCCTATTGCAGCAAACTGATATTACTTCTTCTACTTTTAATCATGCAATTTATTTATTGTGTTCTACAAGTAAATACTGAATAAAATACACGACAACCTTCACTACATAAACAAACTACAGAAAAAAAAAAACTCAGAAACAAGATAAGAGCAAGAATAAAACTAAACACACATGACTCCCAATGCGGAAAAAACCGATGGAGTAAAAACCAAATGCGGGAAAACCGGTTCAGTAGATGAGGGTTTGATATTATTAAGCAGAATTTATGAATACAACTAGGATGCCTTACTGGCCATCCATACAAAAAAAATTACTGACAGATAATTAGTGAGAAAATGTCCTCGCACTAACATTGGAGATCCGGCACTGACCCCATGCTAAACTGGACAGCCCCACGCTACCTCTACGTAGTCTCTGCACAGATTTGCATCACCTTGGCTAGGAACTGCGTCAGCTCCTTCTATTGAATCTTCTACTGGTTGGATCTGATCTTTTGGCCCCTCCGGTCTCACACATCGTCACTCTGGCACTGGATTTGACTATTCCTCAACAAAATAAATGATATCCTCAAGGATTTAGTGTTGCCTCTGCGTGCCCCTCCGTTTCCTCTATGTAGCTGCTACGCTGCCTCTTCTGCATCATGTTCTCTGCCTTCTGTGCTATGTATTCCTGGCTCAAGAAAAGAGTTTCCAACTGGAAATATCACTACCCCTGACTACAATCGAATCAACTCGATAAAAACCTCTGACTTCTTTGTGCTGATCTCTTGAAAATTTTGATATGTAGACTCACTCGATGTATTATCCAAATGCCCATCGAATTCCTTCTTATAACCTTCTCGTTGGATAATCAACGATCCAGATTAAAACATAATCAACGAATTAGATCATATTGACTCGATCTCCATCTTTTTCTAGAATATTCACACCCAATTCTATTAATATAATTTAATTATTTTAATTCCCTAAGTTTAAAATTTAGCTCCCATTAAAAATAATTAATTATTTTGATAAAATGCCATCCAGGTGGAATTTCCCAAAATGTTATCTAGGTTCTTTAAAATACATGTGTCTAAGCCTCCCTACAAAATTGAGACTTAGAGAACATCTAATGATACCAAAAATCAACAAGGATTGGTTATTGTGCTTTATACATCAATATTGTTGAATAATTATACATGTCATATTCTAACAAGGCTTCAAATTTTCCTGGAAAATTATGGAAATTCTAGCAAGATTTTGATAAAATCCGGAATTGTTTTTTGTAAATTGACATTACAACTTTCAAACTTCAAGGTTTTGGGTGCCCCGGGGGTTCTTGATGGTGCTGAATCCATTTCCACGATCAAGAACACAATTCAAACACTCCTGCTACAATATTTTTGAAAACAAAAATTGTCAGATTCTAAACATTTTTGGTCGTCCGAGAAAATTTTCCACCTCGGTAGACGACACCCTTGTACATATGTATACCAGCATTAAGTTAACACCAAGGTTAGATAAAATAGTCATCAACAAAATGCAAAATTTCTACGAAAAGTTAGGGAGGTCATATGTTCAATTCTCTTAATCCCCTTGAGGTTAGGCTCTATAATCACAACCAATAGTTTACCATATTCACCATCCATGGGAATGAGCACAAAATGATACTATTATTAAGTTAGTGAGTCAAATCTATATGTATACTTCTTATTATTCTATCTCATTAGCATTACTCTAAACTTTCATGTAGTGTTGAGAAATCTCAACATTTTGTATATCTATTTTTAATTAAAATTTAATGCAAAAAAATACAAACAATTATGTTTATTGTATGGCCCTTTAAATTTATCCAATATCAAATTGAAACTTAAACATTAGGAATTTTAAAGAGTTCTAGATTTTCTCTTTATTTTTTTTGGGCTGAAACTTAAACATGAATAATTTTGAATAGATTTTAATTTCTCTTCCCTTTTTTCCTTTTATTGAAAGGTTTATCTAATGATACTTTACCATGTTGTATATCTAATAATTGGATCTTTACAATTACTTTAAAGGATAAACTAATCCATGCCTAAATGCATATATATTATTTTAAGCATGGAAAAATAATAGATTCATATGAGAAATATTGTTACTGTTGTAGTTGAAGATTTTGTAAAATGACTTTTAATGTAGGAATAATACTGTGTTAATATTTCCCCACTATTATTACTTGAATGTTCAGATAATCACCATTAATTTTAGTTGTTTTAGTTTAGATGTCACTGAGAAACTTTAAGGTTTTTCATCACACTAATAAATATTATCAACTCTAATTTCTCAGTCCATAGGAGATAGGTAGTACGAAGATCGGCAATCAAGAAGATAGAAAGCATTGTCACAAAATTATGACCAAACTAAAATGAACTAGATGAAAGGATATTGGCGTTGATCCAATACACTATACGGAAAGGTGGAGAAACAAGTGATTTATTTAAATATTGTTCAATTCTTCTAAAGAGATTGTTCCACCAATGACGATATAATTTTATGGACTGGAGTTCAATGGATTGAACAAATAAACTTCAAAAGTATATAAAGCATGTAAAAATAAGATAAGAGGTCCATCTTAATCGTCTCTTCAACCTTTATTTATTTACTCAAGTTGGAAATACCACTGGTGATTTATGTTCAATATTCCAATCATCAAAAGTTAGATTCTATAAACAAATTGTAAACACAAGACAATGGATAGCATATGGTGCATCATCTAATGTATTCACAAGACGAGGGGTTATTTGGCATAATTATTACTTGAATTTTTTCCTAATCACCACTAGTTTCATAGTGTATGTTACTAAGAAGATATAATGGTGTTAATAATACTTGAAAATATTGTTAATTCTTTTGATATTGGTAACTTGGGACGTAGGGCATAGGGTTGTGGAGGAATTTGGCACCAAAAAATTCATTTGTGTGCTAAGTACCCAAGAGATGGGGTTTGAACCCAAAGGACTGGGCACAAAACCAAGATGAATTTTGATGATTTTACCCTTGAATGTGTGGCACCCTTAGTAGAACAAGGGGCTAAAAAAGAAAAAAGAGATCATTTTTCAAACAAGAGAAAATAATATTTTATTTATGTGTGTGGGCTTGTGGCAAAAGTTTAGGGTCGTCTAGACTTTAGTAGAGCCCTAGAAGAGGGCCAGATATTTCCACATAGTAGCATATAAATATAAGTTAGTGGAGACCTAATTTGGCATCCAAAAAGGTATTATTTTCACTTGTGAAGACAAGAAAGGAGGCCGAGTATCTTGAGATAGCCACAAACCTAGAAGCCAATGTGAAGGAGAGAATAGGAGAAGCCTAGTGTTTTGTTTCTTTTTATTGTTTGGGTTACGTTTGAGTAGGTATAGGAAGAAAAGGGGAGGAGACTGAGCCGAGGTTTTTGAGAGGAGAATCTGAGCATAAATAAAAATTAGACTCTATGTACCATAGGTTGATTTTTTTTGTGTTTGTGCAGGTAGAAGGAACCTTGGTTGGGGAGGCCGAGTATCCTAGAAGGTTGCCAGAATTAGGTTGCATCTTCCTAAGGCCGCAGTGCAGGATTTAGGGTTTTTTGGAGTGGGTTTTGAAGGTGTTTGGAGATGCTATAGGTTTCCCTAAATAGGGTCGAGTACCTCAAAAAAGGCATACTCAGATCTGAAGTGTTTTGGAGAGAAGAAGAGGACATCTTCAAGGAGAGAAGGGTGTAAGATTGGAGTTCCAGTTTGAAAAGATTTGAGTTGGCATCTTAAGGAGAAGTTTGAAGGGCTGATAGTAGGTTCCAAGGGAGCCCCATGTGCAGACTTAAGAAGGACTTCAAGCATGCTAGAAGTGGCAGAACTATTGAGATCAGGGACTGGTATTTGAAGGAAAAAATAAGGCATACAAGTCAGCCAATTTGATAGCCCTATTTTTTTTTTGAATAAGGACATATTCAGAGAGAAGAAGATCATCCTCCAAGCCCTTGAATTGTCTTCATCGTAGTATCATAGGAAGGAAGATGTGGGAAAACCAAGAGCCATTCACAAAAAACGAAGTTTTGAACGACATAAGACCTTATGTGTTGATGACTTGATGGACTAAGGAGCAGCTAGAGGGAAATATTGTGTGGAGACATGTTCACTGACATAAAGGACTTGTGATAATTGATAGAGGAAGAGTGGGAGAGATGTATTTTGGGATCTGAAGAACCAACAAGTTCATTTAAGATACGTGGTCTGAAAGGGGTTGAGGATCCAACTACATCAGCAAGTAGGTCAACTGTACTTTGTTCAGGGCTAACCTTATTGTTATTGTTGAGGATCCATGTTAGGTCCCTATAATACTAGTGTATTCAACTTATTTTTATTATTACTGTATCCCCCTATTGTTATTGTTGTGCCCATATATCCCTCGTGTTGTTAGTGTTGTGCCCCATAGAAGCCCATTATTGTTATTTATGTGTCCTTACATTATTATTGTTATGTAGACTCTTATTATATTGTGACCCCTTAGGCTCATATATACGAAGGAGGTCTTATCATTTGTATCATTCAAGAATTTTTCATTTATGACATGTGAAGGAGGTTTCCCCCTCGAAGAGGCTAATTTTGAATTGGTTGATCTATCTATTTTGTGATCTGGTTACATAACATTTGGTATCATAGCTTTGGATTCTAGGGTTTCACTGCTGCAAATAGGTCATATTGGAATTTTCACTATATATTTTTCTCTATGAAGGTTTAGAAGATGAAATTTTGACCATGCGAAGCTGAAATCCTGATGAACCTCCTGTAAAAAATTCAGATCTTGGTTCACTATATTTTATGAGATATGGTCTAAAGAAGTTAGAGTTTTGCATGCTCCAGAATTCAGTCTCAAATAAGCAGCCTTGGAAAAATCATCATAAATTCCTCTATGAGCATAAGATTTGAATTTCATGAAAATTGATCAAAAGTGCACGGAATGTATTATTTCATGTATTGTTTTTAGGGCCAAAGGTCGAAACAATGACATGTGGAACTCTGTAAAAGTTCACTCCACTCAACCAGTCCATAATCATGTCATTGTGGGAGATTGGGTATAAATTTATCTTGAAGAATCCAAATTTGGTATGAATTATGAAATTGGAAATATGACTCAGAGGAATACCACAGGACCAAATTTCAAATCTTATAGAGCTGAAATTACAGAGATACAATAGTTCAAATATCTAGCTCCAAAAAACAAGGAAAAAATGTTTGTATATTTTTTTTAATTTTCATAACTAGTGTTTGAAAAAATAGTTTAAGTGATTCAAGCGAAATAATGAAGCATAGATATCATTTTTTTGATTCCAAAATTCCTTGAAATAAAAAAATGTACACACCTAGTAAGAAACCAAAATTATTTTTTATGACGCATGAAGAAGAGGAATAAATGCATCATGATATATCAAATTTACGAAACCAAGTGCAACAAATTTCGCACTCGCAAAAAGTAACAAAAAATGAATTGGAAACCATGATGAATGTTAATATAGATAATATAAAGAGGGACATGGGAGTTTTGAATGATGTTTTAAAATAATAAATGGAAGCAATGATGAATTTCAAGATAGAGGGGTTGAAGGAAGGTTTGACAAAGTTGCTTGAAGAAAGGTTTTCCAATGGTGACAAGGTAATCAATGAAAATCATGATGAGGAAAAAAGGAATATGAATTATGATTTTATAGACTTAATGTTGGGTTTAAGAACCACATCAGACCAAATATCGATATGAGGAATTTTTATGACAAGGATTTGGGAACATGGATACTACATATGGAGAAATATTTTGATCTCCATGATGTGCAATACACACAAAAGGTATGCATTGCAACTTTCTATTTATAACCCAATCAGTTTGTATGGTATCTATGGATTTGTTCTCGTAAACCACTTGTCACTTGGTAAATTTTTATGGAGGAAATGATAGCACATTATGAGAATACAAAGAGAATCACCTTCTTTAGCCAATTGATAAATCTCAAACAAAAGGGTTCAATGGCGGAGCACATTGAGGACTTCCAAAAATTGAATATCAGGATAACTGATGTTCCAGGGGAGCATATTATTGATGTCTTCATGGGGACTTTTAAGGATAACATCCAACATGAGATTCACCTTTGGGAACCTAATTCATTGGAGAGGTCATTCATGGTGGCAAGAAAATTTGAAAGAAGAATTATGGCAACAAGGAAGTCTAATACTCACAACTATAAAGATGGAAGTGTTTCTTCTCCTAGTTTTCCACAACCTACAAGGTTTACACCACAAAAATTGGATGAAAAAGGAGAAAAGGGGCTTTGTTATAGTTGTGATATAAAATACACTAAAGGTCATAAGTGTGATGAGAATAAATTATTCTACATAGATTGTGAAGAGGAGGAAGAAAAGGAACAAGAAGCATCAAAAGAGGAGGATATACACCAGGAACCAACCCCTGAGAAAGAAATGAATCCAACCATATATTGAAATGAATTGGAAAGAATTACAACTCCTCAAATACTCAAGAGATGTATGATATATCAAGAAGAAAAATGTAATAGTGTTGATTGATTCACATAGTACTCATAATTTTATTCATTGTAAGATAGCCAGGGAATTAAATTCCTTCCTATATCCAGCACTAGAGTGTCAGGTGATGCTTGCAAATGGAGGAATTATAAATTTCTCTATAAAGTGTCATAATATTGATTTAACCATGGGGGAATATGTATTGAAAATTCTAATGCTTTCCATTCCAATGGGGGGTGTTGATGTTGAACTAGGAGTCCAATGGTTACAATCTTTGGGGAAGATAAATTTTAATTTTCAAGAACTTTTCCTAAATTTTTTTGGGAAGGAAAGGAAGTTGAATTAAGGGGTATCTCAGGGAAAACATGAATGATAATCAT
This sequence comes from Pinus albicaulis, assembly GCA_034641835.2. Classification (NCBI taxonomy): domain Eukaryota; kingdom Viridiplantae; phylum Streptophyta; class Pinopsida; order Pinales; family Pinaceae; genus Pinus; species Pinus albicaulis. The sequence goes on from CM076573.1 coordinate 600,959,613, forward strand.
CTCTATTGGAATGAAAAAACTTTTGAATAAATAACAACAGGACATAATTGCACAATTATGCTCACTAGAGGTTCAAACATCAAAATCATTTATTTCTCAATATCTCCAAAATGTCTTAGACAATTATTTCCAAGGTATTTGAGACTTCCAAAGGCCTCCCACCTATTCATGATCATGATCAGGCAATTAATTTGATTCCAAGAAGTGTTCCTCCAAACATTAGGCCTTACAGATATCCCTATGCCCAAAAGAGTGAAATTGAACGTATGGATGCGGAAATGCTAGAGGCTAGTATAATTCAACCTAGTCAAAGTTGTTTCTCTGCTCCAGTAGTATTGGTGCACAAGAAGGATGGAACATGGCATATGTGTTTGGATTATAGAGAGCTCAAAAAGCTCACTATTAAAGGTAAATTTCTCATTCCCGTCAATGACAAATTTTTGGATGAATTACATGGAGCAATTTACTTCACCAAGTTGGATCTTCATTCGGGATATCATCAAATTAGAATGAAGATTGAAGAAATTCTGAAAAAAAACATCCAGAACTCATGAGGGTCATTATGAATTTTTGGTCATGCCTTTTGGCCTTACTAATGCACCTTCAACATTTCAAGGTTTGATGAATTCCATTTTCAAACCCTTCCTTAGAAAATTTGTATTAGTATTTTTTGATGATATACTAATCTACGTCTTGGAAGGATCATGTTCAACATGTTGACAAGGTGCTCAAACTATTGGAGGAGAAAAAATTATATGTAAAAACCTCTGAATGTTTCTTTGGAGTATAAGAGGTGGAATATTTGGGTCATATCGTATCTCATGAGGGTGTTAAGGTAGACCCTAACAAAATTAAAGCCATTAAGGAATGGAAAATCCCAACAACAATAAAGCATCTTTGAAGATTTCTCAGGTTGAAATGGTATTATCGGAAGTTTGTTAAGAAATATGGGAGAATAGAAACACCTCTAACAAAATTACTGAAGAAAGATGCATTTTCTTGGACTCCAAAAGAAACTAAGGCCTTTGAACATCTTAAAGAGGAAATGTGCCAAACACCGGTCTTAGCTATGTCTGACTTCACAAAAACCTTTATTTTGGAATGTGACACCTCGGGAAATAGAATTGGTGTTGTTTTAATGCAAGAAGGAAGACCCATTTCTTTTGAAAGTCATCCAATCAAAGGAATTTTTTTACAAAAACCTATTTATGAAAAGGAAATGTTGGAAATACTACATGCACTAAAGCAATGTAGACCTTACCTAATGAGAAGACACTTCCAAGTAAAAATAGATCATGAAAGTCTTAAATAAGTTTTGGAACAAAGACTATCTTTAGAAGATAAACAAAAATGGGTCACAAATATGTTGGGTTATGACTTTGAAATCACATACAAAAAATGGAATCAAAATGTTGTTGCAGATGCACTCTCAAGAAAGGATGAGGATGTGGAAGCATTTCTTTGTGTCATTTCTATTATCCAACCTGATTGGATGATCGAAGAAAGGGATGAATGGAAGAATGATAAAGAGGTGTGGGAAATCATTCAAAAGTTGCAGCAAGATCCCATTACATATTATACATTTATATCGAAAAATGATTCATTATGGTATGAATATCGCTTATATCTTTGTAATAATTCCCAACTCAAGAAAAATACTCTTTTGGAATTGCGCACCTCACCCTTAGGAGGGCACCCAGGATTTTTAAAAGCTTACCACGGGATCAAGAAGAAATTTTTTGAGATGACCTTACTGCATTTATGGAAACAATTCAAAAGCTACATGGAAACCCAAACATTATTGTAAGTGATAGAGATCCCATTTTCACTCAAACTTTTTGGATGAGATTATTTTCTTGTCTAGGTACTCAATTAGCTCATAGTGCATATTATCATCCTCAATCTAATGGGAAAATTGAGATAGTGAACAAATGTTTGGAAGGATGTATTCGTTGATTTGTATCTGATAAACAAACACAATGGTTCAAGTGGTTAACTCTAGTTGAATGGTGGTGTAACACTTCCTTCCATACTGCAACAAAAATGACACCATTTATGGCATTTTATTGATATCATCCACCATCCATCACATCATCATTAAGATAAAATTCTAAGGTTCAAGCAGTGGAAGATCACATCGAGCATCAACAACAAGTTCTTCAACTCTTAAAGGATAACTTCACTCCAGTGTAGAATCAAAGGAAACAACAAGAAGATAAGCATCGCAGTGAAAGAATTTTTGATGTAGGCGACTAGGTATTTTTACGGCTACAGCCATACAAACAAATGTCCCTCAAACAAGCTAACAAGGATAATAAATTATCACCCAAGTACTATGGTCTTTATAAGGTGTTGAAAAATATTGGTACTATGGCATACAAATTGGAGCAGCCTGCATCTTCTCGAGTAAACACAAATTTCCATGTTTCATGATTAAAGAAGGTTATTGGTGACAAGCTACTAGTTCAAACAATGTTGCCAGAACTTGACAAAGAAGGAAAAATCATATTTGATCCTAAAGAAATCACTGAAATATGAACTCGACAGCTACGAAATCGATTAATTTCAGAGTATCTCATTAAGTGGAATAACTTACCCGCTGAAGACTCCACATGGGAGGATGATATTTTTATACAAAAGCATCTAGAACTACTCAAGTGTTGACAAAAACAATTTTATGAAAGAGAGGGACATGTTAGGTCCCTATAATACTAGTGTATTCCCCTTATTCTTATTGTTAGTGTAGCCCCTTCTTGTTATTGTTGTGCCCATGTATCCCCCATGTTGTTATTGTTGTGCCCCATAGAAGCCCATTATTTTTATTGTTGTGCCCTTACATTATTATTGTTATGTGGGATCTAATTATATTATGACCCCTTATAATCCTATATATACCAATGGCGTCTTATCATTTGTATCTTTCAAGAATTGTTCATTTATGAGATGTAAAGGATGTTCCCTCCTCAAGAGGATAATTTTTAATTCGTTGATCTATCTCTTTTATGATATGGTTACATAAAAAATTTGAAGGTATTTGGAGCTACTACAGGTTTCCCTAAATAGGGTTGAGTACCTCAGAAAACACTTGCAGAGATCTAAAGTGTTTTGGAGAGAAGAAGAGGGTGTCTTCAAGGAGAGAATGGTGTATGATTGGAGGTCCACTTTGGACATATATGATTTTGAATATTAAGGAGCAGTTTTGAGTTTGGAGGGTTGACATTAGGTGTCGAGAGAGCCCTAAGTGCATACTTGAGAAGGACTTCAAGCATGCTAGAACTAGCAGAACTATTGAGCTCAAGGACTGATCTTTGAGGGACAAAAGCAGGCATATAAGTGAGCTAATTTGATAGCCCTAGTTTGTTGTTGTAGAAGGACATATTCAAAGAGAAGAAAATCAACCTCCAAGCCCTTGACATGTCTTCAATGTAGTAGGAAAGGAAGGAAAATGTGGGAATGCCAAGAGTCATCCACAACAAACGAAGTTGTGAATGGCTAATAGAAGACCCTATGTGTTTAAGACTTCATGGACTAAAGAGAAGTTAGAGGGAAGTATTGTTTGGAAGCATTTTCAGTGACATAAAGGACTTGTGATAATTGATAGAGGTAGATTAAGAGAGCTGCAGATTAGGAGTTGAAGAACCAACAATTTCATTCAAGATACGTGCTCTGAAAGGAGTTGAGGATCCAACTACATTAACAAGTAGGTTAGTTGTACTTTGTTCAAGGTAGATTGGTTTTCAAAGGACTGAAACCAAGCCCTAGTTGTATTCTTGTATCAGTGATTTTATGAGGGCCATGATCCCTGGTACAGGATCCCTAGACAGTTGTATTAAATATTGATTAATATAACAAAGTTGGGTTGAAAAAGAAGAAACTTTTCTATTGTGCACTATTTGATGTAGTGTCATGTTTATTCCGTTGTGCAAAGTAGTCTTATTGTGGCATTTGAGATGGTTTGTCAAATATTGTAACACCCAAACCTAGATTCTCTAGTGCCATGGAAATTAAACATGGTTTCAAATCTACTTTGAAGGGCCAATGAATTAGAGTGTGCACAACGAGTAGTCAAGAGGGGCAAAGTTGTCAGTTGGTATACAATATGAGGATAAGATGGAAGGGTTGTCTAACTATAGTCCTTGGAAGGAAAGGATCAAGATGGTTCTGATGGTGAATAAGATATGGGACTTTGCCAAGAAAGAAATCAAGAAATCGACTAACCCTAAGGATCTTGAAGTGTACAAATAGATGGATATGAACACCAAGCTAATCATCCTAGATGTTGTTAAGGAATTTTTTGTACCTCATATTTCCGAGAAGAACACTACCATGAGATGCGGAAAGCTCTTCAGGATCTATTCCAAAATAAGAATGAGAACCAACTATTAGTATTGAAGGACAAGTCAAATGCCACCAAGATGATGAATGGTGAAGGAGTGGTATCATATCTGACAAGATTGTCTCAGGTTCGAGATGATATTATCGTCATCAAAGATACTATTTCATATTTTGATATGGTGAGGATTGCTTTGAAGGGTTTTTCTCGGTGAATGAAAGCCCTCCATCAAAGGGATCATTGCCAAAGAGAAGTTGTTAGACCAGAACAGGTTGTGGGATGACTTCATTCAAGAAAAATTGTCAGACGGGGGTATTCATCCGAAGAAGAAGGATTCTCATGATGACATGGCTCTTGCAACAGGGATGAAGGGCAAACAAAAGAAGGACTTGTGTAAGCTAGAGTGTTTCAGTTGTGGCGAGTATAGTCATTATTGTCCTATGCTTGACTATGGAATTAGTATTTGATTTTCCAAATTAACGGTGATGTGATTTTTCTTGTCACTTGTATTGATAACGATATTAATCTCCTTGCCTTGGGTATTCCCTTTTAATATAAATAATCTATAATATGTAATTTAAAGACCTTTATAGGAAAATTTTCTCTCCTTTTTTTTTGGATTATAATCCGTTCTTTTTTCTTCAATATTTGACTCGATATTATTTTTTTCGACATAACCTTAAGATTCAAATGTAATTTTTCTTTTCCACTTATAGTTTGGTACTTAAATGAAAAAATAATCAAATACAATATAATAAAACTTCAAAATTCTCTTTTATATATATCTATGTGTGTATTTAATATTAATATTATTATTATTTTAACTTCAACTTTATAAAAGAGTTTTAATATTTTATAAAGGAAAAAACTTGGAACTAATTGGTGTCTCCACTTACTATTAAACTTGGTGATGAATTTGTTATCCACTTGTATGTCAAACTTGAACCCGTAATATCCTTGCCTTAATTTCTTCAATTAAAGAGGGCAACGAATAAATGAAAGAAAGCAAGAAAGTAATTTTAACGTCCATGAGGCTACAAATAGCCTATGGGACAGATTGCTTCTCTATTTGGCTTATGTAATCAGCCCTTTTCCTGTGGAGTTTTACAATAAATGCTCCCAGCTTCTCGACAAACTCTTTGCTGAATAGATTATCCCAGGGGCTAGCTGCTAGAATACCTGCATAATTTTCCCTAATGTCTTTGAAGGCATCGCACTCTAAAATGAAATGACATTGTATCGAAAGTGGAGAATGAATATTTTTTTTTGTGAGAATGTGCGACTTTTTAATTCATATGACATGGACTAAATTAATTGTTGAGATACGTGTTACAATTTGTATGGCTGAATGAATAGTCAGAATGTATTGGCTCTAAACTATAGTACCTATAATTCTTTAAAAAAAACTTGAACTCTTCGTTATCCTTCCCAGTAATATTCTTTTGCCTCAAACCAACTTATACGATTAAGATCAATGAATAGTATAATGTATTGGATTATGAAAGGTTGTACCAAATTTAATGAAATTGGAGGGCAGCGGGTTGGTGTCTCTCTTTTGTACAATGGCCACAGGAAGCGAGAAATGATGGCACGAGGTTCCACAAACCAACGAATTTATGGAGCATGGTCAACGATGGAAGAAATAGAACCGGGGTAGTGTGTGTCAAAGGACAGGGTGTCGCAACGAAGAAACTATGTGGAAGCTACGGAGGAAGATACTGCAGTGGAGGTTGAGGTGTTGTTGGTGGTAGAGGTGTCTTAAGAGAGATAGGAAGCATCGACGGATGCAACGAATGTGGCGGGGCCAGTCGGTCAGTTACCCTACTTTTTTTATTATTAATGTTTTTATTTGGTTTTTGTTTTTATTTGGTTTGGTTTTTTAATTTTTATCTTGAATTATTGTTTTTTTTAAATGAACTCATTTTTTTATTTGTTTTTTTATTTTTTATTTTTTTTGAATAATATATATACCTTTCTTTAATGAAAAATGGAGAAGTTCTAAATTGTGTAGCGAAAAACTTCAACTGCGATGACAACAAGGTTGATGAAATTTTGATAGCCAAAGGGCAGACCAGATTGGCTCTATGCAGCACTTGAGCAGCCAGAAGATCAAACAACTTTGACAAACTAGGTTTGTTTACTTAGAGGAATTCTATGATACCAATGTAATGAACAAAGTTTTTATACTCAGAGGAATGCTCTAATACCAATGTAATGAAAAAATTTTGTATAGTCAGAGGAATGCTTTGATACCAATGTAACAAACAAGTATGTATACTGCAATAATATTCAAAACAGTTCAAAGATAAAGACATCTGTTGTAGGACAAGTAATTATATATAAAAATATTTGAATACAAGTGAGATGTGAGATGATTACAAATGAGGGTGAGAGCCTGCTTATATACCCTAGGAAGAGGCCCCTTCACGAACGAACATCTCCTTCGAACATGTCTTTTCAATACTAACTATTAGTTAGTTAATAATTAATTATGATTATTATTGTTTACATTATTTTTTATTATTTTTCCACCAATTATATTCATAACATTGGCAAAAGGAGGGAATTTTTCCGTAAGATGCCAAATTAAAAAGGATTTTGAGGGCATAATCTGTGCATATATCAAAAGTAGACTCTTTGTACCATAAGATGAAAATTTATGTGTTTGTGCAAGTGGAAGGAACCTTGGTTAGGGAGCTTGAGTAGCCTAGAAGGCTGCTAGAATTGGGCCGCATCTTCCTAAGGTAGCAACACAGGAGTTAGGGTCTGTTGGAGATGTTTTTTAAGGTGTTTGGAGCTGCTACAAGTTTCCCTAGATATGTTCGAGTACCTCAAAAAACTCTTGCTCAGATCTGAAGTGTTTTGGAGAGAAAAAGACGACGTCTTCATGGAGATAAGGGTGTAGGATTAGAGCTCCAATTTGGGCAAATTTGAGTTGGCATCTTAAGAAGAAGTTTGGAGGACTGGTAGTAGGTTGCAAGAGAGCTCTAAGTGCAGACTTGAGAAGGACTTCTAAGTAGCAGAACTATTGATCTTAGGAACTGATCAATGAAGGCGTTGTAACCCCTAGAGACAACACCTAGGATGAAAAGAGGTCAGTGCCTTGGACATCCACACAATTGTTTCAAGGATTTATGCATTTTTCTATATTTAAACAAATTTTTGAACATTATGTGAAATGTGATTTGACTCTTAGGAGAATTGATAAGAAATTCAATTGGCCTGCATATCTATTGTTACAACCTTTAATTAAAATTGTAGTATGGTGAGAATAATTGTAGAGAATACAAGATGAGATTTACAGGGCTAAATAGAATCCTATACACCAAATCTCTAGCAGAAAATGTGGAGTGGAAGAGAACAAAATGGTGAAACTATGGAGCATTTCATTAGGGCTTCTTACAGAAAAAATTACAAGTATCTTTAGCTATTCACACAACATTGATAAATATTTTATAAAAAGAAACCAACAACTACATTACATGAATTTCAAAATAAGAATTACACAATGCAAAGTTACAGAGAAAGAGAACACCGATTGCAGCCATCAAACCCTTGAAATCACTTGAATCTTATTCATTAGTCTCCCAAAAGGGCTATACACATTAAACAACAAAATTTCTAAGAACCAGTCTCTGAGACAAAAACTTTGAACCCCCTAAATGAGTTATTCTATCCCATTTTAAAGAAAAAGATCATCCTTCTGAACAGTTACAAGTAAATGTTAGAATATATAGGTGTATAACTACCCAGTTGTTTTATTATCCAAATGACTTGTTTGAAGAACTATCTTCTAAATAAAACTAACACATCATTACAAAATAAAAGGCCACATGCTTAAATATTTTCATAGGGAGTAGAACTTGACCCCTGGGGCCCAAAAACTGGATCTTTAAATTCAATTGTTTCCTGCTGAAGTATAATTTCACACCTTTCCCAAAGGGTTTTGTATGGGATTTGGAATTGAAACATCTTCAGAACATATCCTACGACTCTGAAAACCTAGTATATTCAAGTGTTGGTATAATCAGGTGTTGATTTAAATAAAATCTTCATCAACCACAACAACTAGAAGTCCCTTTGTAGGAAATTGATCACAATCTTTCCCTTCAACACTACATTATTTTCCAAGGATGAATCTAACCTGCATTTTGTAGTTGTCAGTTATTTTTCATAGGTTTCCCATGGAATCAAGCTTCCATCTATGTTCCTACATCCTGGTAACCCAACTCTATGTCTCTGGTCAATCCTGGAGTCAAAGGAAACAAAAGAATTTTTTATTGTTTCTAATTTTATTTCAGTTTGAATACGCAGGTTATTTTTCTCAATGCTTCTAGTGATTTCCATAATAACAAAAACCTATCAACAATATGTATTGTTTTTAGTTTTCCTGTTGGTTTCTCGTTTAGAAATTTGATGATATTCCTAGCTCTTTGTTCTTGTTTCTGCATTTCCTTCTTGCATGAATTGACATCCTTAGTAACAGTGGTGATTGCAGCCCTCTCCTTAGTGACAACTTGAAAATACCCCTAGTTGGAATGCAACTATTGTACTATATCGTCCCAAATTACCTGTCCGGCCTCAATTCAGGACATGTTCCCCTTCAATATGATCCTCATCTCCCTTATCTCTTCTTCAGTAGTTTTTCATTTTTTAGAATTTTTCTCAATTTCTACCTCGAAAAAACTCATATGTTTTTCTTTATTGCTCAATTTTGCCTGAGATAGTGTCAACTAATCCTAGAGATTTTTTATTTCTACCTTAGAATGTGAGAGACCGATCATCACCTTTGACAAAATTTTTGAGGGATCATCCGACTCACTAGGAATTACACTAGAACAAATATGTCTTTTAATATTATGGTCCAATTCTTTAACATTTTGCTATAAGGATGTGATTTATGTATTCCTATCAATCAGTTGGATCATTAGTTGTTCTTTTTATTTCTCCACAAAGTATACATCATTAGCTTGTACACGCTCTGCTGTAGGCATCTTTAGCTTCTGATTCAATGACTACACTTCAAATTTTGTTCCTTGTATTAGGGCCTTAATTACTTCCCTATCTTCTGGGTCAATACCCAACTTGATGATCAACTATTTGAAGCCTTCATTCTGTAAATACCAATGTTGCGAACATCGGCATCGGGATAAATCGGCAAGGGTCTGGAAAACCAAAAAATCGTAAAAATCGAGAAATATCGATAAAAAAACGGCAAACATCGGGAAAATTAAGATACCATAAAAATATCTTTAAAAATCGTCAAACATTGGCTAGGCCAAAAAATCGTGATTCCAAGATAAAATCGAGATGTTATCGAGATGTTCGCAACACTGGTAAATACAGAGCCATAGAATATGCATTTTCCTGTTTGATTCTATTAGAGGACTTTTCCATTAGCTTCTCTACTTTTCTAACTAGTAATGAAGCTTTTCTCAAATCATTATATATCATCTCACCAGTTTAGCTCTGCAAATTGATCTTGTCAGGTAGAGGGACATCAATAGTCTTGAGAGACAAGTGCATAGTCTTAAATTTAAATCTTGTCGGAAATAACTGGGAAGTGGGATGTAATAGGGAGAGTTTAAGTTGATTATTCTCAATGTCCATTGCTAAAATAAATTTGGCCTGAGTAGAAGATGAGGCCTTTCTGATCAATCGAGACACCATCTTCCGTTTCACCTTTTGACTTTTTTCTTCAATTATTTGACAATCCCTTAATGTTACATCTAGAATAGAAGGGATCCCTTCAACTATGGACACTTTCAAGTTTGTAGAGCTAGAAGGTACAATATGCTCAAGATTTTTTAGGCTCATCTAGAAGCCTGGTTGATCATAGGTTCTTTCTGTTAGATTTACTTGTATTTATTCCTCACTTTCAGGCTGTATTTTAGCCTTTTTTTATTGTTGCACCTCCTTCACATCTATATCCATCACTTCAAGAGTTTTTATTTTCAATTCTTTTCTTTTACTGAGGATGTCTCAATTTCCAATTCTGAACTAATGGGCCAAGTTTCTTGATTTTCCTTCCACTCTATTTCAGGCATGCTCTGATGGGGGTATGTATTTGAGTTCACACTCGTTCTTCTGTCAAAGAAAATATGGCGGGGATCATATTTCCACCTCTCACCAAAATCAAAATGAAACTCCTTCATCTTTTCTTCAAATGAGTGAGAGCTTGTCTAGAATTTACAATGAATGGGCCCACAATATTTCCTAGATTAAATATGCAACCTCTATGCCCAGGAAGAAAGTGGACTTGGACTACATGCAGGCTTTGTTTGATAAATTCCAGAGAGAATATTCTCATGGGCATGAAAATTGGAAATCTATAGTGTTTTCCTCATATCCATATAGTCTAATCTCTATAAAATATTCAAACAAATAACAATCCTTGACCCTGGTATCCTTACTAAGTTGTATAAATTTCTTCTTTTTTGGCAGGATCCTTGGAGGTGGTGCACCATTTAGGATAGTATAGAAAGTGGCCATGAAGGTGGATAAAATCTTAGAAAATCCTTTATTTTCATGCTTTCTTTTGACTACATTCATCCATTGCACTAGTAACTTCCTCTACTTCTTAGAGTCAAAAGTACTCAAACCCAAATACTCAAATTTGGCTATGTGGGTGTACAAAAAGAGATAGACTATAATGGAAGGATATATGAAGATATTGTCAATGTGAAAGTTCTCAAACTGGAAATTAATGGATTGAGCTAGGTATGCAAGTATATCTAGATTCACAGTGTGATCCATCATGTGACTTAGAAACCCTAAGGCTGATTTAGTTACATTTCCTATGTCATCTTTCCCAAGTAGTACTAAGTTTGAGGCTAAAATTTTCTAAGCATCTTGAGAAAAGAGATACTTAGGGTATGTTTAAGTTTTTTGAGGAGTTGGTGTCCCTCGGGGTGAATTCATTGAAAACAAGGCTAGTTTGGCTTTCTTTGATAATTTAGTGAAGTCTAAAGACAATGATTCTTCATTGAATGACTTTGGGTCTTGAAAATTAGGGAAAGAGAAAGCCTTATGGATGAGGTCCGTCATAACCTCAAGGATGATTTCTCCTATAGAAGATGCAACATAATTCCTCTGAGAAACATATGCAAAGGCCAACACAATTATGAATTCAAGGAAGTGTTAGGTCGTTGGAGCTATCACATAGTACGAAAAAAAATTCACAATGCTATTATAGTTTTGTTTGTTTCAGAAACTGCCCCAACAATACAAACAAAATTATTCAAGTCCAAATAACACCATGTGCCACAAATTTCCATCTATGTCCATTAGAGGTTCATGAGTGGAGGAATTTGAAGTTGAAAGTTCTGGGGTGGGTTTCTGAGGTTTATTAAGGTTCAACATAATGAAATTTGTATTTAGTTTGATGTATAAGTACCTGGTACTGAAGAGGAGTAGTGTAAGTTGAGGTGTGTCATTTTTTAGTTGATTTGGATGCTGGGAAGTAGGGTTGCTTGCACACTGAAAAATACAAGGAATGGGTAGAAACCACGAAACAAACACTTTTAACTTGTGTATTAGGTGAGAGAATTAAATTCAATAAAATATACGAACCAAGTGGGGTGATAGGACAAGAGAATAACGTGGGTGATGATGGGTATGGATAACGCAGCAGGTGAATGACGTAGAAGGTGGGTGGAGGGTTGATATGGAAATATGAGTTGGAAGATAAATCGAGGTAGCAAGCTTGCTTTTTATTTTGGAGGCAGTATTCCAAAACCACTTACCACTTTGCACCATCCTCTACTAGAGGTTTTTGAGAAATGGGTCGTGGGTGGCACAATCTCATGTCAAGTGACCGCTTAACACTAATTCCCGATATGTTATGGAATTAACCTGCGAACAATACCAGAATGCCAGAAATACGAAATAATATTTCCATAAACACGGAAATATTACATGAATTGAGACAAGCTACAAAGATATTTTATTATTGAAAATCATAATACAATGTTTACTTGCCTCTTCAAGGGGGAAACCTCTAGTAGAGAATAACACAATTACAATAAAACTCGATGATTCTTCCCTTGCTATCTAGGACTATTTATATATTTATGACATCCAAAACCTTATCTACTAGTGTTCCCTTGCATAATATGGGTTAACAACTTTATTTATTAAGTATGGCATGTTTATAATTAATTGTGGTCCCTTTTCTATAATGAGGTTCAACCACTTACAATCATTATTAATATGGATAACCACTTATGGGATTTATTGACTCAACTAAATAAATATGACTCTAATGAGGCCCCTTGGGATTATTACATAAATAAAGGGGTTAGGGTTGGATCTGAATATGCCCTCCCCCATCAAAATTATCCTTGTCCTCAAGGCTGAAACTGTGGAAATTGTTGAAGAATAGTGGTGGGTTCCCATGTCACATCTTTTGGAAAGGCGTCTTTACACTTGACGATGACTTCCTTGATCATTCAATCGTCAAGATGTCTTTCGCGAGTATCGAGGAAATGTTCAGGTTTGAGCCAAAGTGAACCTTCCTCATCCAATTTTGGCAAACTTGTTTGAACCCTGCAATTATTTCCCGCAAGTTTCTTGAGGTGGGATACATGGAAGATTTGGTGTATTTTTGAAGTATTCAGTAGAACCAGTTTGTAAGTGTTACACAGTAATTTGTCACCATCCTTGCAATCCCCTGTCCCACACATTGGAGGGCCTATTCCATGACCTGTGAGCAGTAACATGACCTGAAACCACTTTCATGGCATCCCCCTTTGACAACGACAATCATTCCTCTGAAGACAGTTTCCTATGAACAGCCCTAAAAATATACCTTTTGGCCTTGGCGCGACTAGCCAGCGCACCCCTCGCGCCAATGGGGGAAATCCACCAAAGAGGGCGCGCCAACTAGCGCTCTGTCCCAGTGTATTACTCGCACCAGGATTAATAAGGATTTTTTTTTAAAATAAATGGCAGAAGTTTGATTCCAACCAACTCCTCAACAAGTCTCTAAAATGAGTTGGGAGGTTTGGCTCTGGATCTCCATGTAGGGGAAGTAGTTTTCCACCTATCATGGAAGCTTCCTTAAGGATAGGGCCAATCCCACCATTGTAGGGATCCCAACTCCCCTTCCACCATCTATATAAGCTTGTCATTTTTCCTTTTGCAAGCTAGCCTGAATAAAGCTAAATCAGTAGTAAGGAGATTATCGTCAGACAGCCGAAGAGAGAGAGACTTGTCCCATTCCCGACAAGCTTTATCAAGACGTACTCCGTTGTTGACCCGCCGAAGGAAGATCCAGTGTCAGAGCTCAAGTTGTATCCTTCTTTCGTTGTGATTAATAATAAGCGACTTCAATTATGGTTCCATTCATATGTTCATGTCTTATGTTATGAATTGTATCTTCTCTGACTGATACATAGTTGCATGTATTAAGTTTTACGTTTCTATGTTGTTGTTTCTTCGTGTACGTGCAGGTGTTCAAATGTGCTAGGCAGAAGAATTGTGATCTTCCAAAGTGAAGGACAGAAGCGCCATCTTCTCTACAGCAGCAGCGTGGGACTTAAGGTAGGCCTCTTGTCGCATCTTGGTATTTTGTAACTAGGAACCTGCGTCTTAGCATGACTCAGTTGTTGCTAGACCTAATCTGGGCTAGTAGGGATCGCCTCTTTCCACAGAGGGGATTTACCTCTCCAAAAAACTGGCGACTCCGCTGGGGAAACATTGATTGGAGTTTGTCTTGTCTTTTCGGTTGATTTTGGTCTTGTTTGCTTGATCAACTCTTTTGGTTCGCTTTCTTCTAGATTTAAACCTCTGTTTAGCCTCACCATACATGATTTGCTCCTTGTTATCTCTTTTTTATTTTTTCTCCTTAGTAAACTCGACTGGCACGGTTTTTTCCCTGACAGTAGCGCCAGCTGGTGCTTGTTGCTAGTTCAGCTCACATGAAAATCCTGTTATGGCGCTAGGTGCAGCCTGATAGTCGCGCCAATCTTGTGTGGTGCTAGGGTTTGCTCCTTTCTGAGCTTTCTGAGCTTGATTTGTGGTTTTGGTGTCATTTTTTCGACTGCCTGAGTGTTCTAAAGCCTGGGTTGACTGTGTGTGACCTTCATCCTCTGGTAGTTTTCCCTCTACTATCGGTTTTACATTCTATCCCTAGGGCATCTAGGTGCTATAGTGTGTCGAGCCTCCCGTGGGAGTTTTTGGTTTTCGTTTAAACAGTCGATTTCATTGTTGCTTCTTTGCATTCGTTTGGTGGTTTTTCATCATTTGATTGCGTTATTTGAGTGATTGCCTCCTTCCTCATTCGAATTTCGTTTTGTCTCATTTTGGGTCTAGATTACACGGTTCATTTGAGTCTTTGCGATTCCTCTTTGGTTTGAGAGATTTCTTCATCAATTTGAAGCCTAATTGTGTGTTTTACATTGAGTGAGCTTGCTTGTCTTTACTCTTTTGCTATCACTTCTCAAATTGTTCTTTTCATTAATTTTCATTTTTTTAGTGCACTTTGCTCTTAAACATTGGAAATACAAAAAATTAAATCTCTTTTGATTTTGATTAGTTAATGTAAATTGAAAAATTTTCTGTGTTATTAGTGATTTATAACTATGAAAGAAAAGCTTTTAGTTTCGTTAGTGTGCATTAGAGACACTAGTGGTTGTTTCGTCATCATTTTGTTATTGTGTGAAAGCTCTCAACCTTCCCGTAGTTAGCTATTCATTGAACAAAGTGATACATTGTGGCATGTAGTGTGCATTTAGAGGATTTTTGAGACATAACATTCGGTAGGGCCTGGAAATTGAAACATAATTGAAGATCAACTCTAAAATTTATTCAATTTACCTTAAGGCAACATTGAAACATTAACGAAATATCTAGAGGTCTAGGCTAGTGATGTGTTTCGGCGTCGTTAAACCTAGTAGTTGTCGTTTGCCTTTTGGCTTTAGACAGCGCTAGTACAGACTTGTGCTCCCCGTACCATCGTGTATATAAAGGGAGACCCCACTAGGTTGCTATCCTTTATCCGTAGGAAGCCGAGTCTGCCGCCTTGTACCCGTGATACACTGGACACAACATTCGGGGAGATTTCCTGCATGTACGTCAAGTCCTTGGTCATTTCTCTTTCATTTGATCACCAAGGTGTATATTGCAGTTCACGAAAACTCGGTACACCTCTTACCTAGATTACCAGAGCAGTCAGTTTGATCTTTACTGACTCCCTAAATTTAAAAAGATCGTCAAGCGCTTGTCCTTTCACGCTTGTTTCCAAACTGAAAGTGATAGAGTCACCTTTTGCTTATTTCTCGACTCTTAAAATATGAAACAGTAGAGTTTTGTTTCAATGTTTTAAAAAATTAACTGCCCACGAAATATTCCTGGTTAAAGTTAGTTTCTTTAGGGTGTTGTTTTGGGTCGTTTCTGATGGAAACTTTTCCGGAGTTCACTAACCAAGGAGTCCCCTTCGATGGGAATCCTAGTCCTTTTCTTCCTTTTGGAAATGTTGGCGCTCCTTATATGCCAACATTGTCTCTTCCTGGGATAACTGTTGGGTCAATGCCTGTTTGGTTGTTTTCAACCTCTGTGGTTCCGAATGTCCCACCTACTGTTCAATTAGTTCCTCCACCTGAACAACATCATGTTGAGTCCAAGGTGGACCTCTCCCCTTCTTCTCCTGTTTCTGCGTCCTCCTCTTCTACTTCGCTTGGTGAAAGTCTGGATTCTAGTTACCAAGTGGCTAAGAAGAAGAATAAGAAGACAAAGAAGAAGAAGTTTGATAAGAGAGAGGCTAAGGCTGCAGCTACTTCTTCTAACACGCCTCCTCTTGATAAACCTTCCAACCCTCCACGGAAATTTAAGTTCCCTTGCATGTTGTGCCAGGGAAACCATATTCTTCGAGATTGCCCTGGCATTCCCAAGGTGCTTGAAGTATGGTCCAACAGTCGTCCATCGTTGCCTTTGGCTTCCGGGATTCAAGTTGGGGGCACGTCTTTAGCTAGTGCTGGTAAAGCTCCTAAGAAACAGGGAAAGATTACCAATCCCTGTAAGTTGTGTGAAGGGCATCATGCCATTCACCTTTGTCCTTATATGGATTAAACCAAGAGAGTTTTGGACAAATCGACCGTTTCTGCACCTTGCCTTCCGGCTGGTTACAAACAGCTTTCTTTGAGTCCTTCACCAATTGATTCAATGATTGGTCAAGAGTCATCCTTGGTCGATCCCGCTCCCCCAAAAATTCAAATTCAGGAATCCGTTCCCGACCAACCATTGGTCATGGGATCGGTTGACCTAGCCCCATCTGCAGTGCACCAAGTCTTTTCCGTTGAGATTGGCTCTCACATCCCTTAGGTTCTTCTTGTTTCTTCAGATTCTTCGGACTTGGAGAAAGATCCTCCTATCCCTATACCTCAAGAAGCCGCTCCTCTGCCTCCCATGATGGATGATCAGGAGCTCAAATCTGAGCTTGGGAAAAAGCTCAAAAATGAAAGTGCTCAAATTGATTTGGAACCTGAGCGACGGGATAGGCCTCGGCGATACGATCTCAACTCCGCGAACGGCACTAAAAACCGACGCTGTATGAAGAAGTTATTCAACCTTGAAGTTCTTCAATTTCAGTTAAAAAAGGCCAGTTTGACTTTAGAAATTGGGAAATATTAAAAAAAGAATATTCGAGGAATATTCCTCATAATATTCCTTGGAATATTCCAGAATATTCCCTGTAGACCAACCTCTGCCTGTGACAAGTGGCAATTTCATACCCGTTGTTGGACTGATCGTGGTAATTTTTGGTCCAATGAGCATGCTACGTGGCAGGCCCGGAGGCCGCCACGCGGGCCCCAAGCTCTGCCACCCGAATGGCGGGTAAAACTTTGTTTGGCTCCGGCAGGATTTGAAACCAAGACTTCATTGCTACTACCACAACGCTTTACCAATACACCAAGGGCTTACGACTTGACATGTGTTCAACCCAAATTCTAAATAACACATGCTTTAATGTGGCAACGTTCAAACAGTTAACGGTTAGCGCTTATTGCGCATGTGAACGCGGAGTTTGTTAACTGCAACATTTAATGCTGCCGCCAATTTAGCGCCCGTTCCCCCAAATTGGGCGGATGTGCCAATTTAGTTCAGTTAACTGGCAGTGTCTCCACATTTAGTGGAGCTTGTTTAGGCCACACTGGCAGTTAGTAAATATGCCATATCTTTCACATGGGAGATCCTTTTGGAGTGAATTTTTTTTTGATTTTGGGTCTCTTCGACCTTCTGAAGCCATTGGCATAGATTTCACAGCCATCTGAGGTCGTTTTCAGGTGATTTTTCTTCGTGGAAGTTCCAGGAGCCACTAGAGCCAAATCAGTTTGGGAGCTGCATTGGGAATTGTGCAGCCAGTGAATGTGGAACGAAGGTCATTCCTGAATTTTTTCAGCATTCTGAATCCATTTATACAGCTCGTTTTTCCTTTTGAGGCATTCTTCTCACTGTTTAGCTTCAGGGAAGCTTTCAGGGCCACTAGGGCCATTTCAGTGCTGGAGCTGTTTGGGGGCTATGTTCATCCATTTTTGGTGATTCAAAAGCCTATTTCTGCTATTTTAGACCTTCTGAGTCTAATGGAAGAGGTTTCAGAACCAATTGAGGTCATCTTCACCTCGAAATTCTCCATGCAAGTCTAAAGGGCCACCAGGGACAATTGGGGAAAAGTACTGTATCAGGTACAATTTTCACTGTTTAGTGTTTGGGAAATAGCATGTTTAGCTAATTCCTATCTTCTAATTCTGTATTTACAGTCAGATCTGTCTTTCGAGACACTCTTATTCTTGTATTAGCCTTTGTAGCATTTTTAATACAAGAGGACAAGCCTAGTTTGAGAGGCTTGGTCCGGCAGATGTAGCCCAGAGGAGGGGGTGAACTGCTTTATCATTTTGATGTCTTTATTTGCTGAAGATGATATGCTAAAAAAAACTGATATAAAGTGTTAAACAGCAAATATACATAACTTGCATACACACATAATCACCTACTCAGCTGTAGAAAGTTATTTGTCTTATTCCGCAAGACATCAAACTTCAAGTATGTGTATGTCAAAGACTTCTAAGTGTTTACTTCATTATTTCTTTAGGCAGAGCCTGTAGAGGGCCAGGTAGCCTTTGGAACTCATCCTCTCTTTAGAGGTGACATGTCTGGTGAATGCCCCTACAGTCTATCTCTGTATAAGAAATAAGAAGTTTTCACATTTTCAGAGGTCACTTGGAGTGTATAGCTCACATTTGAAATTATGGGAAATGGATACCTTACACCCTTAAACAAGTACATTCCATTTTCAGATCAGATGGTATCAGAGCACTAGGTTTGCTTGACTGACATCACTAGCTTGATTGTGTAGCTTGAAAGGTGTCTTAAGCAGTGTTGAAGATTGACTGCTTTATTATTCTGCAAACTACTTGTTGTTTGAGTTTTTTGAAGCTCTTTTGTTCATTTTTATAATGACAACTTTCATAAGTGAGTTCTCAAAATCGTCCTCCTTCACAAGATTTTTTGATGAAGGCTTGAAGCAAGAATTTTTCATCATGATGAATATGGTGAGAGAAATGTATGAGGATGAAAGAAAGAGCTCTAGACTTCAAAAGCAGTTGAATTCCATGAGGGAAGAGAAGCAGTTTCTTTCTGACCAATTGCAGGAAATGGAAGGCCAACTTCGTATTGCAAACATGAAGCTGGAAAGGATGCATGAGTTGGAGACACAACTCCTTGTTGCCAAATAAGTCTTAGCCAAGTATCAGCTTGAAGAAGAGGTAAACAATTCTAGTTTGTCTTCAATTTCTTATAAGAATGTTTATGCTGGTTCTTTTGAGAAACATACCAGAGGCATAGGGTCCAAGTTGATGTCCAAAATGGGATATGAAGGAAAAGGATTGGGAAAACATGCACAGGGTATAGTTGAGCCAATAATGGTTGAGGTAAGGCCTAAGAATTTGGGTCTTGGCTATGGACAATCTTATGGAGAAAGTTCCAAAGCAGCCATGAAGGAAGAAGGTGTGCATCAACATGCACTTGAACAAGGGAGTGGTGAAAGCTCTAAAACCATTAATGGGATTGATAGTGTTCCAAAGGGAGCTTCTTCTTCTTTCGATTCACCTCCTCATGAAGGTAATGAAGGTGAAAGAGAAAGGTATAAATCTGATTTCAATCATATTTCATTTGATCATGTAAAGCATGGAAAATTTCCACACAAGCATTGGAAAAGAATTGCATGTTCTTTTTGTGGTTTGTTTAACCATAGTGTTTCTAGATGTTGGAAAAGAATGGCAACATACAGGAAACTTTTGAAGGAAAGGAGGCAAGAAGCCAAAGTTCCAATGAACAATGCAAATCATGCGGTCGAGAAGATGAACATGTGTTGCACTTATTGCCATAAGCAAGGACATACTGTTGAAAGGTGTTGGACTCTGAATCCAACAATGCTTCCACAAAAGTTGAAGAAGTGGGAGAAAGAGTATGGCAAGAATGGGAAGGAAGTTTCCATCATTGATATGTGTCGGGATGATACACATGCTGATATCGATGTGCAGTTAAAGGAAGCGCCTTTGAAATGGATTGGTAAGAAATGGTTAGAATTCTTATCCAATTAAAGTTGCATGTTTTTTGATTGAATGCATTTTCTTTGTTAAGGGAATGCAAGTTGCAGGATGGAAAAGCTGAGTATAAGACTCACTTTATCGTAGCGAAAGTTATATTCATTTCAGCTTTGAAAGTACTTGTACTTATGATTGTACTTAAGAGAAAGTTGAAGGATAAACTGCATGCATGAGAATGAGATGCATGAGCACAGGGATCATGATGATTTCCTTGTATTTTAAACATGTATGTGTGATTAACTTGAAGGGTTGATTACTTTGTTTTTAACCATGCATGTAATGTAATATTGACTTGGAAAAAGTTAATTTGATCTCCAAGATTGTAAAGAGGAGAAATGATGAAGTGTTTCATCTTTGTAAACGCCTTCTCATTTGGGAGGCAGCTCTTCTTCTGGAGCGGAGGTGCCATGGATGGGCATCGTGACAGTTGGCAAGCCCATATGTTCAGGGGAATATTTCAGCTCATATATCAGCAAGTTTCATTGCTGGTTCCTGCAAGTTCAGATTTGTCTGGCGAAAGAACTTGGTCGGGATTCGACAAGTACTTGGCGTATGCAGCAAAAAGTCGCCATGACGACAGTTAGCAAGGCAGGACATTTTTGGCATCAGTATGCTCTTTTGGCTGACTAGAAGAGGATATTTCTGTTCCTCAAGTGCTGTACAGTTCAGATCAGAGATTCAGTAAGCTTTTGGGGACCAAAAGCCGTCTCATTTGGGAGGTGTGATCAGGAGCTCAAATCTGAGCTTGGGAAAAAGCTCAAAAATGAAAGTGCTCAAATTGATTTGGAACCTGAGCGACGGGATAGGCCTCGGCGATACGATCCCAACGCCGTGAACGGCACTAAAAACCGACGCTGTATGAAGAAGTTATTCAACCCTCGTTCCTTCTGACTCTGTTGAAAAAATACGCGCCTGACTTTAGAAATCGTTATTGCAGATTACCCCAGGAATACTTCTCCTGTATATTTCCGGAATATTCCATATTCGTAATCAACCGGTTCTGGTGATAAGGGCAATTTCATAATCATGGTTAATTATCTGTAATTTTATCCACAGAAGAGTCACGCGCACGCAGAAACTTAGAGGCCGCACATGGCCCGTCACACCAATAAGCGGGTTAAAAATTTGTTTATTCCGGCAGATTTGAAACCGGGTTTCATTGTTACTTACCACAACGGCTGTACTTCAATATCAGTGGTTAATACCGATATGCATTTCCGGAACCAAATTCTCAACACCATTGCTTAATAAACGTTCTCAAAATTAGTAGAACTGCTTAGCGCTATCATATGACCACTGTTTGTTAACTCAACATTTAATGTCACGCCAACGTAGGTTTCCGCCTCACCATGGATGTGCCAGCTTAGTTCAAATAATCAAAAATACCCCACATTTAGTGAGCTGAGCTGAGTCACTGGCATGGTAATTACGCTACATTCACATGGGAGATCCTTATTAATTTTTTTTTTATTTTGGGTCTTCCATTGTGGGCTTCAATGGCATGATTTCAGCTCATCCAGGCTGTGGATTTGCTGGGGAAGCTCCAGAGCCACTTAGAGCCAAACTGTGTTTGGAGTTACTGTCAGAAACTGGCAATGAAGAAATGGGAACAAGGTCGTCTCCTCGAATTTTTTCAGCATTCTAATCCAGCTCTCAGCTGTTTTTGTGATAAGGTCTTTTTTCCATCGTTTAGCTTGCAGCTTTCGTGCCTACTTAGCGTCTTGCCGTATCGTTGGGGGCTATGTTCATCCATTTTTGCGATTCAAAGTTTGTCATGCTATTTTAGACCCTCCGAGTTCAATGAAGAGGTCGTAACCAGAAAGTCACCTTTCACCAAATTCTCCATAAGTTCAAAGGTGTCACCAGGCTAATTGAAGAGAAAGTATTGTATAAGGGGTACACTTCACTGCTTAGTGTTTGGGAAATAGCATGTTTAATGCAATTCCTATCTTTCCTGACTTATTTACGCCCAGATTGTCAAGACACCTGTTATTTTATATTAGCCTTTTGTATTTTTTATCATGTATAGACAAGAGAGGTTTTGGTCCGGGTTATAGCCTAGTGAACCGCTACCACTTGACGTCTTTATTTATTTTCCACACATACGCGGTGTGCCTAATATAAAGTGTTAAATAAAACAAATATGAACGAAGCACAAGAACGTTACCTATTTCGGCCAGTAGTTATTTGTTTGGTTCCTAAAGACATCGAAACCGTGCATATGTAACAAAGATTTGCGGTTATCATTTTCGAGGTGCGAGCTCGTAGAGTGGCCATGTAGCTCGAACTCGTCCTTCTTCAGAGGTGATGTCCCATGAATGCCCACACGCCCATCGTACAAGAAACAAGAAGTTTTCACATTTTAGCTACTTGGAGTGTATAGTCATATTTCAAATTATGGGAATGGATACCACCCTATGAAGGCATCTGTTTTCGCATCAAAATGGAGGTCCAAGGACATACTCAACTCCGCATGGAGGTTGTGTGGAGGATGTCTTCTTCTCCCCCACACCAGAGGCAGACCATCTCGATTTGATGGCAGCCCTCTAGAAGTCAGTCGCTTCCTTTGACCGGAGTTTGATTGCAAGATATCGCTACCCTCATGCTTGAGCACTGTGCGTATGTGCCTCTCCATCTAGTCGCTACCCACCATTATAAGGAAGGCGCATCCGTGGCTCATTCCTAATCACGGTGCTTTCTGCCTGCACGCCGCTGTGCCTATTATTATAACTGCTGGTCAACGGGGAAGAGATGGGCTGCACCTGCTAGGGATCCTTCCAAGGTTACCGTTACTTGGGAGGTAAACCACCACAGTGATGCTAAGGTTGTCTGCCCTTGTGAGCCTTAATCACTGTGGGCACGGACAGACTTGCTAAGGGGATCACTTTTCTCTCCCTTTTCGTGCGTTTTCCAAGGAAGGACATCGTGACCATTATCTACCCGTTCTTGTCCTTTATGTGGCAGCCAGTCATCATCCCTTCCTCGGTTTTTATCTACCCATTATATTCTGTCACCAGGCCACCAGAAGCACGATCATTCCTGTACTTAGTGATATGCACACATACTGTACAGGGGTGGCTGGTCCCCACGTATAATGTTCTCCTAGTCCATGAGAACTGGCTGTAGCTGCTAATTTTTATCGTTGTAATGATTGTCTGACAGGCTTTTTTCTGTTTCAAGCCTCCTTAAAATGTGCATATCATAGATATTGTCTTACCACTGAAGTAAGCCTCAAACACAAACAAGGTCTATTGGAGCAAGTCTTTGCCTCAGCTTCATTCTTTTTTAAAATGAAGAGAAAGTAAGGTCTGCTAGATGTGGTCACACGGCTGTTTTAAAACAGAGTCAAGTCATCCTGGAGTACATTGCTTTATTGTCACAAATGAAAAACAAGGTGTGTCTTGCGGATAGTTTTCACCAACCCTGCTAAAACAAAATGCCTTTTTTGATATAGTTCTTTTTTAATGTGTCAATCTCGTTAAAACAATAAAACACGTTCTGCTCAATTCGAATGATAAGTTCGAAATCCCGCTTGTTTCTCTCGATTCAGAATCGAACCTTCACCCATCTGGCTTTCTTCACAGACTAAAGCTTCGGGGCATTAATGAGTCACCATAGGGTGCCGCCACTTTTCGTTATTTTGCTTCATTTTCAGCGCCAGGTAAAATGAAAAATCATTGCCAGTTTTCATTTTGTTTCAAGATTGCAAACGTGCGCTCAAACCGGGTTACAGTTTGTTTCTGCTTCAAGCTATAAAATGAAACCCGCTGCTGTTTATCTTTATTTCAATCTTGTAAAATGAAAACCAACTCGCTATAGTTTTCTCTATCAAACTTTGCAAAAATGAACCATCTTACTGTACCTTTACCGCGCCTTTATCACCACGGCCAGATGAGTCGCTATTTTCTCATTCCATCACATATTTCTTCATCATATGTTTCACCGTTGCTTTCATCTGCCTGAGAACTCAATATATTCATAATGTACCTTCATCTTTATCGTTTTGAGCAAATTATTCATTACCCCCGGAATCAGCTATACCTTGTACCATTAGTCTTCCAGAGATGCTTAACTTTTCAAAGCTCAATCTCTAAAATGAACATTGAGTTGTTGTCATTTTTATCCGCAGCGGTCATGAAATGAATTACCTGCTGCTACCCCTTTTTCGGGTCGATAGACGACACAAAGAATACCCCAGCCCATCGTTAATAGCAGCTTTCCGCATACGCTTTTCATCCTGGGGAACCATTAAATAAAAAGAACAAGGATTTACTTTTCCGCGAATTTTTCAATCAAATATTAAAGACAGTTTCTTCTTGACAAACTGCGAAACCCTGTCATACGGATTCACTTAATGACGATATTCGCTTCTCAGGTCGTTAAACAATGATGGATTCGTCCAAGGAAATAACTATATCACAAGCAGCGGTCTCTTCAAGCTTGTTTCCCGGCAACACTGGGGTAATCGCAGAAGAATGTAAAAACAAACATCGCCACGTCGTGTAGAGGTGATAAGTCGCTTCTTTAAACAGCAATTTGTCCAGACGCAGTTCGTCGGGATATTCACCCGTTTTCCTTTCGTTTACCTTCATGGTTTGGTGATCCTGACCTCTCATCTCAAGTTTTTGCCTCGGGCCACCACAGACCTTCTGATCTGCTGAGTCAACATCGCCAAACTAACGCCGTGCCAGCCAGACGCTCGCCATGCTGACCTCTAGGTTTCAACCTCCTTGATTCTCTACCGATCCTGAATTGCAAACATTGTATCCCATTCAGATGATGCGTCATCAGGTTCACCCCATCAAAGTCATTTCCGTCATCAGTCATTATCTGTAAGAGCATCCAGAGACCTTTCGCAAAATTTTATCTGCTGCGCTCTACCGTAGGTTCTTCACATTCAAAGCCATCATCAATTAATCGGTGCGATTCTGCGGTGTTCATGCCAACCTACGTGTTCATCTCCGTGGATTGCACTACAGTACCTGAGTCATTGTCATTATTGGTGGTTCCTCTCACACGCCTCATTGAAGCCATCATCGGGAACTACTACGGCATATTGCATGCTGTTCACTCTTTACCACTATTCACATGTTGAACTGTACTCGTTTCTGGACGAAAGCGGATGAAGACCTGGATTTTGCCCAGTTAATCCAGCCAGTAGATTTTGTGGGATATCATTGAAGGCATGATTTATTGATTTGCGGGTTAACCACCAGTTCACGTTATTGACCTCGCTGATGGTCGTGGTCCATGCCTTTGACCGCGATTATTACCCACATACGGTTGCGCCCATACCACACTGCGTGCCGGAGATACTGCCAGCTTTGTTCATTGTGCCTTTCCCCAAGCGTGTTTTCAAGGACACGTTCTCAGGTGTTACTTTCACCCCTCATGCCAGCCTGCGTTTTTAGGG
Organism: Pinus albicaulis; assembly: GCA_034641835.2. Taxonomy (NCBI): domain Eukaryota; kingdom Viridiplantae; phylum Streptophyta; class Pinopsida; order Pinales; family Pinaceae; genus Pinus; species Pinus albicaulis. The sequence goes on from CM076573.1 coordinate 600,984,964, forward strand.
GGCATCTGTTATACGCACTGTCACCGTCCCCAACTTCATCTCATTACTAATATCGTGCCTATTCTCAATTTGTGAGCTATACATGACCCTTCCAAACCACTTACAGTCCTCTCTATAAGGACAATTATTCCTCTAAAGACGAAGCTCTCCTGAAAAGCCTCGAAACAGACCTTGGCTCCTACAATTAATGCAGCTCACCGTGGCTAATGGGGAAATCTGTCAAAGAGATGTCAACCCAAAGCTTCTTCTTAATATCAAAATGCTTTTAACAAGGATTGAGCTAAAATAATGGAAGTCAGACGGTAAACCAACTCTGGAGACCCAGTTCTAAAACAGGGGACAGAGTGTTTGGCTCCGGGATCTCCATGTAGGCAGTTTCACCCACTGCGGAAGCTCTTGAGGATAGGGCTATCTCACTCACGAGATCCAACCCCTTCCACCATCTATGTTTTACTATTTTCCTTCCTTTTGCAAGCTACTGAATAGCCTAATCAATAGTAAGGAGATTATCGGCCAAATCAACTAAGAGAGAGAGACTGGGTCTCATTCCTGGGACAAGCTTACCTAGACACTCCGCCACATAGACTCATGGCGAAGATCTGTCGCAGCTTAGGCCAGGTCATCCTGCTTTCAATGTGATTTAGAATAAGCGATTTTAATACATTCCGTCCATGCCTGCAGGCCCAGCAGACCACTGATCACACATAGTTGTATATTAGGTTTTACGTTTGTGTGTTGTTGTTTCTTTGTGTACGTGGCAGTGTCCGAACGTGCTAGGCGGGAGAATTTTTGATTTTGCCAAAAGCGAAGGACAAGGTGGTTACCACCCTCTCAGAATACGATCAAGGTAGCCTCTCGTCGTTATATTATCTTTAGTAGGAACCCCGCGCTCTAGCGTGACTCGGATGTTGGGACCCGATTCGGGTTGTAGGGATCGCCTTCCGTCCACAGGGACACTTCTACCTCTCCAAACATAGTATGCGCGTGCCACATTGCTCCTACCAGGCGCGCGCGGGGTTCGTAATTCTGTATTAGCCGAGGGAAACCCTTTTCGAGGTAGAGGTTTGTTTATAAGTATTTATTTTACAGACACCCAGTCACCCACTTGCACTTGAAATTTTTTATCACCAATGCTCATTCAATTCTAGATGTAATCATCTTGAGATAGCGAGACTACTTCTTAAATATGTTGCCTAGTGAGTCATCACCACCATTTGGTAGTTAATCCAGATATAAATAGTTATCGAAGGTGGATTGTCAGTACACCTTCATATACATGTGCCATCTTGGTGGCTTCATGATAGTTAGTATTATACCACCATTGACAAAGTAAGCTCATCACAATCATCATGTTTTTATCTAAGTGACACCAGACAGTATTCCAAATATCAGAGCACTGTCATTCTAGTTTACTGTTGTGACGTTGTTGTACCACTGAGCTGCAGCATTGTAGCTTAAAAGTCTTTGCACGTGTCTTCTTATAGTGAAGTCTGACTTACAAGGAAGCCACATGCCATGAAGCTGAGTATTTGGCTGGGATTAAAAACTCATCCACCACAAAGTTGGGATGAATAAAGGGTAGTAGAGCCAAAATGAGCAATAGGAGCTGAAGTCTTTCAACAACCACCATGACATCCATTTACTGCTGCCTACTTTGGATACTTTAATAACTCCATGAACATTGTCCAACCCAGATTAAAGTATGGGAAGGTTTAGGTAGACCATCGTTCTCCTTACAAGTTGACATTTCCTCCGTATTCACTCAGCAAGAATGACGTGCTTCACGCCTGCCCAGCAGTATTGATTGCAAAGCCAGGCATAAGTCTGGTGAAATTAAATGGCCCACCGAGAGTGCAACTTCAAGATGTGGTTTATAAGTAGCCAGACACTATCACCCTTAGCGTAAGAACCTCATCTTCTTATAACTTCAATACTTAGAGCCGAATAAAATTATTAATGAGTTGGGAGAGAGAGGGGTGGTAGGAACTATTCACACACGGAAATTTAATCCAATATAACGCAGAGAGAGTGATGTGTGTCTTCTTTCTCGAACGGGGGTATAAATAATATCACTAATATTTTCACTCCTTCGTAAACCATCTTTCGTTCATCTCACTATTTATATTATTATATTTCGGGGTAGTAATTATACACGCTTTTATAAAATATTTATATGATGGCCGGGGGATTTAAACGCGCCCGGGGGCCGGACAGGTGGCCCGGCGTTCGCTTCCGCGGACAAATTAATTATTTTTTTTCTCACACAGATCACCCACCCACGCGTCTGTTTATAGCCACGGCTCACTTTCCTTATTAATATTGCTCCACCCCCGAAGGCCTGCCACCCATATTTAATCACAAATGTTTTTTTAAAAGTCTGGAGAGTTTATAATAATGATACAGGCACGCGAGCCAGGCGCTCGCTTGCCGCGCGAGTTCGAAAGAATGATTTTTTTTTTTTCGAAATAATAGTGTGTATAATAAAACATCCATACTGTCAAAAGCGTGGGAGACAGAGTCCCACGAGATGTATAACCCCCCGTCCCTTCGTAGTTTTTTATTAATAATTAATAAGTGATTTTTTCTATCAACCCTCACTCTTCAATACCTACATACCCAAACATCACTCTTCTGTACAAAGGAACACTAATAATTAGAAAATAATTTTGTATACCAGAGCGCTATAGTATTCTGTCAATATTATTTAATATATGGAAAGAAATCCCATATGTTACAAGAGACAATTTTCACCAGGACATTTAAATGATTTTTTTTAGATATTAATGTATACTCATGAGGCCTGAAAGTGATGGTCATTAGTAAAGACTAATAACAGAATACGAATCTCATACTGCCATCAATTAGAAGGTTACTTGTAATTCGCTTCTTCATTCATATTTGGTGATATCCTGACAGGTCCACTACAAATGTTTGCTACTTGATGCCCAATAAGAAGATCATCAACACTGGGATAGAAATTTGCCTCCCAGAGGAGCTGTTATGACCTGGCATCAGAAACAAAATAATACCCACTACTCAAAAAACCACACCACTAGAGACAATAAGTGTGTTATTCTTTTGACACACACTGTCTTAGAAATTTCGACATTTTTCATCATTATTTTGTGCAAATAAATTGATAGGATGACATCGCGTTAAAAATTTGCGAGTAAAGTGATGGTGACGTTTCACTCAGAGGTGAGATCCTTAGTTGTCAAAACTACCGTGTTGTTCAGTTATTCTCGTTAATAGACAACGGCGAGCAGACGTGAATTGAGTCCATATTATCCCATGATAGTCTTTTCTAAAGCTTCAATATCTGTTTCGTATCATTATAATAAGATCACCTTCAGATTTTGCCGAGGGCGATAAAATGTCATTTAAAGCCGTAGACATAACTTTCATAAGTCCACGCGATAAATGGTGTGTGACAACGCCATTTCCGCGACAATGTCAAACGACCATTTCAGCGGAAAAAACAATGTAGCCGGTAACCCCATACAGTCAGACATTGTGGGAAGCACCTTCACTTCATATCCCCCATTGCCATAAGAATTGGAAATTAGATAGATTTCCAAAAATGAATCAGCTTTGACGATTTCTTGTGGTAATTATACCATTTTACCAATCAGAACAATACTATCATAAAAATACGGAAACTTCACTTAGAGTCCGGATGAAATGGCCAAGGCATAGATGTGATAACCGTCACCTGCTATAGAGGCAGTATCGCTTCTGCTGCTTTTAGCCACGCCTTCCTTCCGAGAGGCACTTCTGCATAATGAGTCATCATGATTTGCTTTCGTCATCGAAAGCACTTTGTCTTGCATTTGTTCTGGATATATTTTCACCGAGCAGGCAGAACCTTGCGGTTTCTGGTTTCAATTGTTTCGCCGCATATCTTTAAACTTGGCGGTTTGGCAATGCTCTACTGAACAGCAAACGGTGGTAAAATTTCAATGATGATTAATCAAAGAAATTTCATCAAGGACTGTGGTATGCTTCAAACTACATTGGGGCATACCCAACAGAGAAGGATGGCCTTTAGGCCATTGAAGAACATTCCAGTGTAAGAGGTACCTCACTTTCAAATATGATCACAATTTTTCAGCTTTTTAGTCAAATTTGCATCAGAATTCGTTTTCCTTTAATCAGTGAGATGAATTGCAAGTGAGACTCAACAAAGCAACATAAACACATCGAGAACATGTCTCCAAGTTACCTCGCGACAGTATTTTCTTTGAATGCTACCTTCACCACTACCACGCCTGGGAACAAGGAAGAGCTAAACAGGAACAGCTTCTGTTCATCCAACACCACAGGTAAAGATGCTCATTGAAGCACCATACCACGAGTTGTTTTCGCCTACCTAATTGTACATTGTTTGGTGTCCATAATAAATATTATAATTTATGAAATGAATGGATATTTAATTCTCCTTTATGCACATCAACAATGTGTTATCTTCAGGTCGGAGACTTTCGTAGCTTTTAATACCATCATTGATTTTGCCTCAAATACGCTTGAAAGTTTATTGAATTTTTCTCAAGTATTGAAATTATTTCAACCAGAAATTGATATCTAAATTATGATACACTAGCCTCAATAAATTTGGTTACTATATATTATGGCTAAATATAAAGCCAGAGTTCAGTGAGGGTCACTGAAGTCAAAGCTAAAGAAAATGTTAGAATTTAGATGAAAATTTGGGTTACCATATGTATCAAAATTTCTACTATAAGTTCGTTGTACTAAAGTATTATGTAATAACGTATTGCAAGCTCTCACGAACGCGAATAATAAGTACTAAAACTAAAAATACTTGATAGTCCAAATATCCTAAAAATTAAAATAGAAACGTTATAAAAAACCTCCAAAGTATTAATTTGCAAAATTTTCAAAGAAATAAATATAAATAGAAAGCACTAAAACAACAAATTACAAAAGAGTCGGATTCACACTATTAAATTCCACCTAAATCAATTTACACTATGGCGTTAAAACCCAATCATTACATTCAATTCATATGAATGATGGTTGAACTTAATCAGTGGGGACGAACAGACGGGGAGATAGGGGGAAACTTCGATATCAGGAATTATAATAGTCATAAAAGATGCTGGCAAGCACAAACTGATATGCTAGGGTCCAACAATATATTTTTGGTCTAATAGATATTTTCAGAGCACAATGAGAGGACTGACCACAACACTTTGGGTTTGACTAATCAATTTACCTTTTGAAGGCGCACACCTCCTAAGTATAGTTGAAAGAAGGTAGAAAGACATCAACTTCTCATGCTAGTTCATTAGAGACAAGCCTGGAGGTATACCTGGAGACAGCCATCAAACACCATGTAGGATTTATAGAGAAATTTTCCCTCATATCCCTACCACAACCAAAGAACCACCAAGAACTAGCAATAATTATCTTCACACTGAATCCAACTCAGTGGTCCAGAATACCATCCATATGACTCACATGTTTAATGCAGCCCCTGCCCAAGGTATGTCTTTCATTGACAGTTGATAATTTTACCATCATGGACACTTTTGGGCATGGTCATGGGGGATTCAGTGGGGAGGCAGAAGCAAATTCTATACCTTTGTCTCCCATGCACAATCTTTGAAGGTTTCATCCTGAGGTCCTGGGACTCTCATCGAAGCATATTTTGTGGAGAACTGCATGTATAAATGTATCAACCTAGTTGGTTTGGCTACCTTCTAACACCATATGATATCATCACTCATCATTTAACTCATTTATCATCTTTTCCATCGAATCATTTTTCCACCTGTCCATAGTATAGTTACGCCTCATTATTCATACTTTGGTCGACCAGTACTGAACAATGCCTTAAGGTTGATGCAACTTCAAAAATATAAGAAAATAACATTTGCCACTGAAACAAGAATTATCAATAAGCAGCAAATATATTAGGACATACAAATTTAAGTATGCTGTGGACAAAGCAAAATACAGAGCTCACCTCATTTCGCGACCATCACTATAGCTCTACAATCAAATAGACCTCTTAATTTCCAGAAACCATGATTATTCAAAATCAGTGGGTAATAAATTACCACCTTGAAAGGTATCCACCACCACAGTCCAGATAATTATGCTCTCTGTTCCCGGAGCCCCGAAAAATAGAAGAAAATAAACTGAAGGGAAAGGTATGAAGATGCCACAAGGGAAAAAAGGTTTGGTGAATTTGGCACACGATTATCTCTCTTAAACTCATACCCAAGAGGACTTTTCTTCATCATAGCTACCTGTACCAGCATATGGATTCTATATTCTTTAATAAGAGCAATTTGTTCATCATTATATATCATACGGGCGACCACCACCATGGATGCACCAGTATAGTGTCACTCTTTAATGCAGAAACCGTCACTAATAGGTGTTAGGTCCCTATATTACTATAAGAACCTTGTTGATGTTAGTAGCCCTATTATTTTTTATCGCTGAAATTTCATAATCTCATCTTTATCAATGCCCGCAAACTCATCATTATTTATTGTTGTGCCCTTTATAGCTATTATTGTTAGGCTTCATTAGACTATATTGCAACTCTGGTGGACTCATAAGAGAAAAAGAGGCTTTTTCATTTTCTTGTATCATCCAAGAACGTTCATTTTATAACAAATGAGGCCTCTCTATACGTCAAAGACGAGGTAAGATTTAATTCTTTTCTATTTTAGAGTCAAGTCCATAACATTTGGTGTATCGTAGCTTTGATTTGTGTTTCATCGCCAAACAAATGTGAATTTTTTCGCTATAATTTTTTTTCACAGTTTAGAAGTTGGGGTTAAAAACCATTTACAATAAATTCCATAAAACTGTGGTAAAAATGGACTTGGTTCAACACACGTGATATATCAGGAAGTCAAGCCATGATGTCTGTCTCTATTTTTGAAGAGAAACTTTAGAAAATTTGCCATAACTTCTCTATACCAAGATTGGCATTCAAAAGTGTGCCAAAGGCATTGCATTTAGCTTTCCATATCATCATGATCCAGAGGAGAACAGAAGACATAAAGAAAAGGCGCCCGTCAACGAACAGTTTATAATAGCTGTTTGGGAGACGGCACAACTTTTTCTTGTTAGATTCAAACAAATAATTTAGGGTAGCTAGAAAAGAACATTCAGGTTACTAAAGAATCAAGACAAATCTCGCAAACAAGGGGGATCTGAAAGAATAGAGATACATCAATGAACACTTATGCCTCAAACATATAAAATGTGGTATTTGTTTTTCACCCAAGACAGCCTTGCGTTTTGAAAATCACGTTTGGGAAGTGATTCCAAGCATATCGATGGAAGTATAGATATTAGTATTGTCTAAAATGCTCTGGGCATCCGTCTGTTAAGCCCTGAACATTTTATTATGACCGCGAATATAGAAGGTAATATGATATATCGTTCAGGGAAGACCAAAGCGGCAATCATAACGTGCTTTCTTAAAAATATAACAAAAAATAAAAGTGAAGCTGAAGAGGCGTAACAAGATAACATGAATGGCTAACAGCAATAAAGCTAAGATGCGGAGAAGCCAGGAAGCAAAAAGGCTGGCTGGATGATGCGCGAAAGCAAGATGAATATGAAGCCAAGATTGACGCGCTAAATTATGAATAAGCATTACAAACACAGCATAGATTATTTTTGATAATAAGCAATTTATAACCATGTCATTATGTAGCATTTCACCCATGGCATTTTTTCAATATTATAGGCTTTATATTTGTCGCTTTCTTTTTTAAGCAGGAAGGTACTTTATAGAGATGAGGATTTACAACAGAGATAAGAATATGATTTTAAAGTATTTATCAACCTCAAAAATTCAGTTGCTGACTGGATTCCCAGCTACCACAATTGGTTTTTATATAAAGTGACAATACCAGTCAAGGGACGTTTATGTTAGGAATATCGCAGCAAACAATATATTTTTAATCAACCAAAGAGGTATACCAAACAAGAATTTTCACCAAATATATTAAATGATTCCATTAGTTATTGTTTCTTGGCAATATTAGGGCAAACTGATTCCAGATTAGGCTCAGACATTTCGACATTCACCGCCTATTTCCACCGAGAGAATTAGGACCCACTAGAACAATAGCTTAGGAGACCAAGTTTATATATATGCTCATTTTCACCTGAATTGTTCTTGAAATACTCATCGAGGTTAGAATCAGTAAAGGGAGTAGAAAAGGTAAAACAAGAACGACCCACCTTTGAATAAGGAGGTGCTCATCTTCTTGGCATAGATTATGAGAATTATTTAGAGCATATCATTTTTCTTGCCTGATATATTCCAAAATAAATTTACCCAATACAGGTAAGAGAAGAAAGAAACTTAGAAATATTATACTTCATATAAATAAAGAGAAGGTTATCATATACAATGATTGTAAATTAATGATAAATATGTCCCCATATATAGATATAAGTTAAATAAATAATATATAATTCATATTAAATAATATGCAATAATTATCCTTTATTAATAATGGTTTGCTCAAAAATAAAGAAATATAGTATTAAAATAATAAAATAATAAAGAGAGAATATATCCAGAATCGTATCATTTGTGTATTATGTAGAGATCCAAAGATAGTAATCAATATATATCGTATCTATCCATCTCTAAAATATCCACGTATATGCAATGTAGTTTTACCAGGAGAGATCCAACCGTAAGTGATTATACAAATAGTCCACGGAACTCCTCTGATGGCATCAATTAGAGTTGACTGTCAATAACCATTGCCTGCACAAAATAATGCAGGCACTGATTAAATGCGGCAGGTCACCAACCAGTTTCATAAACTAATAACAAGGCCTACAGAGGTCAAACAATAATTACGTATACGTAGGGGCTCAAGAGCTCTATATACCCATAAGGCTATGAGCCGACAGCGCGAAATCTTCGCAAATCGATAAAAAGTAAGGCTTTTTTCCGGCCAGTCAACATGGTAATTTTGTAGTGGTGTGGAGGCACACCAACACCTCATGGGGTATTCATATGAGCCAGATGCATGTAGACCATTGCAGACCTGAATACCTGCAGCCTGCGGCCGCTGTACAAGACTGAGATACCTTCCACTGGGGCACTGGGGCCACCAAGAGGTAAATGCATTCTTCTCACTCAAAGTGGACTCTTAGCATCTTTTAACATATATGGGATCATGAGGTTTACCGCCATGCAGGCCATGGCTCTTTTGCAGCACTCCCTGCAATTGTTCAATGTATTCCCCTGAGGGTTAAAATCTTTACAGGGGAGAATAAACTGAATGGAACGATTCCAGACCCCACATAAGATCCATGTGGCCTCAGCCTGCAGCATACCAAATTCAATAAAGTAATCAGTAAAAGAGTTAAATCATAAATAAGTGGACACTTACAATGGCATGCCTGGCAGCCACAAAGCATGCCTCAAGATCCAAGGGAAGAAGAAATTTTATTGGCGGTTTCTACTTCTTTGAGGGAGCAGTATGTCTCACATCCCCACCAGGTGGCATGGCACAGGGTGAAAGGAAGGCAGAATGAGAGGGGAAATCTGGCCACATCAGCACATGGGGTAGCTAGACAGTGGTGCCCACTTAGTACACTGCAGAGAGCCATAACCAGGCACAGCTCACATTGATTTTTCTGTCTTCTTTATATAAATTTTTACCTAAACACAACATGTGGTGTTCAGTGGTGGGGCATGCTCAAATAATTTCTCATAGGTTCTCTATGTATATTTAAGATACAGACTCATTTAAGGTCGAACACTGTCTTTATGTCACATAAGTCTGAGATACCTTCATCAGTATACCTCAAATACTGTAGCATATAAATAAACACTTTCATACCAGTAAGACTCAGCACCTTTGCTGCTATGGGGACTCATATAAGCTTTTACTGCTGGGGAGGCCCATGTTCCCCACTCTCAGAAATGTCTAATGTATCTTTGAAGTGTTGGTAACTTTTTGCAGGGAGACCAAACTGGGCTCTAATAATTATTCAACTTCCAGATAAAGATCCCAGAATGGCTGTCCCTGAAGCCTGCAGACACACCCACAAAGTAACGTGTAAATGAAAGCAAAAAACCAAAGGTGGAAAACAAGTGGACACTCTACACACATGCTCTTCTGCAATGGGCTTTGGTATGTGCCAATGTCTTATGGGGAAGGATCCAAAGGGAAGTATTCAGGTACCGCACAGTGTTTCACTCTCAGAGAATAGTATGTCCAAGGCACATCTCTTCAATGTGTATGGTATAAACACAGGGGAGAATGCAGAGAATAGATAGAAACCTCAAGCAGACGGGCATGGAGGTAAAGCAGGAAGGAAAGCCTGCCACACCAAAAGAAGGGGGAGAGAGCACTCTGTGTGCGTGTGCCCCGAGACACGCCCACTTATTTATGTATCTTTCTTTTATGATTTTTTCTTGATGAATCATGGCCTGTATGATGCAGAGTGGGCACGAAGGGGAGATATAATAATGATTATCCTTTAGAAAAATTACTTCTCTCCAAAGAAGGGGGACACCATGTTCCCCGGACACAGTGAGGTCACTTAAAGCCAGGAACAGGGCAGGCCAGTGGTATGGGGTATGCCCACTGATTTTTCCCACGTGCTAATTATTTACCCTGCCCACTTTTTAACGGTGGATACACGTTGAATGTGGCCATTATGCTGCATGCATTGGTTTTCTAACCCTGGGCATCATTCTGTCAGAGTTAGTATGGGTATATGGAACAGGCTAATCCTATGAGAATCTTAGAGGATGTGTCTGTGTGGGAGATGATGAATACTGCAGTGAATGAAGGGGAGTAGTAGCATATGGATAAGGGAATGAGACCACACAAAAAAGTAAGCTTTCCAAGTAAAACACCTTAAAACCAATGGCTTTCGGGTGAAAAGATCCCACGCAGAATAAAATCTTAAAAGATTCAAAGAGGTCAAGGGGAAAAACACAAATCAAGCTCACTTTTTCGTATTAACTTCTACCAATCTGTTTTAGAGCGTCCATGACATAAACCCAATACCAATTACCAAACACATGATATGCTCTTGTAGTCTGGAGCTCCACCGCAACATACATCATTAAGATGGGGTACGACCACATGGATGGCTTTAAGTGGTGGAGAAGGTTTTGAAGAAATCAGCGTAGCGTTGAGGATGCGTACAGCGGTGTTGGCTTCAATCAGGTCCACTGCGAGAAAAATTTCTTCAGGATATCACCACAAAGGGGTTAAAATACTCTCGTGTTGCATGAAGAATGGCACAAAAACACAAGGCATTCTGGTCCGGGTTGCATGTTGCAGGCCAAAATTTCCCACCAGTAGTTTTATTAAGCGGCTTTCACCCTAATTTTAGCGGTCAAAAATCGTCAAACAATAATCGGCCGTATTGCAACTCTGTCAACGGCAATATTTTTACGCTGGCGGCTTGCCTGTACCAGGAGAGTACAGGGAAGGTATTTTAAAGGCGAACTCATAAATCGTTGGGGAAATCACATTTATAACAAGCGATGAAAAAAGAATACTGATTGTGGACCTGGCAAGGTTCAGGGGGCCTGTCACCAAAGGTATTGAGTGTGACCCTCATTACATCAAGCAATTTATAACTTAATGCTGACGACCGGCTTATGTTTTTCTATATTTTTTGCCTGACCGCTAAGCATCCGGTGAGATCGAGGTACAAGCATCCGGATTTTATGCGCATCACCGGCATCTGGCACGGCGCTGGAGATATGACGCATGACCCAGCGGGGATGCAGGCCACGGCCTCTCAGAGGCATTTCATCCATTGATCCGGATCAATGAAATTTGAGTATTGAGTGAGGGTAAAACCCACAATTCTCACCAAAGTATTTCTGTATATCAACTTTGCGGCCCAGATGGTCTAACCTGTTATTGTTTAATAAGAATAAAACCTCCCGGATTCTTCTGACCGTACTTGTATTGGGTTTTTTTTGGGATTTTCATCTAAAAAATAATGGTGTCCTATGTGTATATTTTCTTTTAAGCTCAAATATGTAGAATCATTTACCATGAAAGTTATTTTAGTATCATTACTTCAGTGCTCAAGAAGAAACTCAGCATTTTTCAGGAATGGAAATTAAAAACTAAACAGATTCAGTTCAGTTACAGGAGATTCCAGATTACAGACAAGGTGATTTTTCACAGAGAACAACAAGCTGATGTGAAACAAGAAGAGAAGATCTAGCACCTATGAAGACCTAATTGTTAAACAACAATAGACTAACCTCAGCCTATCACAGTGCCTGAATAGAAGGTCAATTTTTCTAGGTGTTTCTGGAGTGAGCTTGTGAGTATAAGAATCTTCTGATTAAGATCCAAGCGAGGCAGTAGTATGCTCACAAAGCCAGAGCCGCAGGACGTAAGCTGGCAAAAGCTGGCAGAAGAGGAAGCTGTCAGACGAAGAATAAAAGTACAGGAAAGAGAAATTTTCCCCGTGAGTTCTCGCCGAGGAATTCAAGCTTTACTTCCTGGGCACAGAGGAGGCTGTTATACTTACCACCATCAGAGGTAAGCCAAACCCAGAAGCTATGTGTAGGGGAGAAAGAGGGAGTGTCCTTCATAGGCTTTACTGATGCATCCTCCCAAGACGAGAGAATTAGATTGGTTGAGGGACCCTTCAATCCATGGAACTGGCTTATGTTGTCCCAACCATTTCAGACGAATATGATATCAAGTCTTTCTAGACAATGGTTGTTGTACCCACAGAGATCCTGATCAAAATAAAAATTAGTCCCACAGTGGAAAAGGCCAACAGACTTATCCTTATTGAAAGCCAAGGACTCACAATCTCTCATATTTGGTGTGTTTATAGCCAGAGAGACATGGGAGGGGCCTGTCCGTGCTATATGGAAAGAACCTCCAGCAAAGCAAAGAGAATTAGGAGGCAGAAGCCCTGACTAATCATATGCAGGTTAGGGGGACACATTTTCCAGCCTCATGCAGACTTGTTAAATCCAATATCACGAAAGTCAGATCCACCCCAACGGTAAAACTGGCGGTGAGGTTGGCTCAACGTATAATCATCAATAGAGGAAAAGTTTTTTCCAGGCGATATCTCATGGTGGCAATGTTACCCGCTGGAAGTCATATGGGATAATATCTTCGTGATATGAGCGATAAGGCGACCCGGCGTTACAAACTCATCAAAGGGAGTGGGACCAGCGAATAGTGGAGGATAATAACGCACTTTTATCAGCGCGCGGCGGCAACCAAGACGGCAGAAGGTTGGCATCTCAAAGGTGAAGCGGCTTTCCGGACAGGTTGTGCTGGTTCACTATGCAGACCGTGAAACGTCTTTAACAGCATGGCGATGAAGCATGATTCAAAGGTCACTGCCAAGATCGAGAGGCAGGAGAATTCATGAGTTCGCCACATTCCGCGAGGGGATGTGGCAGGAATGGACCAGTTCACTTTCAACTCGGGCGAAAGGTGATCTTGAGGAGCCAACCTTTGACCGCTAAATCCATGAGTGCCCGTTGATCAACAGGTATCAGATGGCGAGCTTCGCTGGAGCCAAGGAGCATAAAGTTACAGCGGTACAGGTAGCGGTGCCAACTTCATGAACAGACTGTGAGCAGCGCGCGAATAACTGGAGGGTAGCACAACATAACAGCGGCAAAGTGGGTGTAGTGGCAGCGGCAGATAGCAACAATGGCGAGGCACTGGAGACAACGCAATATAGCTACCGGTCACTTTCGTATTCACCACTGTTGCGAGTCCACCAACGCCGTTCGCCTGCGGTTTTCACGGCTTCAACAGTTTAAGCTACAACGCAGTATGCGGCGAGGCAATGTTGAGATAACAGATGGCAATATTGAGAGGGGAGCTGGTAGCAATGATGCGTTGCAGCAGCATGGCAGCGCGGGAGCGCGTAAGCGCAGGAGAGTCAGTAACAACAATGACCGGTATCAGTATACCCGCCGCGCATATGTACTGCAAAGATTGGTGGATATCTTGTTTGACATCAGCATCAGCAGATGCCTGTGGCCTGGCAGCGGCGGTGATGCAAACGGCATTTTCGGTTAGAGAACTTCTGGCTAAGAGAGATGTTGATTTTGGTAATCAGCGCCTAAGTCCTGCAACCTGTGACAGCTCGGAGAAAGGCCATGTATCAAGAACCCATAAATCATCTGTAAATCTACCTAAGAGGTTTAGTTAAAAAATTTATTAATATTTAATAACTTTAAGTCTAAACTTTATAAAATTAAATAATTAAGTGTATTAAATTAAACATGGTGTGTGAATCTTCTGTATACATGGACTGGTTAAGTTATATGACAAGAAGGCCGTTGACGTGAGATCTAACTCACTGTTGATACCCCAAATATAGCACTATGTTGTTGGATTAGAGTGCTATTTGGAAAGATGAATGCTGAATCTAGAGATCAAATTCTCCTTCTCACAGTGTTGGAATAAGATCATCTAAGACCTGCAAGAGGGAGATGGAGAGAGTATTTCTTCACCCAAGAATCATCAGAGGCAGAGAGACCCCACAGATGTAAGAGAAGAGTGATTTAGCAACACAGGTGCTTGAAATACAAAGAGTTGGGGTGAGGCCAAGAGGGTTTCCACATTTTGTTACTGGGTTTAGAAGTCGAATTCAGGTGGAGACTTAGAGGTAGAGACGGAGGACTGCAGAGAGGCACCATCTAAGACCGGGTGACACAATGCCAAGAGGAAAGAGATGCGGGGGCCGGGGAAGTAGACTGTGCGTAGGTGCAGTTAGTGGCCTCCAGAGGGACTTCCCTAGTCCAACATCCAGACACCCCAGAAATCTTACCACTGAGCAGGTAACCTATACCTTTTCCGTATTTACCCTCTCTGTAACTGGGGAGCAACCCTTGGAGGTAATAAAAACATGTATTCAGACCACATCAAAGCACAATAATAAAGTGCCTCATATTTCATAATCATTTTCCTCAGATGTTTTTTCCGGAGATTTTCGTCCAAAATAATAAGCACCATGTGTATATTTTCTCAATTTTGTTTAATCATATTTAATTAAGCGTAGGTTGCTTCCGTAATTTATCAAAGTCAAAGAAGTATCTAATGCATTTTAAAGAAAATATAATTCCAAAGTATGTGAAGTAGATTTAGTTTGTTGTAATTTGTGATCTCTAGATTGTTATTCAGAATTTCCACATACCACAAAAGAAGTCCGTAGCTGCTCCAAGAGGTCCGTGGTCAAAGCCCCCACTTTTTGGTGGATTTTGTGCCCCCCACTGTGACCTCCTCAACAAGAACAAACTCAGCGTGAAAACACAAGAAAGCAACAAATGCCCAATTCTAATGTAGGTCAATGTGAAACATCCGGTAATTTGGCACATTCCAAAGTTGTTCTATGCCCTTCACACGCGAGACAGAGTCTCCATATGAGCTAGTACTAATCAACAGCAAGAGTAGATATACGTATTGCTTGTATTTTTGATACCCAAAATGAGGTGTATGTCTCTTGCATTATACCACCAGGTAGCAGAATGTCAATGGCACTGAGGCCATGTCACTTATGCGCACTCCAATGTTTTATGTGTGAGAATAAACAATTCTAACTGCTGTCCAAAAAGATAAAGACATATTTAATGGCCGCACTCCTCAAAGAGAATTAATGCAACAATTACTCATCAAATTAGTTCAAAATGAATTTAACCCTAGTTGCATAATTTCTGAATACGCCCAACTAGGGAAAATTCATCTATCAATATCCCCCGTCCATCGATCATCAAAAGTGAAGGATCAGTTATTGCTGAGTCATTTCAACCAAGGGGCATTTGTATTAACCTAAATATTGCATGGGAATTTTTACCTACCAAATTACTATATTCTCAAGCCCCAAGAATGTTTTGATGTGTTTCTACTGTCCAGATGTTTTCCATTATTACATGGCATGCCATAATCATACGGTTTGAGATATCCAGGAAAGCCAAGTTTAGGTACCCCTGGGCTAGTGGCTGAAACCCACAGTACGTGGGTCATAGAAAATTCATAAGCAATATTTATCAAGCTCCTAAAATCCATCCCATTGCCCACTTGTTAAGCCTCTCAACTTAAGCATTTATATAAATTGTGATCCTCATTTCCTCTTTATGCATGGATTTCGCTATCCAACAGAACAAGTCGTGAAATTTTTTCTCTAACTGTATTTTTACACGGAAAGTTCAAAAGCTGAAATTAAAACACGAGTAAATAAAATCTTGAGGAAGAGGCCGGAAAATTTAATTAAGGTGCACAATATTTTCTATATATGATTGTGGTGTCGTGGTTTTGGTTCTCAAATTCATTCCTAAAGAAGTGTAACACCTTTGGTAAACGGATTGGCCCCCTCTCTATCGATTAATTCGGCCAAGTAACATATTGCACAAACCCTGTAGCTTTTCACTACCACCACAACAAAAAAGGCGACGTTACAGAAACACTATACAAGTTCGTCATTTGGAACAATCCATAATTAGGTAATATAAGATACTGGGTATAATCCTCTTGAAGAACCACCAATGCATCAAAGTGTATTGAAATACCAATGAATGCATTAAGGTAACGCAAATCATTATTGGGGATCCAAATAATGTGGTAGATACACCAGATTCAATATCGAGCTCCTAATGCGAAAAGAAAAAAGCCGTGGGACCATGTTCTGTCAAGGGCCGTAAAGGACAAGACTCTTCTAGAAAAAAAATCAAAGCAAGGTGTTCAGAGGTATATGGCTTATCAAGAGAATAAACCAAGCAAAGTAACAAATAAAGAATAATTTCATCAAGGTATAAAGTTCGAAGCAAAATAATCGACAATCACGTAAAGGGCATTTGACAAGGTCATAAGTCATTTTAATATGGTTTATTGTACAACCAAATAGTGTTCATCGCAAGAGCGAGATGTTGTTGGTGGCCCAGGACTGTCAGGTGGCCTGTCAGTGATGGGTTATAGTCTAGTGTAATGTCTATTCTTCATACCTATCTGATATCATTGGGAAGTGGACCATTTTCCTTCTGCAGGGAGTCCATTCTTCTTTTTGTTTTCCATAGGGTGGTAGGGTGGTGCTAGGGTGAGTTGTAGCTCATTGGGTGTCGAGGCATCATTCAACAAGGATCAACGAAGTAATCACTAGCTTTGTCATCTAATCTGGTCGGAGAACAGTTTTTCTAGATTCTGGCAGTTGTTTTTATTTTCAATTGCTTAATACAAGAAAGAATGATAGAAAAGCATAAAAGGTTTTTGTCCAAAGAGTATCGTCCTTAAAATTGCCGCACTGTTCTTTTAATCACGAAATAATCGACACAATTAGTATATCAATTAATGCTATTATTGAAGGAATACTAATTCACCTCTCAAAATATTTCCAACAACAAATGTAGTTTTTTGTTCTCAATGTTAGCTTAATGCACTGAAGGAGGAAGGATATACCAAGAATGGTACCCTCATTCAATGAAACAGTTACACCAGTAGCAACACGGAGGTTCATTCCTGAAGTGGTGGTTACGGCGTATGGAGATGACTGCTCAAATGGATTGGCATCAACCACGTGACAACAAGGTAAAAGCACATCTGAAATGATACAAAAGCAATCTAATATTATTATTAAAAAGCACGACCGGACATATCATATGGGTTGTAAAACTACAAAAATGTACGTACAAGCTGAGAATATATGTGTGACTTAAATGGTCACGAGCAAAGCCACAACTATAGAGCAAAATCTGAGTAACGTATCGTTAAGAAGATTACAAAGGTCACTTACATCAACATATTAGCGTAACAACGCAAGATCGTGAAGGATTGGGAGGAGCCATTGAAGAGAAGATTATCATATTGTACATTCAACGCGTTTAAGGATCCAACTTCATGGTATCATTTTTAGAATACAAGGCAATATGGACAAACCCAAGAAAGAGGAATTACATGGAGTTCCTCACAGTGTATGAAATGAGACTGATGAAGAAGAGGGTAATTTCAAATCTAGAACCGTGTTCAAGTGTATCTAAGAAAACCAATAAGGACAACAACCTCTTTTCAATTGAAATGACATGCAACGCAAGTGTGAAGAAGAAAGGAGATGATGGAGAAAGTATTTCTAATGAAGAATATGTTACTTTATGAGAAAACTAAAATCATATGGAAAACGCAAAGTAAACTTCCACTATGATATGTTTTGCCAGGTGAGGTTGGCATTTATGTTGTGGCAGACTGAAAGTGATGGAAATCAAAAGCAGCAAAGGCCAAAGAAGAAATCGGCTAACAAGCAAGAAAAAAAAGAAAGATCCAAAAGTGAACTTTCTCTCTAAAATAGCATTTCATCATCCGATGAAGAAAGGACAAATAAAGAAGAAGCCGATGAGAAAGTATTGCTTGCACAACACAATAAAACAAGAAGAACAAACAATGGAAGTTGAAGTGAAGTGCTTTCGATCATAGAATAATTCTTATAGAGGCAACTGCTTATAAAAGAGGTCAATGATGAGAAGATCCGTTCATACTCTTGGAATAAAATGGAAGTTCAAAGGTCTCAAAATTGAAGAAAACACAAATGTATTAAAGAGTCACTTCTTCAAAAGAAGAAGAAAAGCAACCAAGAAAGGGAAGTTTACTAGGTCACAGTTCCACTGTAAGGAAGTGAAGAAGGAAAAAATTAATTCAAAACTATGCTAAATTTCTTTATAATGGAATCAACAACAATCAACTATCTTACAACGAAATAATCCACTTTACAAAAGAAGCATATGCTTTTTTGATCACAACAAAATACAATGAACTCAGGGATTTATTGGCTATGATGTAGACTTCATTGGACAAGATTTAAAGAATACTCCCTAGAAGACTATCTTCATCACATTTCATCCAAAAAATTCAATATATTTTTCATGGCTATTGTTATCTATGTAGTGTACCATTTGGCAAGTCAGAATGCTCACTGCATCTTAGAACCAATACAATTCCCAGAGAGCCCTTCAAATATGAACTTCCAGGGCTCAATCAAACATCGTCAATATCAATACTAAAAAGAAATAATATGAATAAGCAATGTCAAACTTTTGGACACTTACGTTGACCTAATACTTGGAAATCGCAGAATTCGAAGCTGGACGAATGGGAACATGGAAGAAGAAGAACAAGGCGTACCAAAACAACAAAGGCGTGGTGTGGTGGCAAATACACCGTTGCTCAATGCATATGACCTAGAGATGAATGCCAATTGAAGAGACAAGGATGAACCGTATCCTTAGGAAATGATGGATCTTCAAATGTTATAGACCAAATGCCACTTTTAAGCAAAGAGAAAAATAGCTATGCAGAATGTTCGTATTGATTGAAAAATGGACGCCAATTCCGCTTAACAGTTGGATAAACAAGATCAAGACACAATAACGTTATTCAATCACAACAAACAAACCGTGAAGACAAAGGTAAAATTAGCTACGGTGAAAACAGAACAATTCACATATATAAATTGATGAAGCAATCCAAAGATGTCTATCATTAACAAGAGAAGTTGCTGGTGTCACAAACAATGAACAACCATAAACTTTGGTCAATAATATTATTAGAAGCAAAAGCGAAGGTATAAAACGCTAAAATGACGTAAAATCAA
Source organism: Pinus albicaulis (assembly GCA_034641835.2). Classification (NCBI taxonomy): domain Eukaryota; kingdom Viridiplantae; phylum Streptophyta; class Pinopsida; order Pinales; family Pinaceae; genus Pinus; species Pinus albicaulis. The sequence goes on from CM076573.1 coordinate 601,004,584, forward strand.
ACACGCTATGTGAGGCTTCATTTGGCGGTGGCAGAGTCAAATTCAATTTTAAAACAGCAATACTGTATCACATCCATTAGAACTGATACGGTTATCGACCCAGGGTCATGGAGAACAAAAGTAGATAGAATTATTTCATGCGTTGAAGATAGATGATTTATACCGCAGAGACGAAAATGAAGGGTCAAAGAAAAAATCAAGCATTTGAGTAAGCTGAAGATCTATAAGGAGTTGGTTGAAAATGAATCACTTGCGCAAAGTGTTCAAGATCAAATAATGCAGGGAGAATTCACTTCAACGAGCTCATAACACTGATGAAAATGTAACAAAAAGACACCTCAACAAGACAATACCTTAGTAAAAAGGATGTCGAAAGAAAGAAATATAATCAAAACAGACATGAACAAAAGAATAAAGTGAAGGAATACTAACAAGAAAAGCTCAAGGAGACCAAAAGAATGGATCAAAGCATCAAATCCACCAATCAAACACAGAGACAAATGAAGGCTTTCATGACCATTCATCACAACAAGCCAAATACATTTCTTTTCAGTAACCACTGGAAGCAAAGCAAAGCAAAAAAAAGTGAGAAGTAGTCAATAATGCTGAAAATTGCTAATTAAGTGAATAGATCAAATTTAGAAGAATAACACCAAATTAGTTCCAACACCAAAGATAAAAAATGCCATTGGGATCAATGGGTGTTCATATACCTGAATGCAAGCAAGGCACAAGAAACAAAAGCATGATATTTGTCATTATGCAAGTGGAAGAATGACGAACAAATATCGAAATTGGGGCTGCTTAATGGAAGTCATCCAATGTTTTCATTACATGCTCAAGAAAATCAAAGTCTATCAAATGATACAAGTCAATATCAATGGCAACTAGAAAGAAAAGAGATTCAATGCTAAGAATATCAAAAGGGATGTTATAGACCACAGGTTCTAGCAAGTCATACTGAAGCTGGAAGCTGCAGAGACCTCAAGAAATGAGTGAGAAATGGAGCCACTACTGAACATGAAATTGATTCTAAAACAAAGAAAATATTCAGAGTAGCAAATACAGAGAAGACTTGTCTAAGGGAAGATGGAATATATGGAGTCAACAAGCTAACGGGGTCATTTAGAAAGCAGATACGAAAGATGGAAATGGAGAAAAGAAACATTTAAAATGATTCCTCAAGAAAGCTAATGAATGGCAAGGAAGATTAGAAGATTTAGAGAAACATTGCAGACCAGGGATAGAAAACTAAGTATCCCCTAATACAAAAAAATGCTAATGGACATTAAACAGAAACTACGACAATCGTCAACTCAATGCCATCACCCAACTTTATCTGGTTGTCTCCTCAAGAAGCTGAAAGTATGGGACCTAATAGAATGATAAACATATAATTGGTTGAGAATCAACCGAATCAGACAAAAATCCGAAAGACCAATATCGATGAGATTAACGATTTCAAATCCAATGGAGACAAACTAGTGCCTTATGGAGTTAGGCAAAAGATTCCGTTATACAATTAAAGCCAAGTAATCGATGTATAACCATTATGAAACACAAATGACCACAATGATATTCGTGACAGAACACACCACAACTATGCATTAAATACAAAGGAATCTGTCAAAGATGCTATCATGAAATGACTATCAAATTGAAAATACATCATTGCAAAGAGTTTCCAAATTTATAATGTTCCACTTATCTTAACCAGAATTAAAATGAAAAATTTATATAACAAATTCGAGATAAAATTTTTAAAGTCTATTTGATTTAGAATTTTTGAAATTTTTTTTAACTTTGTAACTGTAGACACATTTTTCAAACAAAATATATCTATACAAATGAAACTAAAATTATGAATTTAAATATAAATTAAAAGTCTAAAACTAAAAAACAAATTAAAATCAGTTCAATCGTGCCCAAATTAAAGAAATTTAAAACGTAAAATCAAAAGAACAAAACAATGAATTAAGGCTCAACACTAAAACTTTACATTGTTATAAAATCTAAAGAAAACTTAAAAAACAACTGAAAGTTAAAATAATGAAATCTAATTTAACGAATCAATTATCAACTAAAAATGTAATCCAGTAGAACACCAACGCAGAGATGTAATATTTTGCTATGATAGCTATTTATTTAGAGCTGCAGTCGAAGTCGGCAGACAAGCCCACGAAGAGGGAAGATGATAGAGACTGGTTCGTTGGAACACCCATCTCCTGGGTAGTGAATGTGAAAAAGTCACACGGAGTCCAAGTGACCTTGAAATGGAAACCAAGAGTCACCATTGTGGGGCTTTTAGTATATGCACACTGTGAGTACGAAAACAGCAGCCCACGCTTATCTTCATTGTAAGCGACTCTCTGTGTGTGTTTATTCTCTCACACCTGCGGTGTGTGCCCAAACAGGCGAACATGGTATCGAGTGGTGATTTCGTCCTGCCCAAATTGAGTGAGCCATTTGTGTTGTATGTGTCCTTGCATCTGGCAGCTCCTTGACATTTTTGGCAAACACCGCAGTTTCTCAAGAAGAGACGCGCCATCGCAATTAAAAAAAAGATTAGTAAGTCAAAGAAGATGATTGAGGAGCATTCTCAGGTGCTTGACCCACATCCAAGGTTGATTTCTTCCCCCCGTAATTTCGCTTTTATTCTGAATTTAAGAGCCACGAAATCATTAAAAGTTGGTTTCTCAAGAAGTGATAGAGTTTTTTAATGAAGAGATTTATTACAGTAATTTGTGAGTTTCTTCCGCAATATCCGGAAATTCTCGTTGCTGCTAGGTTAATTTCACCTCATTGCTTTAATTCTTGAAAAATAAAAAAATAAAAATAAGGTACTTAATCCAGCCTTTCGCCCCCTCCTACACAACCCACCTTACCATACACAACAATCCATATCCCAACCATCTTCACGACCGCCTTCTTAATGCAGACTCACCCACTACGCCCTCACCCCATCAAACCTCCATCCGCTCCCTACCGGCCGCTTCCCAACTTGCACCTCGCTTCCACTCGACACACCCCCGCTCTTCACCACACCTTCCTAACCCCGCAACAGCTTTCCACACACTTAACCTATCTACCCCCGTCTCCCCTTATCTCCCCACTCTCGCCTTTCACACCTTATCACTCCACGCTCTACCCCAAACCCGACTCCCTCTCGCGCGTGGGACACCACTCTCGACATCTCATCGTCGTTTCATCTCTCACCCCGTTCGCCGCCCCCGTGCGCTCGTCCTCCTTTCCATGCCCACCCCTACCCTATTCCTTACACACCCCTTCACATCCTTTCTTCTCCTACCAACGCCGCGAGACACCTCTCTCCATTCAAACCCCGTTCGGTCCCTCGCTTTCTTTCACTCCTTCCCCACCTACCGTGTTTCCCTCCCCACGCAAGTTGGTCCCACCTTTTTAGTTTAATTTTTTTTTAATTCCTTTCTCCCCCCATTTTAATTAATTCCCTTTCTTTATTAATAAAAAAATGAAACAAAACAAAAAAATACTCCTTCATTTTAATTTTTTTATTTGAAAATCTCCTCCTTATTTTTAACTTATTTCATTTTTAATTAAATTTTTTTAATTAATTTAAAAAATAGCAGGAGAGAGAGAAGAGCAAAGAGACAGAAAATGAATAAAATGAAGGAAAATAATACATAGTGGAGTGCGTATAATCTGGGTACATAGTAGTACCGCGTACTTGACATTGTGTATTCTAGCATATGGGTACATTTTGAAGAAATCTCTGTTATCAGAAGACGGAAAGCAAGATACAGGCAAACAAATTGCTGAGGCCTTGCACAGTGTTTTTGCCTACATCGACAAAATATTGTAGAAATATTGGCATTGAATTGGACATTGCATTGTGAGTGGTATCTACTTCATTCATAGCGAAATCGTGATTGAGTTGGGTGAAAATTAACACGTCCTCCATCATTTATATGATTTAAATTTCATTGGTAGAAGAAATTCTTTAGAGTCATTGCATGCATATTGTTGAAATCACATTGTAATGTTAGCATTTTCGCTAAGCTGACACCTTCATTTTTTGAGCCCGTTGTTGAAAATGTTGTAGGCACCGAATATACGAGTTGTTGAGGCAATCTTTCATTCATCTAAATGTTGATGATATGATAAGAACAACAAGAATGTTTCTAATATCTAAATTGTTCCTGATGCGAAAAGATTGTTGCGCTGAATCTTCAACGTCAACAAGATGAATTTCATCAAAAAAGGGTCATTCTCAACCTATTTTGTTTAGAAGATTGAGAAGGACTCCATCGCCATAATGAAATAAATTTGATTCATCTGGGCTTGTACTAGATATAAGGTAGCGTAGTCATCACCACTGCTTCATCATCGACCTAAAGAGCTATCTACAATACACCCTAATTGGTCTTGATACATACAGATGTGTCCTTTCATATTCGCACTATACCAAGCCCATCAGTTTCAGATACGAATCTGTATGATAGCTTCACCTAGTACGCCATCGTTTTAATCGTTCGCCCATAACAAATGGTCAGATTGAGAAATGAAACACCAGATCGAGCTGCCATATGAATATCATTGTTTTGATCTTCATCCATGTATACTGCAGGAGTTCGCACACTCATTCTTCATAGATGCTTCAAATGCTCTCTAAGAACAAAGATTCAGACTCGATGGATCGCCTTACAATGGTGACTTTTATCAGTAATGATGTTGCTGACATGCGCTTTCCAACTTGTTCGAGATGAGCAAACTTGCAGCTGAGGCCTCGCCATCATCTCACCTTGTCCCCACAGGGCAACAGATGTGCCAAGCTTCAACTATTGTACATCGTTTGCGCTCACGCCACACCCCCACATTCCATGTTCAGTTGGGCCAAAGACACAGTCAACAGCTGAGCCACACCTCCGTCATTCATTCAGATGTAGCGAGACACCCACGTCCATGAGTAAAGTGCTCACAAGCAGGACAAACTCTGAACTGCTTTCCAAGCGCCAGAGAACTAAAAACCATAGGCAGACCCCTTCTCAGGGCTCATGTCTTTCTTCATATAACATCAAGCCTAGCAGGTTTCTGTACTTCTTACTTCTGCCTTGTTGAGGCCCCAGAAATGCTTCAAAGTATTCCTAGTTGTTGGTAACCTAAAACTACTCATGTGTAGTAGACCTCTCTTTAGGCTAAAGGTCTCCTTTTATGAGGGGATGACTTTTCAGTGCTGTATTTTCTGGGCCTTTGTTGTTTTGGGAGAGTTCTAACCATGGTCACCATGAAGTCACAAAGAAAGCATTGTCCTTAAACCACCTCTTTTTTCCACATTTAGAGCAAGATTCACTATGGCCATGTTATCAGGGATTATTATGAATTCTTTCTACTGTAATAATACCTTCATTATGGGGATACAACACCCCTGACCCTCCATGGTAGGGGGAATGGAAAGTCATAATGATGTCCAGCACTGGAAATGTAAAACCAGAGGTCATCATGTCACTATTATAATGCACTGCAGCATAGGTATTATAAAGCCACACTCATCTTTTCTCATTAAAGAGTCTTTGTGTGTTTATCTTTCTCACCTGTGTGTGCCTTAACATGGTATGACAGTCTGCAGAAAGAAGAGTGGGAGAGGTCACGGGCATGGAGAAAGGGAGTATGTAGGAAGGGGATCAACCAGCTGGTTAATACGGATTAGTGTCCAGGCAGAGAAGGTAAATGATGAGAAGGAAGACGTGAGCTACATGGTGAGAGAAAGAAATGCAAGCAAAGGGGCACAGATGGATTAATGGAAGGGCAGACAGAGGGCGTTTATGGAGGTGAACCTGGCTTACTTAACACTGTCTAGGCAGAAACAAAATTTTCTATCAGATTTATATTTTAGATGCACTTAATAATATTTAAATTGCTATTATAACTTCAAGCTACCCACAGCCCCTTCGAGAAACTTCTGTGCACCCCCGCAAAAAAAAAAAAAAAAAAAACGATCCAAGACTAAAAATAAAAATATAAACTTTACAACCTGCTTAAAATATACAAATTTATGAAACATAATCTACATTTATGCTGCCTCATGTTTTTATTTAAACCTATTTTCAAACATTTTTTTTTAGAAATCTAAATTTTTAGAAGAAAGGAAAATGAAAAGACTTAAAACTTATCATAATTCAAGATAGCTTTTTGGGAATTTAGAAACAATGGGGTTTTTTTAGATTATGAACGGGAGAGTTGCTACCAAACCAGATTTCAGTATCACAAAACCTTCAAAAAAAAATTTTCACGACTTAGATCTAAAAAATTTGAGATTGATAGAGATTGGCAGGTACAACATGAGACCTTTCGTGAAAAAGAGTACCCAGAAGCTGATAATCAAAAATGTCATTTTATGGAACTAAGAAACTCAGACAAGACATCAACAGAGCAAAGATCAATCCATGAAGGCCATCAACCACAAAAAGCAAAAACAAAGCAGCGTATTTGTAAGCAATCAATGCATAGATCCTGAAAAGGAACACCAAAAAGTCGTGTAACCCTAAAGTCTTTATGCTTTATTCATCAAAAAATTTACAAGAGCTTTCCAAGAACAAGTGCATGATCTAAAGACGGATGCAAATGTCGTACACCAAGACCTCTACTATAAGATAAAATTCTCCAATCGCCATTACCATCCATGTCAAAATAATCTTTCTATCATTGAAAAGATTGATCATCTTTAATCTAGACTCACAAATTATAAATTCTGGGAAGAAAATTAATTATCAATAAATTTCATTTTGCATTAAACCCAAAAATACTATTTTTAATTACCTACTTTGCAATTTTGACTTTGACTTAACCATCAGCTCTGGCATCCAAAATTTCTTGAAAATCTTAATATTCTTTGCCCTAATTTTAAAACGCTACTTTTTAAGGACCAACTAATTCTATATTTCAGAAATAATGGAACTCAATTAGACTTAAAATCACTAATTAACTTCGTGCGTTTAGACTTTTTAATTAACGGCCAAAAATTTAATGAATTAATTCAGACACTGGGTCAATATTTTTCCAACCCTCTTTACATAAGATAAATACATTACATGAAGGGGGAAAACCTATCAGAGACCTCACAACAGGCAATTCATTCCTCAAGGACTTTAAAACATGATCTAGTAGACTAAGCAACACAGAAGCAAAATAATCAGCCACAACTAGCTAGTATTACCCTAAAACTACTTTTACAAAGACTCGATAGAAAACACTAGGTGACCATCAGTACTGATGGAAAATCCAGACCCTAGCTTTGGGATGAAGCCTTATAAAATTCTATTGTATCACGGCTTTAAAACACAGGCAAATGTTAAGATAAAAAGGTCTCCTAGGAGAAATCAAAACACAATATAGCTTACCTAGGTTGTTACATATATGACGATCTTACTTAGATCATTTACATCATATGGCATAAAAAAATGGTTTACATTATTCATAAAACCGTTGACCGGGATATGAATCTAAATGGGGCAGACCACTGCCAAACATGACAATCCCATTTGGCAAAATGGGGGTATCACATGGGTTCGTTGACAAAGTGTGTTTACACCTTCAAACCCAGGCAAGTTTTGAGGTTTTCATCCAGCCTTCTTATCTCGGGATTTACGTGGTACCCAGGACATATTGTAGTCCTCATTTTAACTTTTCTGCGTGTAGTAAATGGATACAAGGCCCTTGCAACAGTACCTTCGTCTTCCATAACCTATTTCCTTCCTGAAAATCTGTCAAATCACCACATTTAGCTTCTTCTTGATCCTCCATCAAATTTCAAAGTTTCTTTGGCAAAAAAAAAACTCTCCTATAGTTTGTACCTCCTCTCGCTTCGCTGTTTCAGCTAAAGGCTAAAAATACAGTAATTGGGGAATTTCACCCCACCGCGTTTTTCTAAATTTCTAGCTTTTTTTTTTTTTTTTCATCTGTTGTATTTTTCGGATCCGCGTATCGCAGATTCATCTGCATTGGTTGCCTGCATCAAACCAACGTTGTTTCTGGTCATTTCAGGCGGTAATTTGCGGGCCGTTATAGTTTAGCATACAATGTCGTTCTCTCTGAATATTCCTTTGAAAACCTTTATTGTCTGTATCTGCCGCTACTTTTTCCGGCCATTTCCAGTTAAACTCTGCCCACCGTCTTCCAGACCGCATTCTCCTGAGTCATGTAGAAATTAAGAACTGGCATTTTTATGTGGCAACGATAATGACCTGGTTATGCCTTCCTGACGGATAAGTTATTAACCCATAACGTTAAATCAAGAAAACATCGCACCACGTCAATCATGACCAGGCGTGCCAATATGCACATACCAAAGGCGACATGCCACATTTTATCAGTAGCCCCGGAAACCACCGGAACAGCCTCCTGGTCGTTATGGTTCATTATTATTTCTCAATGCTATGCAATCCTGGGTTCAAGATTCCAGAAAATTTGATAAGAAACCACTAGATCTAATGCTTCACCGTTGATTCGTGAAATGGAATAACAGATCGATTCATACCCGGGTCAGACGGCAAAATCAACAAGATTACTTAAACCACGCTGGGTCACTTAAAAGCCCTCGCGGCTACCGAAGCCCGCAAGCCTCTCGCCACCGAAGTCCTCTCCAACCCTCGCCTGCGATTGTTGATTCAGGATCAGGATATTTTGTACTACTATGACTCACACTTTGAAAATCAGGCATAACCCCAGGTAGGCTTCGCTGGAATCAACGCTATCCTTAGAGGTAACGGCATTGTCTTGTTGTTGTTGTCGTTACCTTTATTCTCCTACAAAGTATCCTTGAGCCCATTCTATCTTCGTGTATTTTAACTTTTGATCGTATCATTCCCTTGGCCTAAATCTCTCCATTTAAACATTTATATTCTAGCAAACCCCGCCTAATCTCACTATCTTTATGCCCCTCGCTCTATAAATGATAAATGACCCCAAGTTTTCCTTTATAATACTTTTCTACCACAACCACCACCATGATCATATCTTGAAACTAATGCTATGATTAAAATAAAGCTTCATCCGTGTGATTTTAAATATATTTTATCATATTTTTAATTAAATTAAATTAAATGATTAAGTCTCTTGTTGTAACTTAGGAAATATAATTAAAACAATTAATTTATTTAATATCTCCTGTACCAGATGAAATTTCCTAAATCATTTTAGGTTCTGTGAGATCAAGTGGTAATATGTCCTTCCACAAAGTTGGGGAGCTGAGCACACTGATACCTCAAATACACAAAAATTTCAACAAATAGGTCTTCCGCAGGTCATACCAAAACACCCGTGATATGTACTTTAAGACAACAGACATATGTGTCTATAATTATTGGTTCCAAGGTGATTAAATAAAGATCTCTGCAGTGATGGAGTTGTTGTCTGCTGTCGCACTATTAAAATAGTTGCTGTCATCAAATAGCGTTATGTCAGATGGATTACCAATCAAATTCTTCTTATGAGATTCTTCTGGATGAAAGTACCTATGTACTCTGTTTTCAGGATTACCCTGTTAAGAGGATGTTGAAAGTTTAACTAGGTTCACCGCAATGCCTTGTAATTATGAATTTATGGGAATAAATAGGTAAAAGATAATAAATGTATTTTTGTAAACATTGATTCATGGGTTTATGAGTACAATGGACAGAGTCATATTCTTCGATGTCTTTAGGAATCTTCATAGTAAGCCAAATATAATTTGAGTCATGAGGGAGTCATATTACACTTGGCAAAAGACAAATGATGAGAAACTATGTTTTAAGATCTGTCACTATATCCTTGAAGAGAGCCTGGAAACAGAGAATACTGCATAACTATCTGCTCATTATAAAATATATTTGAGGCATAGATTCATTATTGAGATACTACTACCCATAGCATAAGTATTTATTATAGCCCATCAACTGAGAAGAGGATATATCTGGGAAAATGCCAATGTGCTCAATGAAGTTTTAAGTTTTTCTGAAGGCGTTATTATGAGTGAAGAATGTGTGATTAAGCTTAGAGAACACAGAAGAAAAGAAGCATATTAAGAGTATTCACTTTCTGGCAGGCAATGGAAAAGGCAGGTCAGGATCTGTACAAGGCGGGGCGCAAGAAGACCACCGCTACAAGAAGATTCCAATTCTAGGTTACTATCTCTCTTGTGATAACAGAAAGATCCAAATGCACCACAAAACGACAAGTTGCATCACTGTTATATCTTGTTTGGATAAGGTCTCGTTACAAATGAATTAAATAAGGAAGCCGGTAACATCTTTCTGAAGCTGAGGACATAGTGGTAAAAGGAGATCGAAATATTGTTCAGGTCATAACATCAAGGAGACCACTCTTCAGCGTATGCCAGAAGTGTGGTGCGACAATCCATAAACAAAAGATAAATTCTGATTCTCAAGGAGAAATAAGAAAGAAGGCAGCCTGTATTGTAGAACATCAAAGATCAAGACAAGGTTCTTGATAATATTGAAAATAAAAGGGTATTTGTCATTGTTCCTGTACTGTCAACGAGGGCTGTCATAAGAAGAAACATTACGGGTTTTCCTCCCCAAGAGGGAGGGAGGTGTTTCTCGCCCCTGCTCATGCTCGCAACTTTTTTGTCTCTGAGCATTTATAATGAATTTATTAAAGAAACATACTAAGTTGACAAGATAAAATCTATGAGAAAGAATGGCACATGAATACAAGGTAGTTACCGGCAGTGAATTGATTAAACATTGTCCCATTAAATTTTCAACAATTGCATCCCACTATCGGGACAACTCCAGTACACCCTTAACCTAACAAAATTCCAGGGATGACAGGTCCCAATGACCGTTCCGTTTCGATCAACTACATTTTTCCCTTCAATCTACCCTCAACTCCTTTATCTTCTTGATGGTTTTGTATTTTTCAAGTTTGTCTATTATCTGTCATGTAAACTTCTAGCGTTTTTTTTATTGCTTCACCTTCCCTAAAGATAAGGCTAACTAATCTCGATTTTTTTGTTTCTCATTTCAAAGAGAGCTAGTCATCACTTTTGACAATCCTTTTCTCAGGACTGCTAGACTCATCAGAATTATAATAGTACAAATATTGGCTTTATAGTATAATCAATTCTGAATATTTTCCATTACATGAGATTTTGTTCCCACTAAAACATGATCAAGAAGGTTCTCTTCTTTTCTCCATGCACACCTCAACAACTCTTAAGGGTGCTCTGCTAGTATCTTTAGCTCTGCTCACCAGACTGGGACTTTAGCTTTTTTGCTGTTTAAAATAGGCCTTAATTTCCTCCCTGCCTTCTGTCAACGACGTTCTGGAAGATCTAAACTTTGAAGCCTTCATTCTATAAATACACAGCCCTGAATATGCCTTTTCCAAAGCTTTCGTTTATTAAATCAGACACAATGAAGCTCTAATCAAATCACGACAGGAATACCCCACCAATATGCCTACAAATGATCTTGTCGTAGAGGATATCAAAATAATCATGGAGAAGGTGTCTGACAAATTTTAAATTTAGCTCCATGGGAAGCAATTGTATGTGGATGTAAATAGGAGAGTTTGCTGGATTTTTTCCTAAGGTCCGCTGATGAAAGAAATCATTCAGCATAGTGGGCTCTTATCCACCCAACCTGAACATCATCTCTCCTTTCACCTGATTGTTTTCAATATTGTGACACAATCTCAATGTATCTAAACATGTGCTCCCTCAATTGTGTGACTTCTATGTGTAGAGCTGGCAAGGTCCAATTATACTTTCCTGCCTTCATTTGGAAACCCAAGTTACTTAGATGCTTTTATTTCATAGTAGACATGCCTTGGTGACTTGAAACCCAAGGTCCAATGAAGAGATTATGTTTCATCTTTCCCAAGTAAAAATAAGATTGAAAAGCTAAAAATTTACATCTGAGAAAAAGAGATACATAGGGTATTTTTAGTTGGTCAAGGAGTTGAAAATCTCGGGATGAAGTCATTGAAAATAAGTATTAGTTGTTTTTCTCTGATAATTAGGATGAAATATAAAAAACAATGAGTTCTCATTAAATGAACGTTAGTCCTTAACATCAAAAAGCAAAGAAAGCCTTATAGACAAAATGTTTACAACTCAAGGACAATTTCTTCCTATGGAAGAGTGAAGACAATTTCACTTGAGAAATATATGTATGCTGTGCAGGTTACAATTCAGGAAGCAGGTAGGTAGTGAGCTACCATATACAAACTGAATTCACAATTGCAGGTAATATATTGTTTGTTGAAAATCACCCCAACAATCAAAATCACCAATTAACAAAGTCCGTGTGACACTTTCCGAGAACGGAAATTTCATCTTTCGTATGTCCATTAAGGTTCTTGAGTGGAGAATTGAAGTTGCGGTTTGGAGGGTTTGCGATAATAATATGTCCAACAGAAATAAAATTAGTTTACGGATATATACACCAGCTACTAAAAGAGAGCGTGGAGGCTGGAGTTGTGTTGTTTTCACGCTAACTTAGACAGCGAAGCAGGTTACTTGCACACCGAAAAAGATAGGGAATGGCAGAAACCAGTAAAAAACAAACTCTTTTAACTCTTGCATAAGTAGGTTATAAATTGAACAAAGACATAGACAAGCGGGGTGACAGGATAGAGAACACGGTGAGCGGATGCGCGGATAAGAATATGCCAGTGGGTGGATGGCCGCTAAGGCGGCAGACATTTTCCAGACATATTGAGCAGTAGCCGTTGCTTTTGTCAGGTTAAGGCAGTCTGAAAAACTCATGAGCACTTTGTGCCACCCTCTGCCAGGTTTCGAGAAATGGTCACGGTGGCATGGAATCAATTTTGTGACCTACCACCGACAGACTGATGGTTCAGTGACATAAAGGTCTGGTGATAATTATTTTAGTGATTTCCAGATACCAGGATTGCGTCAGTAATCAACAACGCTAACCAGGGATACGTGGACCAAACAACAAGAGGAGCTAACAGCACTGGCGTAGGTCATTACTTTTGTTGAGGCATCTGGTTGTCAGCACTACCGCCCGAACCAAAGTTGGCCTGTGGAATAAAGATTAAAAAGAGGCTGGCGATCCCCGGTACGAGGGCCCTGTGATAGTGGTATGACCATTACTGGCTGAAAGTTGGGTTGAAAAAGCAAAAAGCCGCGTCCATTGTACCGAAGTGATTTGTCGCCTGCTGCTGCTGCGCAGGGGCAGACCTGCTGGTGGCATTTGAGCACAGGTTTATGACCGGGGTCGCCCTTAATCAGGGTAACTGAACAATTTACTGTTACTCGATCCATAAATGTATGAAGATCAATGACCGTTATAGCATCATCGATAGTAAACCCTACCACAATCGCGACTGCATGAAATGAAAAGGATGAAAGTGCATTGAAAACCATTCAGACTGACATTGATCCATTCTATCATAGAACATAGAGAAGATTATGCTACTTGAGTAAGTAAAGTGATTAGTTGATCTGAAAGGCTATTCATAAAGGCTGTCTTTATGACAGAAGTTCAGTGAATTTGAACCACTAAACTGGTGCAAAAAAGATAATACAGCAGATGAGAAATTCTTTAGTGCACACTCAAATTTTGACGAAAGTTTAGGTACTGAATACCCAACTGCTTAAGTCGAAACTAGTCACCAAAAGTCCATTGTATCAAATTTTCTTAGGTTATAGTGTATAGCAATTACAAGAAATAAGCATCAGGAATATCTTAACCCACTTAGTTACCTAATTTTAATAATAAACAAGTGATTCTAGATAGAGAAAATTTATGTTTATATTTAAACTTCTGCATTTCAAGCTACAATTACCTTTTTCTGATTTAGAACGTATGTTAAAGATATTAATGTTGATCCAAAATAGATAAACAACAGAAATATAGGTTCATAATAGAAACAGATGTATATCAATATATTGATTTAAAATTTATCATCGTTTCATGTCATTAGATAATTGAACTCGTTAATATATTTTCTTATTATGCCCAAACATTAAAGGTGTCATTTCTATTGTCATGAAGAGTTGCTTTGATTTGCTATGGTGCGACCTTCATTCAAGAGTTATTGATTGCTATGAAGAAAATTCGTTCAAATATTGAATCGTTTATATTTTTAAGAGAATATATCATATATACATCTGTTTTGTTATCCTGTTCAAAGCTTTCTCTCATAAAACTGCTATTATTCATTTCGGTATTTACTTAAGAGAATTAACTATTGAATGGCATTAGTCCTGATTTAATAAATTGAAAAATGGATATTCAAAAAAGGATAGTTATATACACCTTTCATGATCAGCAACAACCTAACCAATCTATGGTTTTGCATTAGCATCAGCGCGAGAGGGTGTATCCATTTACATATGTTCCGGACATTTCTTTAATTCACTAGAGCTCTTCACCTCGAAGCCGTCACAGGGTAGCTTCAGAGACTCACGAAACCAAAGCGGTATTGAAACCAATTTTTCAGTGAACAATAAGAGATCTACAATAGATACTTTCAAGGCTCGTCCAATTTTCTATCTTATTGCTTGAGTGATGAAGATCCTCCAAATTTATCATTTTCTAATCCTGAACATGCAATCTCAATAAGGATATAATCAGAAAGTATTTGTAAATTTTCAAATGAAATTAGTTCTATAATTTTCGATCCTAAAACACAACTAAGATATAACAATATTAGCATTTTCCAAGAAATTGGTCTTCTTAGTTGACATGCAATATGTTACTTCATCCCAACAACATAAAGTTGATACACAACTTCAAGCAATAACTTATCAACAGACCTAGGGGAAAGGAGATTTCATTATGAAAGCTAAAGAATGAGTTTTCTCGCGTATATAACACAGGAGTAAAGTGAGAGACTTCACCAATTATTGAAGTTCACGTGTTCAAAGCTGATGAAAAAGAAAAGAACAGAAACTGCAACGAATTACACCTATTAAAAAATAGATAATGTAGAAATTGCCTCTTATAATGGATAAAACGAAACAAGATACAAGATTCACCCATTATGATAAATCTAAAATCAGTGTTCGCTAAAGGTTGGAGACAGACTTTTACATTTCTGCAGGATTATGATCTGGAATAATCAAGAAAATAAAGAATGTAATATGGTAACCATTCAATTAGAAAAACTGGTATGAAAAGAAATGAACAAGAAGACCAGAGTTGGTAATTAGCTATAAACCATTACGCGTAAATCAGTTATGTTTAAAGGTAGACTGTATTGTTTGTAAAAGTAAGTAATTCTATTGATATTATGCAATATGAACGATGGTTTAATGCAATTTTCTGCAAGTAAAAAATTTTTTATAGGTATTAGATCAAAAGGAAGATAAAAATCATGCCATTGACCCCAGGTGTTTCTTCATAATTAAATGTAGATATTAATGACTAATTATTCAATTATTTAATATTTATTTTAATATCATTACTTATTTACTTAATTGGGTTGTAATATTTTTATTCATAACATTGCCACCCTTTTAGAGATACTCTTCTCAGCACAACCAGAAAGTACCCTCTTCTCTAGTAGAGCATTGTTGCAGAGTTGCATCCCATAAATGGACTGGTGCTTTTATCACTAGTACTTGTACCTTCCTTGTCTGGAAGTGTTAACTTCTTCTAATTTGTATCGTTGTCCTTGCTGCTAAAACTCATGAATTGTTCTTCCAAGACTTGTATATTCCTGTTGTCAACCATTCGCCCGAACTACATCCATTCCTTTGATGTAGGAAAACAGATCATTTGTAGTCTCCGCTTTTTGTATCCGATTTAAACCTTATATCTTCCTATTTCCGATTTTCTCAGAAGAAAAGAGGACATGGTCAAGTCCTGATTAAATACACTGGTATCAAGTTGTTTAGCAAGGTAAATGTTTATACAATTGTGAGGTACTAATAAAATCATGTGTACAGGCTGACATTCTGTTTGCTATGAGTCTGGGAGTTTACTGTTTCAGACATAGCCTCTCTTTCCCAAGTTGGTTGAAGTGAGGAGGTATGGAATGTTCCTTCTTGATCGCTTTCCTTTCACGATGTTATGTGAACATATTTGGTAATTGTTGTTGTTCTTGATTTTCAAGTTTTCATCATGATTTTCCTACTGCTAGTAGATTGCCATGAATGATTTGGCCTCTATAATTGAATTTTGCATAGTAGGACAATGATTTTCTATCACATGGTTAACTTGCTGCTTCCTCCCATTTATAGTAGGTAAGTGATACCTTCACATTTATGTCTCTGGGATTCAATTGCCTTCCTGATTGTGAACAACCCAATTTTCTTTGTCATTCTTTTCTCGAGCCATTACTTTGAAACATTTGATCTTTCTCACTTCATAATTTATGGTAGTTTCTTGTTAAGGTATCTGGTTCCGCTGTCCACTTGTCTCCACAACACCTACATCTATTAGTTTCTTTTCTTGAATGTATTATATTTTATTCTGCCTTCTTTGAATGTCATTCTTGTTTTCATATTTTCTTTCATTAGTCTAATGTTATGTTTCTGCATCCTCATTGTTTGGGGTTTATATACTTAATTCTTCTTTGAATATAATCTCAAGGCTAAACGACATATTTTGTACAATACATCTGAAAACCTCTTTGTTCTATTTCTATGTAATATTCTATCTGTATATCACCATTGATCCTTTCTGCTTGAGATAATTTGTCTCTTTATAAGTGCTATTTTCTTTCACGTGAAACCTCTGTAGCATCTTTGAAATTTTGCCAATTTGAATAGTTGCCATGTGCCTAGTAGACTACCAGTATAGAACTGAACACATGCCTACTTCTAGGAATACATGCGCTATACTGACCTGCTCCTACCAAGAAGGGATTTGCTAGAAAAATGTAACATCCATTTTGTTTTTATTCTCACATAATGGTTGATCCAGTAGATATTGGTGGTCACCCACCTATTCCATTTGAGACCCCACCATTGTTCTTTCAGCTTTTTCGCTTTAAGAAGAACTACTATTTTTTAGCAGCTTTTTTTCATCTCAAACCTTCCAAGCCGTTTATACTGTGTAAACGGTTACAATAATGTAGGTCTGGGATACGATGGGTCTTGACCATGTTGTGTCCCCAACCATGTTGAATAATTAGAAATTTGTAGTCTCTGATAGATCTTTCTAACAGTATGGTTTGCGCTGCAAACGTACCCAGTTGTACAATCCCTTGTAGGTTGAACAATCATTGCCTCGGCAACATGGCCCAGTTTTGGCGCTTATCTCCAGGGTTAGGTTTGATGCTTAGGTTTTCCATTGTTTAAATAATAACAGGCTCCGTGAGCCTCATTGTAACTAATTATGTTCTAGGCCACACTTTCTGTGAGATATGCTGTCCAGCCGCCCCAGCCAGTTATTTCCATTCTCACTGAAGGAAATTTCACTTGTTATTAATAAACATGTTATTTCCGTCGCATCTTTGTATTGCAGGTTATATGTTTATTGGTTATGCCCTCACAAACATAGATTCACAAATTAGCAGTTTGCTTTTTTTCTATCCTTTCTGCATGTCCCAAATGGAGGTCGGGGAGTAAGGAGTTAGGGCTCAATCTAGTGGAACCCTTGCAGACTGCCTCTTTGAAACCCCACTGACGCCTGTTGGAGGACTAAAAAGAAAGAGTGAGGGACCTGATTCACTAAAATATTGTTTGGAGGAGGGGCCTCTGCCAAAAACAGTAAACACTAATGATGATGCAATCTCTGCTGTATCCTTCAATGTCACCACCTGCGGTGATCTGACCAGAGGCCACCTGGAGGTGCATCTTTTAAGGTACAAGTAAATTTTGACATTCCCATATTTGAGGTCAAATAGATGCAGATGCCAGTATAGATGTTGGAACTATTAGAAGGATATCAAAGTTCATAACTTTTCCTAATTTGAAGATTAAGATGCACCAAAGCTACTCTCATGTCAAGGACCGTGGAAAACCCATTAAAGAAAAGGATGAGATGTGAACTTCTCCGTTTCCTACCAGACTGCACTTGGAATTCTTTCCAGACACCATCAAGGAACAATATCATCCCCAGGGCTGGTGAGGATACACACAACACCACGCAGACAACAAAGTGGGATCATATGGATGATTACTGACTCATTCACCTCATACAAAGTCATATCAAAGGAGATCATAGAAGATTAAAAGCAGCATTTTTTAAAGCTATCCATAATGACTTGTGAGGAAATGGGAGTTCCCCACATCTCCGCTGCATGTATACCTGCAGGTTCAAGATTGTTAAACGTAAAAATAAGAACAGACTTTTTAGATCAATGGACCCAAAGCAGCAGCAGGCTCCAACCCAGAACAAAGAGATGAGCTGCATAATGGCGGCTCTGGACAACCGCCAAGCCACAAGCAAAAACAACACCCAGCCAAAGAAGAACATGGGAAAGGGGGAGTTCCATATCTGTAATTGCCACCATGTAAGTGAGTGCTGCCATGCTTCGCGAGAAGGCCGAGACAGCTTTTGAGTCAGGCATGTCTGGTACCCACCAATTTATTGTGAATAATAAAGGCAGTATTTATCACAAGTATTTCAACGCCATCGTTGCCACAACAAGATCCATGGAGGGGAACCCAAAGATCCATGAGGAGAACGCTCACTCCTGTGATGTGGGTAAAGGTTCTCCCCAGATAGTCACTGGTTAGATAATGGGAGCTAAAACCTCATTTCAGCATTGCAGTTTTTGCTGGGTCACAACACAGCTCACCTGCATCCATATCACTGTGTGGCTTCACCAAGGACGGGATCTCCGTGTCAACCAAAGAGGTGCCTTCCTGCAGCATCACAAGCCTTCTGTTTTATGAGGCACAGCATGTTGCTCCTATTGATGTTTCCTGACACACAGGGACAACCATACTTGTGGAAGGCCATGCCGTGTATGAGTTCCGGCCTGGATACTTATTGTTACTTTTTGGGAAATGGTTGTACAGATGGCAATTACCTCCCTGCCATGATCTTTGCTATCAGCAAAAATGCAGCAAGCTCATTTTCCCAAATCCAGAAATTGCTTCAAGGATCCTACCAGAAAAGAAGAAGATCACCACAACACCTGCACAGGCTCCTCTGCACACAATAATAAATGGACAAGGTTGTGGGAGGAGTGGGGGGACAGGTTCACACCTCACCCACAGGGTCTTCCTGTGACTGAATAAGCACCACACTGGCCCCAGGAGCTAAGCTACCCACTGAGATCTATCAGCCATGAGAGAACACAAAATCAAGAGGTGATTAGGAGCTTGGCTGCAGAAGGCTGCATTCAATGGTGCCCACGCCTTATGGGAACCTGACCAGCAGTATTGTAAGAAGATGGGATGAGACTTCCTATTGACTACTTGAAAACAACAAGATCATCATTCTGAAGAAAACGCACTGCGCGTACTTAATAGGACTTTCCACCAACCCAAAGGGTTAAATATTTCCTAGCAAGATCGATTATGTCTGTATCAACAGTATCACTAACTGAACCCTCCATGGTGGAAGACCCGCCCCTTCAAAAGCAGGCACTTTTTGAATGGTCGGTCATGCCTTTAATACAATGTTCTCAACCTCACAGGCTGGATATTTACACGTTGCCATTCACCACAAACTCCATTTGTAGTGGTGTACTTAGATGACATTCTCGATCTTCACCACTTAAAGAGCACTCACATTCCAGCAAGTCTCCAAACACGCCTACGCAAGGTGTTGTGCCAATTCTGAGAATTGTATTTTAAGCCATGACCTGCAGTCTAATACCTGTATACATTATCACAGTGGGGCAAGGGATCCAAACCAAGACCTAATTCATCTGCATTTGTCACCCCCAACCACTAACAGAGCTTGCTTTCCTGCCCACACTTTCACCAGAGTCTGCAGGTTGGATTCTTTCATATCACTGGCCTGAGTCAAGTCACCAAGGGAGGAGCGAGAGAAAATTTTTTTTTGGCCTGGACCTCATAAGGCACACAGACCAAAGTGTCCGCCTATTCTCACTCTTCAATGTCATGGTCACTATGGCTTGTAAACAACTCATTGGAGACTTCCACATGCTCGACTATGCTGGTGGTTGGGGCAATTCTCACCAATAGGACATCCAACAAAAAATATCACATGTGAGACATTGTTTGACAACAAGTAAGTATCCACTATGATAAAGAGGCCTGACCACGGCAAGCTTGCTCACTGGAAGCACGTGACATTTCTTTGTAGGCAGTAAGAATCATCTGCACACTGACTGCCCCCAGCCCACAGAGCTGGCAGAAGTTAGGTGGCTGATCTGCCATCAAGGTCCAGCATACCCAGCCAGCCAGACGGAATATCACACAAGAAGAAGAATTAATAATACAGGCAGACCATTCAGTCAACCACCTGGACTGGCGCCATCACTACTCTGTCCCTGAAATGAAGACTGGACACCGCTTACCAGACAATTTAACGCTTACACACAGGCACCAAAAAGGCGTAAGTTCCAAATTTTTCACCCACACTTTATGTCAATTTACACTTTGTGTTCCTTCAGACATATTGCCATTATATGGGGCCAGCTCGCTACCAGTTGCGTTAAATAATGCCAGGTCGAAAAACAAACAGAAACGGAGAGGTCATTACCAATTTCTACGTTAATGCGCCATATCAAATTTTGCACCGCTTGCGTTACCGCTATCCACCATCAAGAAGAAGCGTTCATATACCTGGCTACCCAATTTAGTCGATTTCAGAATCAATCGCGGATTACATGTCGGCCCGCTTTCATCATACGGAATGATTGTGTTTTTGTGGTTGCCGCCGTATCTTCAAGATGCCATTACCATACGGGCCCAGAATAGCGCATCATCATACAGGTTTTCTACCCGTTAATTTTCTTTAATCAGCGGTACTGGGATCCCACAATCATCATATCACCAGACGGTGTTCAAGACATTTGTCCGTACTCCTCTAGTCAATGTTTTTGTACCGTTTTCCATCAAGTCCATAAATCAACTTCAAATAGATAAACAGATTAGTATTTCGCCGTGCGACGATTATACACATTCCAGGTACGCAATTCCAGGAAGCATCCACTGCTGCGATCAGGTTTCCCATAAAGTAAACAGATAGCGAACCACCGCATAGCTCAACGCCAGCTGCTCTTTAGTGGCTGATTCCAACATCAATCCCATCACGGTAGCCATGCCATTGGCAAGCACCAGTTTATCTGCTCGCAGGTCCGTCTGCTGACAAAGAAAAATACCATCGACATTCACCACATCCTGGCTAACGTCGGCGACATATTGACAGAGCCAATGCTAAGTACAAGCAACGTTGCGATCAACATCGGTGCCATGAACTCTCCTGAAGTACGCGAAGGCTTATTCTGGTATGAGCAACATCAGACCCCACCAAGCTTCGCCCATCTGACACGGCCAGATATATCATAAGTGATAGTAGCCTTAATGTTTTAGCCGTATTCACTCATTCCTGGACCGCACCCCGTATTCAATGCACTTTTATTCATTTCACCTCACCGACACCATTAGTAGAACAACCCCACACCACGTAGTTAAACCTAATTAAGATGGGAACAGCCACCACATTGTCATGGATACAAATCAACACTGCAATGAAGATCTGAATTGAAGCTGGTGTCAGTCGCACTGTCAACTCACCAGCAGTGGTCACTGTGGACTAAACGAAAATAAGTTTCTGGCCCCTGATATCTTGTTCAATGGGGACTCATTGCTCTCATGGGGAGGCAATGATCCAAGTGTGATATTGGTATCACCTGTTTATTTCACACTTAGAGGGCCCCCACTCACCTGCTCTCTGCAGCTTTTTCAGTGGCTGTGCCAACTTGCTTTACAAAGTCAGTCCTGAATTTTTGTGAGTCGTTTTTTGAGCTCCAAATGACATTTATTAGAAATCAGGAGCACATGGGTCCATGGACCCTGACAGAATACTCAAAATTTGTAGTCCTTGACATCTTTTCATCTAGTATGTGGTTCGTGTCAAATTTTAGATTGTATACAAAGTTATGTCCTAGTTGGGGCACACTGAATTTACCCAAACCGGGGCCCATAGGCTTGGCGTCATCCTAGGGTTATGTCTGATGTCAATAGGGCTTCACTGTTTCTAAATACTAGCTTTGTACCTCCTTGGAGCCTCAGTCAACTAATGTTCGTAGGCATGTAGCCGCCACATCTCTTCTCTCGTATAGTCAGTCATCATTAGTTTATTTCCTGGCCTGGCCTGGGTGCTGGGTTTAGTTCTTTATATTTAATGAAATGAAGTTGCTATTTCCACTAAGTATCTTTAGCTTATGTGCTGGTATGTTTATCTCCATGGTGCCTCGCATAATGGACTCACTTAAACTTTATGGTCCTACCACCATATTTATGTGGTTTTGCTAATTTTAAGGTGGTTTCTTTCTCATGCTCGTATAACACCTGCTTCCCTTCAAAGTGTAGTTGTGGTATTTCCTATGTTTTCTTTATGCCCAAAAATCGCTAGTTTTGGATAATTACTTTCCGAGTTTCGTGACCTTGTGGGTTTGAAAGGGTTTAGTCTCTCCCCCAAATACCACTTCTATGTTTTTTAGAGCTACGAAGACGTCATTATTGTTTGTTTATTAATCCGCCCTTCAACATTATCATAAGCGCTGTATTAAATTTATTGAGTTCTTTATGATTTTTTGCATCACCGTTATTGTTTGCTATTTTGTTCTCTTTTTCGAAGAATTCACCTGTGTTTTTTTTTATAATATATATATATATATATATATATATATATATATATATATATAATTAACGAAAGGAAATAATAGTATTATATAATTTTTTAACTATGTTTATAATAAAAGAATATCATGCAAAGCGTCACAATCGAATCAAATTATCAAGCACTGAGCAACTGAGA
This sequence comes from Pinus albicaulis, assembly GCA_034641835.2. Lineage (NCBI taxonomy): Eukaryota > Viridiplantae > Streptophyta > Pinopsida > Pinales > Pinaceae > Pinus > Pinus albicaulis. The sequence goes on from CM076573.1 coordinate 601,027,443, forward strand.
AAGTAACTGGTCAACTTATCGGTGAGCCTGTTACTAAAGGCGTTAGCGTCTTCTCTACGTTCGTTGACTCAGGTATTGTTTGGCGTCGCAGGCAACATATACGCCGGAGCAGCGGCTGTGAAGGAGCAACAAAGATATTTAACGAAAAGAAAACAAGATGACAAGAACAATACGCGAAGCAACTGTGGAATGCAAACAAATACGGTGGTATAGAGTCGTTGAATAGTGGAGTGTGGGGAATGTTTGCTTATATATATATATATTATGTTTACGCATACGCGACAGTGGAGGGATCACAGGAAGAGTTAAGGGATGTATTAGCGCAGCATGTGGACAACGCAGTGGCTGGCGTGTGACTCTGACGCAGGAAGTAGGTAATGAAGGGGAATGAGTGTGAGTGCGTGAGCACATGAGGTGAGGGAACGGTAAAGGTGAGGGAACAAAATCGCAATCAGGCGAAACGATGAAGAGAATGAACAATAGCGGAATTCCAACAATTGCCTGATACTCACCGAAGCATAAACCATTGTTACACAATTGTTATGTTTGTATGTAGACATTTGTATTTGTAAGGCAATGGTAATTGTAATATAATATAATACAGAATAGTGCTTACAATTTTTCGTATGCCTCATAGGCATTGACTGGCCACGAAGATAAAAGGTCACAATTATTAATCTTCATGTTCCTTCAATTGAATGAGACATTAATTAATTTAATTTAATAACTAGTTTAACATTTTATTTTTTAATATTCATGATTATTATTTTAATTTAGTTGTTAGGATTATTTATTCATACTAATAATTGCCTAGTTGTAACTGAACCAATCAACAGCCTATAAAGCATAGCTAAAATGATTTGATAGAAGAGAATTGTAACTCGACATGTTGGGCTGTTGCAAATACAATGTCATTGAAAACTCCAGATTTAAGATTAAATGCGCTCTATATCAACTTAAAGGAACACTAGAGCATTATATGCGACGTAATTCGAATGGATAATTCACCTTGGCCAGATGTTACAGTTTTCTCTTCATAACCCAGAATTGATATAAAACACAAGTCACGAACAAAATCCCAGCTAGCTACTAGGCACTTCACCTATTGTTGAAATAATGTACTTATCGACAGTAGATTTTCGCTCGGTATGTCACATGATCAAGACTTCTTCTGTTGGGATAATAGTTTGATGATAATAGTAAAGATCCATTTGGGATTAAAGAGTCACAAGACAGTTGAACACACTGAGAATATGCGTAGATTCCTTTATGTTATTACCACTTTCGGCTAAAAAACAGATGGATATAAAATGTTTTCCTCTTCTTAAGGAAGCTTTCAAAACTTTCATAGTATGGTAAAAATAATAAGGCATTTTTTTATTAAGTACAATCCTATGTAGACAACTTTAGTGCTTGTATTGCCATGGTCGACCTTTATATAATAATAGTATGCGCTATTATTTTCCAGTAATGCAATTTACAACAATACTAAAAAATAGGTAGTTAAAAAAACAGGGGCCCGTTAACAAAATCATTCTATATGTTCATGAATAGATTAAAATTGAAAATAAGACAAAACTCTGAAATACTGGAAACACTGTGAACGCTCAAAGCAAAAATGTCAAAACAAGCATCAAAAAATGCAAAAACACAAACTTCAAATTGCAAATCCAACAAGGCCCCAATTAAGACAATTGTATTCTCATTGCATGAAAAGTACAAAAATACCTTCCAGAAAAATGGAATACAAAACTACCTGTACCCGTAAAACCTGAAGCTACGATTGCAAGAACTTTTACACACAATATTAATAGACACCATAAGACAACCAAATTAATTCAAAAGGCCATTACCTTTCAACAGTTTAAAGATATTCATCTACAAAATGCATTTGATAAACAGAATTTAACCCCAAATGTGAATAATTGAATAGTGGAATTTTAATGCAAAAAAACATGTTCTACCCCAGCTCTAAGCAAATAAAAGAAGATGTTAAGCATAAACTCTGTACAAGCCACCACCCCTGCCTTCTCCATTCTAGTTGTCTCCTCAACAGATATGTGGGTAGTCCATACAGAAATGGGGAGATGGGAGACTTGATTGTAAAATTTTGAAACCCCAACTTCCAGACTGCAGTGAACTCGATTTAGTTTCTTCTATTTGTTAAATAAATGAAAAAATTATTTATTTAGGTTCTACAAATATCAAAACTAATACACTCATTCTTCAAAAGAAATAAAAATACGTGAAGAAAAGTTAGACATGTATTACTACTCACACACACAAATAACACCATTATATATGGACTAAGTCCCTAAAATCTTTCAACCTGTAAAAAATCATGTGAGAATATTTTGCTGATTATTACTAGTAGTAAACTATATTAAAAACTACATACAAATATATACCCACAGAAATGATCTATTATTAAGTCTAGGGAGAAAAAATCTCACCCCACATTGACCTGGCTCAAGATGAGTTTCTTCTATATTTGCTCTAGTGCACACATTAACTATATAGTCCTTATCACACCAACTCCTAACAACTTTCCCTCTATTTCATCAACTACTATCAAGATAGACCTTCCTGCCTCCCGATCATCTCTCCAAAATTTTTGTTCAGTGGACACTTCTCCCAGGCAGCAGACAGAATTCTGCTACTCCACTGCCTCATTGCCTTCAGACTCCACCGTTTCTCTCAACACACCCACCGAAATTGGAAAATCTCTCTGCCTACGATTTTCCTTCTTCGTCGCCGCAGCTGCTTGGTCAGTAAATCGCTAAAGATCGCTACTCGAAATCAATTCCGCTAAAGGAGATCAACCTCGCTCAAGAGCCTTTCCAAGTCATCGAAGCTTTTTTATAACTTTCGTCATAGGCATTTGCATTGGTCATCGCCAGCATTAAAACTACTCCACAGTTAAGACGTTGTTCAGGAACCTGGATTCACGCCTTTTTCAATATTTTCACTCACTTAACACCAGCGCCTTTTCATTAACGCCATATCCTGTTTAATTAAAATATTAAAAACATTAATTACGCGAATGAATGAAATTTCCTGTAATCATTTTGTTTGATATCGCAGGTCCAGCCCCCCCAAATTGAGGCTAAACACATCAGGTAATAGAAAAACTAACACTCCTTAAAGCAGGAAAGTGTTCAGTACCGCAACCACAATCAAGCAATACAACGTTTCCTGGACCATATCTCACCAGGGTTACCGCTTTCTGCCATCGCTTTCAACCGCCACGCAATTGAAAGATAAGTTGCATTGTGCTCGTCAACACCGCCGTTAAATGTTAATTACTCATACCAGCCCTGGTAACCTTTGTTATCAAGTATCAGTAACATCTGCACCCCCCTCATCTGTTGTTGTTGCACCCAGAATCACCCATCAACCAACGTTATGTTCATCAACATCTGTCAACGGCGTCCCCATCGACTTACCAGTTCCCTGGCGCTATCACCTAAGCTCGCGCGTCGTTAATTTCCACAATGTTGCCAACTCGCTAACGGTACCGCTACTAGCTACTACATCCGTAACTTTCGGCAAATCATCAGGCCCAATCGCTATCGGTCCACCGTTACCGTCGCTATGGGCCTTTAGTGAAGGGCTGATCAGAGGTGACCAGGTGATCGTCAACTGCAGTTTTCAGCGGCAGTCTGAACGCTCCACCTCATCTAGAGGAAGACGTATCATGGAAAAATCTTCCCATATGAGAAAGAACTCTATCAACTCCAGATGAAATCTACAAGATCCTACTTTTCCTTTGTCCTCTTTCAGAGACACTGAGGTCAATTATAAGTTCACCAAGAATCAGGACGCACCTCTGCAGTGTCCTTCCTCCTACACCGCCGTCTTTGATGTGAGGGGGGTTGCATTCTCCTCTCTTCATTCTCCACTGATCACCTCTTCTCGTCCACTATTGTTATGTTGCCACTAGTGGTAAGCCACACCCGCCACCCTCCATCATATCATCCACATTTGTTTTAACTGGGTAACTTGTCTTTGCCCAGGATACTCCACTAAGACCGCGACCCGCAAGGCCCCATGCTGAGGGAAGACCCCACACTTTGTAGGTTGAGACCACCCCAGAGCTGATAGCCATTTCACATCCCCAAGCCTAGTGGGAGGAAGCGGGTTGGGCAGGCCTCCCTTTCTCAGATCCGTGCTGTCTCCATCTTCTCATGGTACACCTTCCTCACGCTTTGTAGACTTTTTTTCAGCATGAGCAGAGTATCCCACCGCCGCTACAATATCTGCAGCTGTGTGAGACACCACGCATATTGAACTCCTAATTAGATGTGAAAATCTTTATTACACTAATCCATTACAAAGAATCGATGGCACATTCTATTTGTTATTTCAGCCAACAAATTATTTCATCGTGTTCTACAAGAAAATACTAAATCAACTTACTACAATCCACAATCAAATTCAGCAACAAGAAGCAAGGAAACAAATTTGACCACACATAGATCACAACCATCCGAATAATGGCTTAATTAAGGTCCCTGAAAACCCAATGGGGAAAACTTTGATGTATCCGAGGTATTTATGCTATTACAAATTTCGGTACAATCATTGACAAGACTATCAAATCACAGTAGATCATAGAAGAGATCTCTTAGAGACAACCTCACCTCCACGGGAACAACACCATCACACTCAAGGTCAGACAACCCTACACAGCCACAGTAGTGGATCGCGCCAACCTGCTGCTCCTGTTTACGACTGCCTCACTGCTAGAAACGAAGACTACTAGCCTGCAAAATATTCGGATCTTACACCGCCTTCTTCCTGACTGCTTTCAGAAATGTCTTTCCTTTGGTTTGCGTAGTTGACTACGTAAGTACCGCGCCACCGGCTCGCTGATGTTGTACTGCTTCGCTTTTGTGTACTCTCCACTCATGAAACCTTTCCAATTGTAAATTCATCGCCCCTCACTCTAACAAGAATCACTTAGATCTCGCATTTTTGTCCAGCAGTCATCGGCTAAGAATACAATCTCTAGATTCTTCGGTTTCACAAATCTAATTTCCAATGACCTTCTGTCCTTTCATAATCTTTCCGTTGAAGATCAACCTAGATTAGACCTTTAATCAATAGCTACATTAACTTTGACTTGACTGCTTATTCTAGATTTTCACTCTCATATTCTATTAATACAATTTAATTATTTTATTTTCCCAAGTTTAATTTACACTGCTTAAAATAATAAGACTTATTTTGCAATAACCCGAGAGGAGTCAGCCCAAAATTTCACAGTTTATTTAGCTATGGCAACAAGCCTCTCCACAAAATTTTGAGACACTCTAGAGCACATTCGATGCTACCCCAAATCACAGCCCTCTTAGTTATAAATGTTTTATAAGATGTTTCACGTTTATTGCTCTTTGACTCCAAGCATCTTGTGTGACTCATCCATTTCTTAAGTAATTTATCCATTTTGATTTAATAGAGAACGAATAGAGAAGCTTTCAGCACTATAAATTGAAATGTCTGATAAAAGTAATCATCTACATATGGAATACCCTGAAACCCACAGCTCCAAGTAATGGAAGATTTTCTTGAGCGGTGTCCTCCTCTGTGAACTACACTGCATGTATTGACAAACACTGTTCCTCCCAGCCAATTTAGAAACAATCCAAATCCAGGATGCCTACTGTGCGCCTAATTCCAAGAACAGCCCCAGTGAGTCTCCTCCACACCATTTCTTTTCAAGTGCAATTTTGTTTTTCTGTGGGCAAACATGACCCTCTCCTCCATATCATCTCAATAACCTTCCACCGCCTACCTTCGCATCTTATCCGCATTAATGTTGATATTATGCGTTATTTATATATGACTACATTAATGTATATGAATATATTATGTGAGTGTGGATATACAGTTTGTTTTATTTATATATTTAATTTATATTTATACTCCTTAATATTAATTTTTAATATTTAGATATCTATTGTCCCGAATAATTAATTTATATTTTAATTAAATTATATTATTTCTTTATTAGTCCTTTTATAATTATATTTAGTTAATTAATATTAATCTTAATCTTAATATTAAATTAATTATAAACTTTGATATTAGTAGGTAGGTATTAGGCAGAAAATATATATATGTGTGTGTGTACCCACGCACGTATATGTACGCTAATATTATTTTAAGTATATCTCTGTAATGGGTTACATAATATCTCCCCCTTCATACACGATCGCTGCACTGCCTGATTCAACTCGCAAATGATATCTGCATTGATAGTTTAATAATTCACTGTCATCTAATATCTTGTATCGTGAATCATTGTATTTGTGTTGTTGTTTCAACACTGCTGAATCACATTTAAGATTTATCATGGTTGCTTTCTAACCAATAATAAAAGAAAAACATCCGTTCATAAAATTGGACAAGGACACCATTCCTGACAGATCTGCCTTTGTTAGTCAGACCGCTTCTTCAAGTGTTATGGTTAGTCATACTGTGACTGCTCTTCTCATGTATCAACACTCGTCAAGGCCGCCATATTTTAATTGTTGTAACCACCGCGTTAACGCTCAACACTCTTCCCACCTGCTGGTGTAATTCATTCATCCGCTATCAGCGTTTTGGGATCCCATAGGAAGGGGCAGAGGATCCTCAGAGGTGGACTGCTGGAACATTCGCCAAAGGCTTATCTTAGATTCTGGCTTGCAATCTCCGGGAATCAACCAATTAAGGCTTTATACAGAGAAACCAGCAATAAGATCCTCTTCATTTTTATCGCCCACCATTATCATGTTTTCATCCCCGTCCTTTCTTAAGAGGTAAACAGAAGTAATTTCATCTCTACCACTCAAAATATTTAGCCCCACATCCTTCTTCTCCGGTAAGCGTTTGTCACTTTGTTGTGGCACATCCTTTCTTTTGATTCTTCAAAAACCGCCGTTATCGTCATTTCTGCTATACCGAAAGCTTTCCGCATCTTTCTTTATAAAGAGCTTCATTAATTTCAGCCCATAAGTTCTTCCTGCGATGTTGAGACAAAACCTTCAGGTCTTTATACTATCGATGCCAATTCACCATTTTTGTGCAACAGAGCCGCCCTACCAACGCCAACTGACCCGGTTTTCCTGGCCCGGATGAATGATCAACATGCTTCTTTGCATCCTGGTGGTTCGCGGATTTTTCCTCCGTAAATACCTTTACCCGCTGCATATCTTCGGCGTAACGTTGCCAACGCAAGATCTACATCTCTGGTTGTTCTCTTTGCTGATGTAAACAATGACCTCATTCATCGACCAATCGCTGGTTTTTGCGCCATATTCTTTCTGGCGCCTGTAATGGTGTTGCATCCACTGCTCATCTGGCGCTATCAGCGGTGTGTTGAGGCTGCGTTTATCTGAAGAAGAATTTGTCGGCATTATAGCGAGGCACCTTCCGGCCCACCTGGCCGACATGTTCGTCAGGTGGCTATCCACCGAACACGCAGCGATCAATGCTTTCACCGCGAGCATACGCCTTTGAGGGAGCAAAGTCAAAACCACGGCAATTGATAAACTGTTGGGCAGAAATCACCTGCGTCGCAAAATCCCCAACCGTGTTAATCTGCTTTGACACCGCATCAACAACGCCACCAGCAATAACGAACTGCATCTTCAACGCTGATCCTGCTACGTTATCTTCTTCATAAAATCGCAATATAGTAATCCACCTTCCATTGCTCACTTTATAGAGATTTTGCAGCGCCATTTTCCTGATCAATCGGCAATATTTCGACTGCTCACGTCGTAGTTTCGATCCCCATTTCCACAAATGATCTGCCAGATTGTTTTGTCTTCGCTCAAGATCACAACTGAAACAAGCTCATACTGGCGAAAATTCATACGGCAGCAGACCCATTGCATACCAGTTCAATGAAACACGACTCATGTAAGCCATTCTTCAAACTACATCCTTAATCATTTATACATAGTCATAAGTTCAAGAAGAGACTTCAACCTTCCATTTCATTCAATTAATAAACTCCAGACTTAATAGTTATATACAACATGGGTGATTATCAGAATTAAAAAATTTGCAATCTTATAAAAGATTATAAACATAAGATATTTTAACACTTCATCTTTAAAACTACAAATAAAGTATCTTCAATTCGTTAATAAATAGAAGGTTAATCAGACAGAATCCACCGTTGGAACAAGAATTTTGCCCAGATGAATCACCCGGGTTTTATAGCGGCACCAACGGAGAGCAGAACTCGTATTCGGGATGAGGGTTTATACCCCTCTGCAAACCATCATGTTGTTATTACTTTCATCTTCAATATACCTGTAGACTCATTATTCAAGATCAACACCGCCAAGAAATTGCTTAAGGCCAGAAATTATAATCTTACCATCATAGCCACCCAACCAATACAGAATATGATATTCGCAATACCACATCATTCACTGGAAATTAAGCCATTTAATCAATTTCTTCGCTGATCCCTTCAACCATTTATTTTTAGCGTAAACAATCGCGTTCAACATTTATAAATAGAACACAACACATAATGTAGGGTTCGTAAAGAATTTTAAACGGCAATAAAACTGCAAAAATATTAATACCTACTTTCACGGACAATCCGCCAGAGTTGGATCTGTAATTTTATCTGCTTTATCTTTAACAGATTTCCATCAATATTTGACCACCGCACCTTCATTGGTTCAAACAATTAGTAAATGAATTAATGGCAACAGCTGGTTTGAATACCTGATTTTTAATATCGCAATCATTAACATACCCGGCGTCGCCCATCACGATTTTCTGACGCGACTCAGTTACCTAATCAATATTAAACAACAAAGAATGATCACAAAAATAACTTTATGGTCATGACCAATAACATCACCTTCTCCATGACTCAGGTTATCCGCTTTTGCATACCACATCTTGATGAAGACCTTCAAAAACATTTCTTCATAAAGATCAATTTGTCATTCATCTCATCACCATATTCGCATCGCGAATCACCAGTATGCGTGAGACAGGGGATACTATCAGCAATGAACAGATTTCTCATACAACGTATTCATATAACCAAAATAACGGCGTCTTTTTTCTTATTAATCAAATGCACATAAATAGCATAGATTTACATGGGCGTATTTTACACTTTCTGACCTACTGGCATTCCGGTGACCTTCTCTTAGCTTTGCCGATAGCCGGAATTGCCTTCCCACGTTTGATGTTTATAAATATATACAAAGATTTTTGCACCATTTTGTTAAGATCCATCTTATCAAATCATATCCCTAAAATCTTCTAAATCACTTTTGACCAATCAAATCTTGTTCAGAGACTTCAATCATATGATCTTTGCGAGATATTCATATTTCGATATCACCGGATTTCTCATATTTGATAATATTTATTGTAACCACACACTATTTCTGACCAGTTCAATAAAATATAAAATTCGTTACTAAATGAATTTTTTAACAACATTATTAATCTCCTGTCATCAAAATATACTGATTTTTCTTATTTAGATGCCTTGTGTTTCACTCCTAAAGAAAAAATATTCATAAGACTTCATCATAAGCCATGCTAATGAAATCTCCAACCAAACTGTTTGTAGTTGTGTCCAACAATGCACTTTTGTTGTTGTTGTATGTTCGTCATTCGTCATTTTCCTCTTCAATGATTCAAATTAACATCATCTTCTAATGCCAAGATTTCATCTGGACCTGTTCATCATCAAAATTTCTCCGTCAATTAATTGCACCACAATCATTTTGTTGTTCTCCATTGCTTTATTAAACACTTTCTTCTAATTTGACATTTGTCACGATATCTTCAAATTTACTTTCAAGTAAGTAACGGTTCATTACCTTTTTGATTCAACCATTCAAATTTTTCTTTTGTATTAACACCAGAAATTTATAACTAATGATATCTTCCACCAATCAAAGCTGGATACTCATTTTTACCGCCATTGCAGTTCTCCACAAATTTCGTTCTTCTTAAGGGCCACTTCTCCAAAGAATCACTTCTTTTGATAATTGGCAGCATTTCATCATGATGTTGGTTTTATAGTCTTCAATATGTTTTCTTTCAATGATCTTTTAGATGTCTTTCATCTTCATTCGCCCATGATCATTTTCTTTTTTTTAAGACAATTCCGCCTTCGCCTTTCTTTTTCAAATACGTACTTTACTATCATTTTCTTATAAGTCTTCTTTACAGTGCCATTCTGTCTTCGCTTCATTACCACCTTCCTAATTGTTCTTCTGTAATATTAGTCAACCACTATTGGCCTTCAACAACGTTTCAATTTTCAATGAATAAGACTTCCATCTTCCATTCCGACAGCTTCAAGAGAACACATTTTCTCCAGCTATTAGACCATCATAAACTCCTCCTGCTAAATTATCGTTTCATCTTGGAGGCTTTTCACCTGATTTTACTTCTGCATCTTCATCAACTTTGCGATATTTTCCAAAGGTTTCTATCTCCATAATACTGTAATCATAACAACTATCAGATTTAAAAATTATAGACTTTCAACCATTTGACGTTGTCGCACCACCAAGTTCTTCACGCTTTTAACTAATATCTGCAGAAGATCTCTACATTTTCATCAGATGTCTTTCTTTATTACTTTCAAAACACGGGCTGCGTTCTTAGCGACACCAAAATCTTTCCTCGTTTGTCATTCATAATCTTCCTTTCAGCTTTGATAATCAATTCATGCTCTCTATCACTTGCAATCCATGCTATTTAAGTTTTCTTCTGTTAATCCAACCAGACACCTCCTTAGTTTTCTTATTCCTTCAGAACACCTTCAACAATCAAGATAATTTATTTCATCCTTTATTCAAATTTCTCGACCATCACCTCTGCGCCTTTACCCATATTTCTTTGCCAGCTTCCCAACCTTCACGACCAGTGTATGAGTTTTTTGCGGTTAGTATATCGATGCGTTTGGCTCAAACTTTGTGGAGAACGGTAGAGCAGTTGCTGACATCGTAAGACCTGCAGGATTTTCTGAAATTAATCTTTATTTAGGAGACATTAATTAATTAACTTTTTTTATAACCAGACTGTTCAATTTAGTGCTCAAAACATTGCACAATTAATTAACGATGTGATGAAAACATCAAGTCACACCATCAATTTTCTTTTTTAATCTTAATCGCTTAATCAAGCATTGATCACGTCGCCGTTTCTCAACCAGCATAACAGGTCAGTCGCGCTGGATGGCGTGAAAGCATCGAGGATTGCCGGGGCACCGATAAAGGCGTTTTGTTAACTTTTGGCGAACAAGCCAGCGAGGCAGTATTGGCTGGCATCGTCCATCCTTATTAATCAAACAAAGAGCAGAGGCGTTGCCAAACAGGATACCAGAGAAGGGCAAAGACAGGGTTTTTAAAAAAGTGGTGAGGTCAAATCGCTAACAGCCCGGCAGCGCGAGCCAGCAATATATTCCGTGGTTAAAGCAGAGGTCATCCGGCAGCGGTTTAGACGGCCACCCAGCCGACAACCTCTCCAGCGCAGGCGGCAGGCCATTGCGGTTGCGATATGAAACTTTGCGCACACCAGTTCCCAGAGGCGTAGCGCATATCCTGCAACCTGCCTTTGGTGTGACCAACAAGCCAGCCCAACAGGCTGATATCCATTTTTCCTGAGGTTAACCATGATGGTGCCCAAATTTCCTCATTCGTAAATCATTGTAATGCATTTATAAACCCTCCATACTTAATAATCGCTTTTCCATTAAGTTTTGCGGGATAACTGTCCAAAATCTGTGTCACTTTGTCCTGCATGGTTTGGTTTTATCCTGACTGTAAGTCTTTATGTGTTACTTTGACAAGTAATATGAGAGCCAGCATTAATAATCATAATAAGTAGGAAGCATAACCTAACGCGTTATATTTTTACATAAAGTAATATTCAAATTTTCATGTATATATTTAGAGATTACAGATATATAAGAGATCGATATCATATATAATTAAGAACCTTACGCGTAACAGCGAAGAAAGGAGCAACACCCGGAGAAAGTCGGAATTAAAGGGGATGTTGTTAAGCACAGGTTAAGCTGGTTACGCAGGCTGCAGATGACGCGGTTCCCAGCGTGGCCAGGCAATTACCTACAAAGGTCACGGGATAACAAGAAAGGAACGCTCATTCGTTGTAGCTACCGTTAGGCGCACGCAGTCCTGTTGCCATGATCTGGAGGGCCGAAGGCCGCAGTTTAGTGGTTGCTGTGTTGTGCCCCTCAAGATTCCACCTTCAGCCGTTATTAAAGAAAGAGCCAGAGGCAGACTGTTCAACACAGCCCTCATATTTTCTGTATCATAAACTGCATCAATTAAAGGACTGCACATATTTACTCGCTTACTCATACTCACAGAGAGGTCGGTGTGGTCAGAGGGGCGGGGAGGTGCTTTTCGCTCAAGGACTCCAGATTCAGTCAGCTTGTGCTTATATAAAATCACTCTTCCAAGGGGATGATTCAGTGTATGGGGTGTCTTTGTTAATTGGTACAGATTAGATAAAGGAACACTGCCTGTCCAACCTCCATGGGCCTCAGGCCAAACCTGCAGTCATGAGGCATGGTTCAGGGACCATGTGAGAAAGGCTATGCCAGCACCCCGATGTTGTTTTCCAGCAGCACAGTGGGGCCGCACACATGCCACCACTAAGGAACATGGAGTACAGATCAGACAGTCCCACAGAGAAAGGAAAGAAAGACCAGCGAGATGTGGAGGCCTATCCCGCCTATAGCGAGGGGAAGACTCTGTCCGTAGGAGAAGCTCGGAGAATCAAATGTAGACCATGATGGCCAAGGGAGAACAAATTGATGCCTGTGGCTGACAGCTATCAGACATCAAAGCTTGTCTGCCATGGCCAAAGTGAGAGGATGGATGGCAAGGATTTACCCATGTCATACAGGGACCAAATGCTTATTCAGCATTCAACAGCAGACCTTCAACCAGACAATGGAGTAAATAACCTTCATCAGTATCACCCTATCGGCCAAGAAGGTGATAGCACCGACTGGCAAAGGGTAAAGGAAGAAGAAGAAGAAGATAACCTTAGACAACCGTGAGGTAAATGGCGGAGTAAAGAAGTGCGATATATCACATCAGCGTTTCCTCAACAGCAGCAATTAGGGATATCGCCGTTAACGGTCCGGGTAGCGGCATGAACAATAAAGCCAAGGTCACAATGCCCGTTACAATGGTTTCTACATGACGGCTGGGCGAGTGCCTGCGGAACTGCTGTGGCGGCAACAGCGTTAACATCCGTAGCAATACAGGAAGTGATCCCCGAGAACAGCCTTTGACCGTTATCCGCGTTGCATGTAGCCAGAAGAAGCAACAGCGATGGCGGATGTGGCTATAGAGAACTGGCGATAGCGTGACGGATGCGAGAGGGAGCAACGCCAGGATATGCTGGAGCAGCGAGCAAACGCACCACAGGGGGCTAATGCGATTTTGCAGCGGCAGTCATACGCAGGCGTGAGCTTCGCCAGCGATAAGCCAGAACAGCGGTAATGCCAACAGGGACCAACAGCAGGTTGAGCGCACTCGTTGCCGCAGACATCACCAACAAAGGCGGCATCAGACGGCAGCACCTCTTTATGTCAAAGAGAGTAGCGTACCATGGAGTCGGCAGAGGAGCACCTGAATCACTTTGTTTGCCGCGATTAAAGGTGAGCCAGCGAGCTTTCCACAACCTGCCCAGCACAGCCAGCGTTACGGCTTTAGCAACCGAGGATGGTTGCAGCGCAATGGCGGCAATGAAGTGCGCACTGCAGCAAAGAGAACGGCACCACCAGCGATGGGGGCGGGCGTCCACACCAGCAGAAACCGTAATTCAGATCACGCAGCCTGCGCCAGCGTTACCGGTTACCCTCGCCAGCGATAAAGTGCAGCGAGTTTTGCCGTTGGGGTAGCACTGATGTGATTAGCCCCGTCCGGTGAGGACCAGAGGCGTTTACACCTCAAAGACCTGCAGCAGGATTGAAAATTTATCTCAGCGAAGATAATTGGTTTCAGCCTGTTACTTAAGCTGGGGCGACACCAACCGCTGTGGCACCAAAATAAAGGCACCAATTTCGGGCCAACATCGCTTTTTACGACAGGGCTATCAACCGCGATTACATCACTGGCTACAGCTTCCATCGACAAAGTTTAAAATAGTGCTTAGTCAAGAATAACATGCACGAGGCGTGCCACCAGACGGGTTGTAAAACGAAGCAGTTTACAAAATTTTAGGCGTTTATCGCAATAAAGGTATTATTATGATGGTCTGCATCCTTTTTTAATCAGCAAGAGGTCAGAAAGAACAGAGAAGCAATAAAGAAGTGGGCGTTAGCGTTATCTACGCGACATGAGAAGCCCGCACACCACGCAGGATTGTAGTATGGCAGCGGTTAGTAGAGTCTTCGCAGCAGTGCAGGCCTTCTGGTAGCAGCAGGAATCATGGCTACCTATTTCAGTTGTACGCACCCTGCTCAGGCTACCGCAGAGGTAGCATTTAGCAGAACACGCGCAGGGTCAAGGCACCAGTTTTAGATAAAAAAAATAAAACCTGTAACCTGCCGGAGGGTGTGGACTGCGCGACCTTTCAGCCTGCATACAGCCCCGCATTTATTTTCCTTTGTCGTTAACGGTGAAGGTGCCCAGATTGTCGTGACTAAAAATCATTAATAATAAGAAATCAAAGAATGTAATAGATTATTTTTCCTGCCATTGTTTTTCCTATGATGCTGTCTGCAACCGGTGTCACTAATAAAAAGGCACTTTAATGGATTTAACCGCAGTGTCCTTATGTGTCAGGCCTATGTTAATTTATTTCAACATGAATAATTTAACAGTAGAGAAGTGAACCAGAATGAACAGGGTTTCTACATAAAGTAACACATCGGGAAGCACACAAAGACTGGCTGTTTCCTTTGTAGGAACTTGTCTCAGCCATCAGACTCATTCAATTCCCTTTTCAGCACACAGACTAATAATTAGTATCCCAGTCATAGATATTACACACCATCAAACTGCCCAGCTTAGCTCACAGAAAGGGACTTATAATCTGTTTACAGCCTGCTTTGAATAAAAAGAATGTACTTATTATTAAGGTACAAATTTTTAAGCACTTTAAGGCCGCCATAGTATCTGTTGATTTATAACCACACCTATAGAAGGTCCTTGTTGAGAACTCCAGTGAGCATTATTTGAAGACTTGCTGAGCCTATACAGTGCAGGATTCTCTGCCTGGGTCACAGAAAACTTAGTTGGATGGCCTGCAGCATTGAGCAATTGTAAGAATGAAGCACTAGCAAAGGGTAAGCCAGCACGGTCACATCCTGGAGTCTAGCCTCTGGACTTTGATCATTCTGAAGATTTGACTATACTCTTAAAGCTCATGACAATGGGAGAATTTTGATGACTTCCATTAAAGATAATCGTGGGAGATCTCGAGACCATGATGCATAGCATCATGAGGTGACCTTGAGATTTTGCCAACGTTGACCAACGAGTGGCACCATGACAGCGAAGACTGCATGCCCAAGACAAACCCAACACTTCACAGCCAGATATCATCAGCACGGCCATTCAACAAAGCCAAAACTCATCATCTTTACCACGGACGCCAAATTTTGAGATTTTGCGTGCCTGTTTATATTATTGTATAATTCGTCGTCAGCATGATGACAAAGCCGCGTAGTGCCTGAAAGGCGGGGGAACGGATCGCAGCGAGTACACCTTTATACGCGGATTAAGACCATTCTCTTTTTATGTCAGGGATGAAATTTTCAGTTTTTCACCAGACATACCCGTGGATGTGGTGACCACGAAGGTTGAGCCCACGACCTTTATGCCCAGAGTCAACGCCAGACATACCAGCGGCGTGGTCACTGAATTTCTCGTGAGAATTAATCAGGCCTGTTATATTTTTACATGAAAAACTTCAAAACCAGATTAATTAATTTCATAACGGATGTAAACAAGTAACCTGAATACCCACAGATTACCAAATCGTTTCCATAACCAGTATTATCCAGACCCACCGAGGGCATAGTCCTCAAACTGGATACTTTGTCATATACAAATGAGGAAAAATTCAAAAAAATTAATAATCAGTATTTAGAAAGTCGAAATGTCAATTTATATGGAACCTCATGGAAGCAAAGATGACATATAAACTACAACACCGTAACAGAAGGCACAACCCAGCCGAACAAAGTCTGGCAAAGTCAATGGAAGTCGCGCGTCACTGACAGCTAAAGTTCACCTGGATAACCTGCTGTGGATTGAAACCTGATGGGCATATTCAGTTCAATCTCACAGCGAGGGGATTGACCCACCACTCTCATATAAGCTAACAGATAAAATCAAACAATAATAATGCTTCATAAACCTCAAACACAAGTCCACGCCACGTGAACCAACAAAGGTTACTGCTGGATTGGACGTATCCCTACGCGTTGCCGCTCAATGGTGATCGCCAGCTTCATCGGTAAAATTTACACCGTGTTATCTTCGGCGATAAAACGATATGGCCCCACGAATAAAGGTGGCACTGGGTTATCAAACCCGAAGATAAGCGAACACCGACGGTGAGGAGGCTTTTCTCAGGTTTCATTTGACACCAACAACAAACTGGCGATCAGCAGAAGAAGCGTTGCACCCGCAGCCACACGCAGACAGGCACAACAATTTGCGGCAGCTTAATAAGGCCTGTCAGCATGCCATTTATTGGGAAGATTTAGTGGGATTGTGTCTCCTCTTCTATTCGATTTTACATCTATCCGCGTAATGTAGAATTTAAAAATAAAGGAAAGAAATAACACGCCCACCATACAGCTTCAACGGTACTTATTTCAACTACAACCAAAGCTGAATTATAATGGTGCTGATTTATTTAGAGATTGACCCACACAAGAAAGTTGAAGATTTTGTTGCAGCATTAATTATTTTCACCCTCCACTTACCGGTGAGGTTCCATGGATATCTTCTCAGTTTTTGTAGTAAATTTAACCTTGGGTCTTCATTGTTATCATGGTTTTAGTTTGCGCTTATTGGCATTTTGCTTAAATTACATGAGCTAAATAAAGTAGCAAGTCTGGTTACTACTTCTTTGTGCAGCCCTTAATATACGAGGACTGCTCAGCCTGATGTTGCCACCATTTGATTTTTATACTGTAAATCAGTTGGTTTATTCAAAAAGGCTTGCCTGCGGGCACCATTACCGGCGATATATCAGTTACCCTGACTTCGGACTCAGTAGATGACGGTGCCTTGTTGTAGCTTTTTATTTTCGTTAACGATGTATGCTTCACCGCAGCGCCCATATGCCAAGTTTTTTGCACATACCAACAACGAATGGCAGATTTGTGTGTTCAGCACAGGCCAGCAGCTCATACCGGATGTGAAGACTTTTCCTTTGCCAATAACGTCATCAAAGATATCAAAGATCCACACAACCGGGCTACAATCAGCAAGACACTATATTTGTATTGGCGTGGGGGTTTCATGAGCCTGTTTTTCAATTTCAAAAAACCATATTTTTCTTCTTCCAGTCTGTGGTGGTTGTTATTGATTTTATCCAGTATCGAGGCTGTTGTTGAATGTAGTCCTGACCTCGATTTGCTCAAATCAACTTTCTCGCTGATTCAGTGATAATCTTGCATATGCATGGTATTTTATACCTTCATTGAGTTTCTTAATTTTTTGTTTCACATGATTTTCTCACATATTTCATCTATTTTTTGCCAACTATTTTGTTTGCTGTTTGTTAAAATTTTGAGGCAATCCGTTTAATAAAGGAGCTAAAGCATAAAGTAAGAAACATTTTACCATTAAACCAAGTCCAAGTTCCTCCCACACTTTACCCGTTTTGCGCTCATTCTTTGAGGAATTGTAACCAATTATCACCCTGCACAGGCCTTTACTTTGGTAACATCCTGCTATGTAAATCTCAAAAATAATAATTAGTAACCTTGTAGCAGGCCGAAAGCACATTGCAGCCCTGCTCTCACTACAGAGGCCTCACTTCAATAAATAAAAATCGATTCCTTGAGGGTTTTAGAACTCATAATCCCACCTCATTAATGGATGAAATCTCCTTGAATAATAATCATTTTTTATGTTTAGTTTCCATTTTAGTATTTCCATTTGGTTGTGCTGAATCATGTTTTATGACAGTCAATTATTAGCTTAGTGTCATATTAGTTGCTGCAACTTGACTGCAACATTGTTACATCTCGTTTAGCTACTTAGTCATTGAACATATCTCATTAAATGTATTTCGTTCATAACAGTATTTGTTTGTATACCAGCCATATTTGGTAATTCTGTATTCGGACCCCAACCTAAGTTATTGTAGTTATCATAGACCTCCACAACGGCTGACTCCCTGTTCGTGAGATCCGGACGCAAGCAGGGTGAAGTCCGGTAGATAGAGCAACTATACCTGTTTAAAATTTATTAATAAAATAAACGAAGGAGCACTTTCAATACCACAACTTTACTCTTAATTTTTGCCAGTCTCATGTACTTATTACTTTGTCATTTATAGCTCATGAATATTGGAAGGTCACGGATACTTCGATACTTTCACAAGCACTTTTCATTGTTGCATAATGCTTACGCGACCTGACCAACACTTTCGTTTTTTTATTAGTATTATTGTCATTACCTGAATTTCGTTTTCAGCACTCGCTTAGCTACTTTAAGGCATCAGTCTGTGTATTTTGTTTATATCATTAATATTGTTCGCGCTATATGCCGAGTCATCCTTAACGGAGTCATCTTGATAAGTAATTTCTCTTGTTCAATTTTCCCCAGAAACCGTATCTTTAATTTGTCACTTAGAACACCCCCAGTAGCCAATTTAGAGGATAGCCAACCAGAGAGAGCCAGATTAGCGTAGACAACTCTTCTCCTTTGAGTTCTCGCTACCAACACACCTCTGTGTTAAAGGCTTTTCTCAATAACTGTAGTTAGGTGGCAAGCGTATAATAATCATAACGTCGCATGTAGATTTCTTGTACCTGGGAATCACCAGTCTTTGTGGCTTTTTCAGCAGTTCAATTTTAGAGTAGGATTCGCTCATGTTAATTACTCTTTGGTTTAATTTTCAACATCGCTTAAAGCTTTCAGAATTTTGCTAATCAGAGAGCTTCTCCATCATTTTCTTCGTCAAGTGATACGACATCAGCAATGACCTGTTCGCCTTGTGATTTAATCGTGAATATCTCCAGGCTAATTCATTCTTCTATTTTGTGATAAATTACCGGGGTTGCCAGTGAGTTGCCTAACAGTAATAATGCTTAATAATGGTCTTTAAACTTCACTTTAGAATTTCACCTTTGTGAGCAACAAAGGTGATATTAACTCATATAATCATAGCGAAATCTTTTTCAATTTTCATTAGATGGTGATGCTAATGATTCATAGACGTTCGCTAACAACGCTTTATCATCAACCATCGCCATTGAAGTTTCTGGCAGCCACAGATGAAGAAAGATCAAAGCGCTAAACCGCAAGCAATGAGAATGATAGGACGAACGGTGGAGTTGATCAAATATTGCGATATGCAACTCAACCAAGTCAATTTATATTAAAAAATATAATCAATCAACAAGATTATTAGTAAACTGCACACGCGAATAAAGCGCTGGGTAGAGTCAACTATCTTTAACTTATATGACCTGCTGAAACATGTTGTTCGCTTGCTGAAGAAAATGGCGTTCGAATCAATAATTACAGAACAATCATGCCAAGAAATGTTGCTAATAACTAAACGTTATTTTTCTGACAGCCAGAGGAAATGGAAGACTGCCAGGCATGGAAAATTTCACCAGACTGACATCAATAAAGAACAAAGAAATACCGCAAGCTTTCATCCATTAACAAGTTTATCTTGCCAGAGGAGGCATTTTTCCAGCTGAAAATACGATCAAGGTGACCAAACCATGGCAGGCACCAGAGTAACCGTTAAGGCTTATTAGATTAATCATCATTGCACAGCGCAGCAGAATGGAGAAAGAAGGTCGCTGCGCCCAGATACTTACCTTCATTCATATTCAGAAGACCGCGAGAAGGTTCACCTTTGACCAGATCATCGCATCTTATTAAGAAAAGAAAGCGCAGGCGATTTGCAAATCCTGATATTGGCAAATGATAATAAGCGACGACCAAAGTTCCGGATATTTCACTGGAGAAGATGACTGGAAAAAGCACCATGATTCAGCGAAAGTAAAGGCGTTACTCACATAACCTGGCGAGGCCACTACGCGCCAGCGGGCATTTTTTGCTCATATTTTCAATTTCATCCACACCCGCTAACAATATTTTATTTCGGCGAAAGCAATTATGCCTTAATAAAATTTCTCCATTTGCGTACCTGATTTTCACGGATGACATTTTGGTCGACACCGCGACATATTCTGGCTATGGGATGGTATTTTAGGTTTTTCAACGTCATCGGTACCAGCAGCGGCATCCCGGCGGGAGCCAATGCTGACCGGCTGGAGCAAGGTTCAGCGATAATGTGAAGATCACGCCCGGCGGACACCAAAAGAAAAACTTGTGCTGGCAAGATATCACCGCCTGTCAGGAATGCAATTTCACTTTCTTATCATTTTACGCCAGCCTCATCTGCAAGAGCCTGCCGAGGACATTGTATGTAATGTCAACAGCACATTATTAAAGCCACAGCGTTTCAGGGCAGGATCTTAACTGAAATTACACCGGAACGTTTACCAGCATCATTCTTCTTTATAGCTAATACTTTCAATGCCACTGACTCACTACTCGTCCTGGTGACGCTTAAAGGGAGTTCGCGCGATTCTTAGCGTTCAGTCAATGTGAATACCATGCTGTCATTTCAATTTTGCGACCATCAGGTCTGGCGACATTTTTACACGGCACTTTCAGCGTTCGGATTTTTAATTACCGCAATAACAAATATATGGCCCCAGAAACGTCCGGCATGTGGTAATGAAATTCAGCTCAAGAAATCAGACCATCTGTAGGTAGACCACTTTACAGCCAAAAACAACTTATAGTCCTCAAATCAATTTTTCTAATGCTGCTATGTGTCGATAAAAAATCAAAAAATTAGATTAATTGTAGTAACAGAAAAGAATTTAGAGTCAAAATAATAAATCTTTAATAAAGGAATCATGGAGAAGCAAAGACAGGATATGTTCCAGGTAGGGCCTACCACAGGCACAACCCGGAAATGGTCAGTTCATGGCAGCCAGTTGAAGCTGCGCGTCGTCAGATACAAAGTCACCTCGGATAAAACTTAAATGATGGTGGGATTTAACGGATGTGGTATAGCCGGTTCAAAATTTAATTATATGGATTAACCACTACCCTCGCAGGGCGATGGGAGATAGTAAATCAACACAATACGTACACAGCCCATGACAACTTCCACAAGCTCACGCTATTAAGCAGGGAACCCGTTAATATTATAATTGTGCTGGTTGAGTGTCTTCGTTGCAGGCGTCGGCTTCCACGACGCGGGCCATTTTAAAACTTAATGGCAAGTCTTCCCCGCGACAAATCAGATAAAGCCTTGCCACAATACATCGGTTGTACCTGAAGATAAGCGAATAATGATTTAGTGATAGAGAAGCGTCTTCCTCTTTAGCGTCGTTACTGGCACTTCTACGCCAGATGGATTGTCAGACCAAGACTCATAACACAAAACGGCTTTGTTAACGTAAAGCGAAGGCGTCAGATAAGGCATCAACGATGGCACCACAGCCAGTTCAGTAGTGGCCTGGGTTAGCTGGTGAGGACGAACGGGAGTGTTCTCCGTTATTCCATTTCGTTATCCAGCCTGCTGCCAGAACAAAATATGAAAGAAAGAAATGATTAACCTGCCCGCGTTGTTCGTAATGCATTTTGTCGCCACCTATGTCCTGCCGGAAACGGTACTTGCAGACGATTTGGTCAGAGACGACCTTGCCACGCTGGGGATTTGCGAGAACCGATTACTCACCTTCCACCGCCGCGATACCCCCACGATTTTCCATTTTTGTAACCAGTTTCGGCTCCACGTTACTGCGGTTTTGGCTTAAACAATGGCAAAGAAACAAACGGCATGAGCCAACAGGAAAGCCTGAAGGCTACCAGCCTTTCAGGTGTGTTCTGAAGACGAGCGAAGGTACATTAAGCCTACGCCTGATGCTGCTATTCATCATTTTATAGCCGTGTTCCGGCTTTGGTTTTTTTAAAAATTTTTTCTGGCGGGCACTGGCTATCCCGTGCGGAGAGATTTGCATAACCTGCATCTCCTTCGACTGGCAGATTGTGCCTTGTTATGTTTGTTATTTTTAATAATATGTTTCACGGCCCCGCAGGCGTCGTTTTGTTTCTTCACCAGTTCGGCAATGGGTGCAGGATTGTGTATTCAAAGATGAAGCGACAGCCTGGCTGGATGGAAGATCTCTTGTTAAATGAAACAACTACCTTGCGGATATCAAAGATCCTGAATAAGTTGTTTGGGTTAACAACTCATGAGACATCAGATATTGAGCGAAACAGGTTTTCAAGAGTCTTTTCTTTTCCATCTCTAAAAAGATCATATTTTCTCTCATTTGGTACATATTGATTTTAGTTCATAATTAAAGCTTGCTGTTGATTTAACCCAATCACTCATATTTCAATCGTTCTTTCAAGCTGATGTTAGAGAGGTAATCATAATACGCGTATTTTATCGTTATTATTTTGAATTTTTCTTCTGCGTATATGACTTTCCTCCGGCATTTTCAGTAATTATTTTTTGCATAAAGAACAATTTTTGCTTAAGCTGTTTGTGGTGTCTTTTGATAAGAATCAAGTTTGAATAATATTAAAGCATAAGTTAGCGAACACTTTTTCATTAACTTTGTCCAAAAGTTCTCAATACTTTCTTTACCTCTTCTTCTTGTGCCTGTCTTTTGAGAATTAAATCATTCACCAAGGTTTAGGCATTTATTTTGTAACATTCGGCAATCTTTGGCATCCGGCAATTTGCATGACATGGAAAGAGTAATAAAGAATATATTGGTTTTCCCAAGCCTTTGCCTTTACAAGATAAATTGCTTTCTACGAATAAAAACGACATTTATGGAGTTTAATTACAGCCACCTCTCATTGAGATAGCAAAATTTCCTTGAATGGTTAACTTTTTGTCTGCGCTCATTTTATTTCATCGAGTTTTCAAACATATGTCGCTGACAGCATCATTGATAGCTATGTCATATTGCATTTCATACAAATCTTGACCATAAATATCATTAGCATCTTGCCAGCGCCATTACGTCGCTATACATTCGCCAGTACCACCCATTTTGTGGCATTTCACCTTGCACTACCGACTCTGCATTCGTAATTAACTACAACTGTTGGTTGTATAGATACAGGGACCCACCGGCTGACTTCACCGTGACCTGATTTTAGGGTGATGGTCTGCATGAGTTGCCTGAAAACGTTTTGCCTTCATTAGC
Organism: Pinus albicaulis; assembly: GCA_034641835.2. NCBI lineage: Eukaryota > Viridiplantae > Streptophyta > Pinopsida > Pinales > Pinaceae > Pinus > Pinus albicaulis. Next base: position 601,050,928 of record CM076573.1, read on the forward strand.
TGCACAAACGGTATACCTTCATATCACAACTTTACCGCGAATTTTGCCAGTCTCATGCAATGGCTATTTGGTTTATTGCTCATGAATATTTACGTTACGCTGGTTAACAGCACTTTCTGGTAAAAGAATATTTCATTTATTGTGCGATGTCATAGTGTTTATCTTTGGTTTGTACGTTGTTTGTAATCATCGCCATTGCATCTGAACTTCACTTTAGCAAGCACTGCCAGCTTATTTTAAGAGAACGTTCAGTATTGAACACTATTGGACATTGCCTACACTTGGTGTTTGTTTACATCTTAAATGAGTCATCTTTGATAGCAATTCTTCAATCAATTTTCCTGAAACCTCAGCAGATTTTGACTTCAGTTTGCCTGAAATTTCACCCCCCATAACTTATAGAGAAGCAACAGAGAGAGTTGGGACGAGTGCACTTCTTCCGGTTTTTTCACCAACCACAACTGGGTTAAAGGCTTTTCTGTCTCAGGTAGAAGGCGAAAGGATACACCAGCATGGCAGACGGGAGACACCTTCGCAGAGAATGGCGTACGCTATCAGCGCTGGCGAAGTTCACTGGAGACCGCTGGATAAACTGCCAGCGTAGCATCGAAGGTCAGCCAGCATATTATCGACGCAGAACAATTATCTTGACAAAACTGGTTGTAATAGCTCTTATGAGCAGACTTCCTTTGCACACCAGGTTGGCGCCAAACAGCAGACAGGGTTAAAGCCCTTGAGGCTGGAGCCCCAAACCCATATGCTGGAGCCTTTGGTTATAGGGCGTCATCGCCAGCGTTGAGCCCCAGTTCCAGCAGGAAGCCAGCGTTGCCAATAAAAGCTCATGGATTAAGACGGCGGCCTCAACGAAGAGATTCTGACGATTTCACCAAAGATGACGAAGTCCGTTGCCCCATTAACAGCATTGACCAGCCACTATCGGCGTTCAATTAAAGTGACCCATCCTGCAACAACACTGGTGAAATACGATCTCACACCTTCGGTATTTCCAACATAGCAAAATACAGCTCACACTTTCGCCGTCGAGCGACTCATAAAAACAGTCACCCTTCATATTTTGTTTAAAGAAGGTCAAACATTTTTAACCAGCAACATGTCATTATAGTGAAGAAACAAAAAGTCAACAATAATTTAACTCTATAGATCATTACTACCGCAATCGTTAAAACCCTTTATTTTCAAAATTAATAAATCATACACAAATCAGGCTACCGACCAGAATGGATTTTTGAATAACAGCATATCAATTTCATTTACTTTGTTATTTATTCTGAACCAGAACAAGATGCCCTGATCTTGCCAGTTCAATTTCATCATCGGCAACCTGCTGGCGTTTTTCTCCAGCGATTTCAGGTCAATCTTCATCCCCGCATCCGCAAAGATAAAGCCTTCGGCCTGTGGTCGAAACTCAATATCAATCAACATCACCCAGACCAAGAGAAATTCACCGCCATAATAAGTAATAGAACTTTTGATGCGATCCGGTCAATGACCAATGTCAAACAGCGCCCACCGCTTCTTTCCTTTTATATTAATAGCATCCGATATTCAAGACAAAGGCATTTACCAGGAAACATTTTCTTTAATAAATATCTTTGGATTTTCAAAATATCTGAAATGCGACAAAATATATTGATAACATTTGGTTTTTAACAAATTATTATTATTTCATAATATCTTTGTTTGTTAAAATATTATTATTTAATAATAATTTTTGATTATTAAATATTTATTATTTAATAAATATCTTGATTACCAGCGATTAATATTTATTTGCATTGTTAATGCTTAATTTTATTAATAAAACAGTTAGTTTAGTATTGCGATATATATATAGCTAATACATTCATTATATTTAGTGAATTATATATTTCACATTTATATATCCACCATGTATCATACCCAGATTTTTATTTTGAGAATATTGTGTGCATGCACTAGTAGGTATGATGCACAGTATGCTATGTATGTCATATGCGTATGTCTCATAATGAGTACATTATATTTTATATTCATATAACGAAAGTTGGTCGTTATATACACTCTCTTTCTAAAACTTCGCCCGTTGGGCGCCAGGTTTTATATCATTAATTATACCGCGATTGTATAATTGTGGTGTCGTGGTTTATCATATTAATTTTTCGTTAAGGTGAAAACACTTTTATTACTGGCGTTTATTCATTTATTGTTTATTTCAATTTAGTATTACCGCCTACCGTTATGTTCGTTGATATTTATCCATCCATTCTCCCTAATCTCTTCCGCTCATTCATCCATCTCTTAGCGGAATATACAGGATTAAGCCGACTGAATTAATTAACGTATAGACCTTGTAGGGTATGTCAACGCCGATACGTTTAATTTTCCGGATGGACGATAAGAGGTCCATGAAGCCATTGTCATGGAGATGTCGGTAAAGCACTTCACAACCTCTCCATGACTTGTGTTTAGAAATATAAACGTGGGAAACACATCCACCTTCTTATATAATCTGCGGTTAAGCACTTACCATGGAATTTTTGCCACCTGTTTGTTCTGGAGTTAATCGCGCGGGAGCTATTGCGGTTTATATTATTCCAGCAAAGCATTTGTCCATACCGGTGAATACGGGGATTAATATTCACAAATTATAACCAGTTAACAATTTCTACAGTTCAAACAGGTTTTGTCCACATATTGATCCAGCCACATAATACAGCTTGGTAAAACACTTTGCATAACATACAAGATTATCACAACAAAACACCAGAACGACAGCCATATAATATATAATTATGAACGGTGCAGGTAAAACGTTATCCCATATACACAATTTTCACATATTCAAACATATTGCTATCAGCGTATATTGATCTTGTTCTCATATAATATATTTATTATGTTTTAGTCCATATTCAAATTTCATTTTCACCTTGAATAGCCGGCAAATCACTTTTTATTTCTATTCATCAGGTTTATGTTGATACGTAAAAATTAGACACAGTGATTCACAATATAATCTGGTTCGGCGGCAGGTCCATCACCACAACAGCATAAACCTTTTCTGGAGTATTGGTATCAGCAAACGTTAGTGTTTAAGCACTGAACATTTTTCACAAGCCGGAAAGCAAAATGAGGCACTCTGGCATCCATCCAAAATGGCAGATGATTAAAGGCAATAAGCTTTAAATGCTGGTACAAGCAGAATCGCTGAAGCAGGTTGCTATATAGAATAACTCCACATGGAGAAGCAACATGTGGTTACCACCAGCATCATTTTTAACTGATGAATTTATAAAAACAGTCAGAGATCAACCGAGAAACAGGATGTGCCCGTCTTTTATGACTAAGATAGAAAAGAAATGAATGGAAACAGAAAGCATAAATACTTACCGTTAATAATAACACCACTTCTTTATATGTTGATTAATAGTTCAAAACATGGCAAACATACATCCGCGAACCAACTTTAAATTTTGTGATTATTTATCTTTGCCTGACCATTTCTCTTGATTCAGAATCGATCCACGAGAGTTAATAATAACATTAACTTTTACCCTATTATTTCGCCTTCATCTTCGCTTAAAACAGGTAAAGCCAAGAGAGCAGGGTTTGCAAGGCTTAATCACAGGTTGCGTTTTAGATGATAAAGAGTTAATCGACGGTCAACATCCTGAATAGTTTATACCCACATGGTTTGCCATCGCTGAAACGCATTATCCACTTTGGCATTACCAGCTCACTATGGCTGCTTAACAAGATGTCAATTGTTGACTAAAAACAACTTTCCTCTTTCGTCGGCAATTTCGCCACTTATAAGATATACAGTCATATTATCAAAGATGTTTTGGTTTTTACGCGCATAGCCTTTTCTGCGCCGAACAGCTTAGAGTTTAATTGCCAGACATTAATAACAATACCGTCTTTAAACCACGAGCTTATTTATTTTACGACCATTTAAATTCAAATGGCAACAATACCGTACATCTTCTTTTCTGCGTTATGGTTATTTTATTATTAATGTTTGATTGTGCCATTCAGTTGCTGATCCCAGCGGGCACATCGAAATATCATGCCTTTTCGCCAAGGTATACCTTGTGGAGGCCTGATGAAGTCAGCGCATCTTCACAACCATTCATCTTTCATCAATAATATATTTTCAACAAGTTTTATTGCAGTTTTTACATCAATACTGGCGCTATCGCCGGATCCGGTGACTATCGCTGCGCTGGCGAAATTCTGCAACGCAGCGGCCGCGTCAGTATTCATCCAGCTGGATATTGCCATCCGGAGGGATACTCTTCCACAATGGCTATATACCGCGTTCATTACAACTCACCGCTACGCAGAACATCATTGAGCAAAATAAACTCACGCTAAAAAACGAGCGGGCATTAATGCTGGTGCGCGCTGCGCATGAAAACGCACGGTATTGAAAGAGATTGCGCTGGCGGCGCAAAACGCGAACGTGACATCAAAAACGGCTATTGCTGATTGCCAACCGGTGCAAATCAAGCCAGGCGACGGTCTGGGCTGGTCACCACAACGGTTGTGGCTTTTCTTTATACGAAACGTTCTTCATATTCAATTACTTTCCACCTATGTTATCAAGCATTTATTTTCAGAAAGAAAAATAAAATTAAATAGCATTATTAATTAAATTACTAACAGGAATGCATTTTTTAAAATAATTGCTAGAAAGCGGCTATAAATCAAACGTAAAGTGAGATAAAATTCAAATGTAAATATAACTTAATCATATTAATTAATAGTAAATAATATATAATTGACAATTATATATATATATATATATATATATAGTATTAATTATATAATCATTTATATATATTTTCATTACTAATACTTATATATACATTTAATTAATTATATATATTAATAACGCGCAGAATTGTAAATCATATATATACAGCTAGTAGCGAAAATTATTATTATTTAATTTAATTAATTAACGACTCATCAATAATGAAAAGAATTAATTAATAATGAATTTTATGAAAGAGAAAGAGAAACTAAATAAAGATATTCTTGCACCTTTAAAGGCTAGAAAGGTTTCATTAATACCATACAAAAGATTCAAGAACAAGGAGAAATGAAACAAACGAATAATAATCAAGGAATTAGTACGCATTAGCTTGATCTATACGTCATCGTAAACAGGTCTTAACAAGAACAAGAGGGTTCATGATGACACACAATCGTATAGAAGACAACAAGCAATCATCACAATCGTGACAAGTAATGAACAAGCAGACCAAGAAACAATAAATACATATGTAAATATTAAAATATAATAAGTTGATGCCCACACAATCCTCAACATCTTCACGGTGATATTTAATGTAAAAACACATCTGTATTCAGGAACGTAAGAGATCAAAAGAAAGAGATCGATTAATACCATCAAGAAGATATAATGCATTTCGTACATGCAATGGACAACAAAGAACTAATATCTCTTTTAACTGTGTTCATAGTATCACAAAGCACAAGATTCAATTACCTAAACGAGGTGAAGGAAAAGAAGTGTTAAAGCAGTTTATATGTGGTAAAGATGGAGATTTATACATATTAATAAGATAATTTGTATAATAATGCTTCATAAAATAATATAATAATAATTGTATATACAGAAAGACACACACGAAGGAGGAACACATGCTCGTGTGCATGGCTGGCAGAAAGAAAGCAATTATATCAACACAAACAGAGATGTGGAGGCACACCAGAATGGGGACTTTGCAACAGCACAGATTGCTTTGAATTTGCCTAACCGCCTTTATCTCAGACTGAATCCACAGACAGAGAAGAACGAGAAATTTCACAACAGCTTCTTCAGGTTATACACAAAAAAAAAAAAAGCCAAAAGAAAAGCTAGAAAGATTATTATCAAAACTAAAAGGCATATTCAGACACGCTTTCTGACCTATAAAAAGAGGGGTGATATGGCATGTTCCACCACGCTCACAGACATACCCACTGAAATACAAAGAAGGCAGGAAGGCAATGTAAACGCGAAGGAAGCATCTCTACAATAGCGTTAATGGAAAGAAAAATCAGAGAACGTACAACCACGATTTTAAATATTATTCAAGACAGGGAAGGGATAGAAGATACCCAGAATTTCCCCACAGACAGAAAGACTGCAGAAGGCTGATGCTCATGACAGAACACAACCCAGACAAAGAAAATTACACCGTAATGTTCTCATAGACACAGCATACGCACAATGATTCAACCATGTCAAAAGATCAACCTCTTTACTTTTCCTATGCCTAATATGGAAGGTAAAATAAAAGCGCTACAAGAAGATTAGCAGGGAGAAAAACATAAAGTCACCATTAAAGATTTTGGCTCAGGAATTCTGTTTCGTCAAGACTACCGGAGAGTATGGTTTTAGAACAAGAAGGTTAACAAACCCAACACCACAACCATCGTTACGCTATGTTTTGGGGAAGGCGAAAGTGCGGTGCGTTTGATCACAAGTCGGAGAACGCGAATTTATCACTATCCTGAAGATGAAATGATCCAAAGGGAGCGCCACCATAGTCGAATGTCATCAGCGAGATGTTATCTACAAAACAAACGCGTGAAGAACGAGGCAAGGCACTGGCGTTCAGAAACATGAGAAGGTATTGAGATCACCAATGAAGATAAAAGCCTCTCAGGAAATTCAACATACCGATAGAAGTCAGCAGACCACCTTATCAGCGCCTATCGCGACTACATCATCACAAACTGTAGCCAGAAGATAATCTGACCTTAAATGTGGGCCGCTTCTGGTGCAAGACAGGTCGTCCGACAAACAATATACAGGCGAAAAAAGATGGACTATTTCGTTATGTATTGACTATATCAACAGGGGCATCCATTAAAAATAAGTTTCACCCTTTATTTATAATGTTAGCGAATCAACATGGCATTTTTCTTCAAATTAGACGCCAGTCAAGGGCTGATCCACCAGATTGGAAGATATACCAAAAACTTATTTCAAACACACAAGAAGGTCATTGGTATAATTTAGCAGCGTTTTTTAATAACAAATGGCCCATTTACGTTTGCCATTATGAACGCAGTTATTTCTACCATCTGCAGAAATTGCAGAACAGGTTGGCGATAATGATTTGCAGAAGAAACTTTGGCGGCATGCACCGTTTTGAAGGTCTGCTGTACCGTGAGGCCGTCACACTTATGCAAACCAAATGCACTGGTAGAACAAAGAGTGGTTCGACCGAATCAGCAGGCAAAATCCCCAAGATGCTGTGGTGAATGAAGCAACGCATGGTAACGCCAGGCATTTCAGACGACGAGAAGCGCGACCATGAAGAAAAGATCAACGTACTTTGCAACGGTAAAATCATTTAATGGAATGCCTGTAGCAAAGCAGAAGAGCTGAAGATTTACAGCAATGGTTGCCGCACCGTGATGGCAACTTAACTTTTTCAAACCATTTGTCGTCGAATATGCCTCGATCGTGACAGACAACGCGGCAAGAAGGCGTAACTTTGCTGCTGAAAGCAAACAACAAAATTGAGTCGTAAACCACATATGATGAAATGCCGCAATTGCGGGCCAAGCAGGCCAATGGAGACAATATTTCGCTAGGAAGCAATTTTCCATCCGAACCATCAGGACCAGCCTTCGCCAAGATTTCTTCAAAAAATGACTTTCAAGAATACCAAAGTGGGATCGAAGATTGCCGCTGGAGAGAGTACGCTGCTGAAAGAAGACACCAGCATGGATGCCTCATTTCAGAAAGATGATGAGGAAAACAATACCGCGCTCAACAGCAAAACGGAATGGCGAATGACGAAGTGAGCACGCTAAAGATCCCAGATATGGCGAAGAAGAACTCAACAATCTCCCGTGAACTCAAAATTTGGGAACGGAAGAACAGACCCGCAGGTGAATTTATTTAATTCAACCCAAAGTTTATACTTAAAATACCATAATCACATGATTCCATGTCATCAGACATGTAGGATATTTCAAAACCCCTGCCATATCATGCCATTATTTTTTCCAAGAAGGGTAATAGAGTCAATAATATTCAAAAAGACAGCGTAATGGATAAGTGTCACTATGTAAAACCAGCACAATATGACACTGCTACTTAATCCCTACACATTCCGCCCGGGGGAGAACATGATGATTATTATTTACCTTGACGATGGAAAGGATAAAGATCTTCAAGCCAGAGAGGGACTACCATATGTCACTTCACTATTAAAAAATACCTTGTGAAAGCAAATTGCAGACATTTCAAGAAACATATTTGGCAAACTGTACTGCTTTCCAAGGTTACAGTGATGGGGATGCTGCAAATTAAAGGAAATCTTTGAAGGAATGTCTAACCATAAGAACTTACCTTAATAAGGGAGCTTCATGCTATCACCCCAAACAGATAAAAGAAAGAATAAATGTTTTGGCACCACCATGTTATGCTGGAGAAACAAAACAAGTAAATCCTTTTAACACACTACTAATGGTGGTATAATTTACTACCATATATCGAAAGGTAAATGACTCTGCTCAGCCTGTATGGATATGAGTCCTAAGTGGAAAGACTTTGCTTCAATTCAATTAATGTCAGCAGAAAATCAACCAGAGAATAAAGGTCACCCAAATTTAAAAGAGACCCATGCTGTTAATCGATGAAGCAACAAGCCGGACTGCACTGACTTAGAGAGATCATTGAAGTTAGACTGGCATGGCTGCTTCTGTCCATACAAGAAGGACCCCAACAAAAAGGAGGCCACCACTTCCTAAAGTGACAGCCTCAGATTAAATTTGCTGTGTGATCACTAAGTCACACAGTTGAGCCTGAGCCAAGCCAGAGCCAGCATGTTTTCCATGGAACCCTGCTTAAAAGGCATTGGGTAAAACTACCGCTGCTCAAACAACACTTCTCCATTTTGATGATGAGCGTGCCTGCTCTAGAGCCCGAGGGAATCCATCACTTCCGTGATAAGAATGCGCTCGTATTATTATCAATATTAATCATATGACTATTCATTAAAGAAGCACCTGAGTCCAAGCACACAAAGAACACCTATCATTACTTATGCCTACATACCCATAGGGGCAATACATGTATATTTTATTATTTATATATTAATGACTGTTATCTAGGTTATTAATCGAAAGGGGTACACCGAAAGATCAGTGCCGCCAAGGAATTTTGAGGCCGATTGTGCCCAATAATCATTGTATCATCTATCATCATTAACAATATATATTTACTGTGCCACGCAGTTACACTCCACTATATCAATCGTTTTATTATTAGTCCTTAGGCCTCATGTCATCGCCAAATGTATCTTCTTTTCTAACGGTGTACAATTATTATCCTTTGTCACTTTTCCCAGTTTGTCACTTGTTATTCTGAACAAATTAGGAGTATTCACAACTCCTTATAGGTCATTGCTTTGACCTTTACCACATCATGTTGCACATATTTTTAAGAAAAATTTTCTTGATAGAAACACCCTTTTTCTTCCTCATACCATATACTCTTAATATCCCATGTTTACTTTAATTTGAAAAACATATTATCAAACTGACTTTGTTTTCTCGCCTCTATTCATCATGGTTTTCTTTTCTTCTCTTAATGCATACAATTATTATACTTGGAAATGTCGTTACTATTTCCCAACTTGGGTAAGACCCTATAAATAAATTCAATAACGTGGATATCAAATGTAATCTATTTATCATTTCAGGTTTTAAGACATTACGGGATAGAATTTCCTAATCATACCCTCTGATGTCCATAATCCATGGATATAGTTCGTCACTTAAGGAAAACTTTATAATGTGACTCTCCCATTAGAGTGCGAAACGATTATAGATGTTGCCATGCACACAAATTATCCTATAATTGATCAATTTTATTATAGATTCACTCTTTGATCTAATGTCATTGACTTCTTATGTTGCTTTGTGAGACTTCCACTCACTCATCTTTGGTGTTATTTTGTCGATCTCAATATTCTAAGTTGATTATGATAACTAACATTTATTATCATCATTAGAAGTTTTCCATTTCTTTCTTTTCCAGTCCTCCCTAGGTACTATATTGATTATATTATGGTAACAATGGAGATCAAACTTTTGAAATTTTCTGTTGCACTCTTTTGGTAACTATATCGTTTTGTTCTAATAGTATGTTTACTACCTTACAGGGTGGTTTCTCACCATCTTAACATATGTTTCAGCCATTTTGTCTTTGTTTTGATGTGTACCTTTAGAGAACTATACATGTACTCTCAAGTCGGTTACTCACGATTTCTCCCACATTTCTTAAATAGTTAGTGTCTTCTTTCATCCATTAATTTACCTCAAACTAGCTTAGCCTTTTATGTGGTTGTATCTTACTTTACATCTAACGGTCTTGTCATAAGGTCCTGTTGACCACACTTTGTCAACGACCCCATAGCAGTACACCCCCATTTTTTCAAATGGGATTCGTCATGTTCGACGTGGTCGCGCCATTCAGATTCCATCATCAGTCGACAATTTTTATAAATGATGTAAACCCATTCTGCATGTAATGATGTAAATGATCTAAGTAAAACCGTCAATGTATGTAACAACCCAGGTAAGCCTAGTATGTTGTTGATGATCTCTATCCTAGGAGGTTTTTTGTCTCACTGATTCACGAAAGTGATCGGCAGAGGTTTTCCCTCCAGCCTCACCCCAAAACCAGGGTGGATTTTATCATCAGCATACTAAGTGAGTCTTAGTGTTCTATCGAGTCCTTGTAAAAGTAGTTTCAACTACTTGGTCTACTAGATCATATTTTGAGTTGCAGAACTGGGTATTTATTTGAGGGACTATACGAATGAGTATTCCCTCTTCATGTATGTAAATGTATTATCTCATGTAAAAGAGGTTTGGAAAAATAATTATAATCCCCTCTTAGTCAATTAATTAAATTTTCTGGTCAACTAATTAATAAAATCCTAAACCAGAAATTTAATTAATTTAGGGTCCTAAATTGGGATTGAATCTTTAAAGGCAAAATTTGTGGGTCCTTGGAAAATGATTTTGACAGCCCCAGGCCAAGGGAATATTGAGAATTTTAAGAAATATTAGACCCTTGGGCCTTGGTGGTTAAGTCAAGGTCAAAATTTTGGGTTAATTAACTCAAAAAATAATATTTTTGAGTTAATTAAAATTGAATTAAATGATAAATTCGTTTTTTCCCCAAAATTTTAATTTCAACGCTCCGGATTAAAACATAATTAAATCTTTTGGACGGTTGAGATTATTTTGATGAGGATCATCCAAACTAGCCGTTAGAGATCTTGTCCTATAAATTTAGAGGTCTTTTTCATTCTTGAGTCATTCGATCTCAGGATCGTGCACTTGCTCTTAGAAGCTCTTGTAAACTTTTGAGGAATAAAGCATAAAGACTTTGGGGTTACAAATCTGGATGTTCCTTCTCAGATCTATGTGGTGAATTGTCTCTAAACTCCGCTACTTTGTTTCTTGTATTTTATGGTTGATGGCCCTTATGGATTAATCTGCATACAGGTATCTTGTGCAGTTTTCTGGGTTTATAAAATAATATTCTGATTTTTCTGCAAAGGTCTCATGTTGTTTTCTTAAATCTCTATCGATCTAAGATTCAGATCTAAGTGTGCAGGGATTTTTTTTTTTTAAGATTGGGCGTCTGGGGAAGTCTTCAGTTGGACCAGCTGACTCTCAATAAACATAAATCTAATAAGCTCTTTATTTGTTAAATTCCAAGTCTATCTTACGATATTTGTGATTTTGCAGGGTTTCAAAGGCTTGTGCCTCTCATTCAAAAATTTTAATTTCTAAACTGTGCTAAAATAGATTCAAATCTAACCATGAGGGTTTTAAATCTGTAAACTAGTTGTAAATTTGTAAATTTTCTTTTAGGAATGTAAGGGTTTGATCGTCTCTTGGTGTGTATCTTCAGATCTGGTTGGTCTCTTGTAGATTCAGGGTTCAAATCGAAATTTTTTTTAAGATCTGAGGCAGATCTAGCCTCCAAAGGCCAGATCTAACCTTAAACTACTACTGTGAGCAAGATTTGGCATTATTTGATTTAAAAGAACATAAGGATCTGAGCTTCAGTCAATTGAAGAGGAGTTTGATGGAACAAAAAAAAAAAAAAATTAATTTCTAAGTTGTTGGGTAAAGTTTATGCGTATTGGGTGCATCAAAATTTTTCTGAATAAAACGCTATCTCTGTCGAACATCCAACCCAGCTCTTTGCTATTCAATCTGCTCTTACCGTCCAGCAAAATACGCTTCTTCATTTAAACATTGCATTATCAACCTGGCCCTCCATCTTCATTCCTCCTCACTTTTGCTAGCTTTCACGAATCTGCGGCCTCGTTCTTCATCTTCTCTGCGTTTCCTCATCTGCCATCAAAGCCATCGACCCGTCTCTGCCTCATCAGCTTGCAATCGAGCATCTTCTTGTCTTTACCGTTCATTCCCCATCTGCCAGCTCTGCCCTCGTTCTTCATGCCGCCGTCCCTCCCTTCGACCTGCAGCTGCAAAATACGAAAAACGCAGAGCACGTGAAATACATTAGACCTAATTTTTTAGTTTTGGATTTTATCATAGCATAGTTATAGTTTTAAGATTCAATTTGAACATTTAGTTTTAAACTTCGATTTGAGTAGTCATGTTCTTTTTAGTTGTGTAGTTTTTATTAGTCATAAATTTTCGTTTTCATTTTATGATAGCATAGGTTTTAAATTTCAATATTTTAATTGTTAGTTTTAGCTAGATTTTAACTTTCATTTTAGTTTAGGATTTTTTTTTTAATTTTAGATTTAAATTTTAATTTAGTTTAATTTTAATTTCAGTTTTTCTTTAGATTTTAATTAGATTATAGCATTATTTTTCTCCTTTTTTATTTTCAATTCGATTTTGTTAAAGTTTAACACTAGGATTTGATTTATGTTTTATTTTTAGTTTTATAATTTAGTTTAGATTTAGATTTTAGAATCAAAAAATGAATTATAAAATAATAATAAAAATTTCAAAATTTCAAAATCCAAAAAATCTAGAAAATACAAAAATATAAAGTTTTTCAAATTTTCCATAGTCAAGTGCGCTAATCTCTTTATCTAAACTTTGACTGTGGATCATTTTAATTTTCGAACTGGGTTATAATTGCAGTATCTTAATTTCGGAAATTTTTTAAGCATCTGGCATTCTCAGGTTATTGTTATTTATGGTTGTGGCATTTTCAATTAAATATCATTGTGATCAATCGTGTTTTAATAAGAAGCAGTTAATCGTCACTTACTTGTTTATTATTGCATAGTGAGATCTTGTTTGACTCCATAAGGCACTAGTCTTAAACGTGAAATCTAATTTAGATCTGTGAAATCTCGTTTATTTTGTCAAGTATTTGATGTTTTAGCTGTGTCTCCTGGATTCTTCTTCATTTCTAATAGGGTCTACCTCCCTTAGCTTGCAAGGAGACAGCTTAAAGAGAGAGATTGGGGATAAAGGTGACAACCCCCAATCTGAGCCGTTGTCGCAGTGCCTGGACAATCTGTGCGACAACATTTTTTGGCGCCATTGCCGGCGAGAGAGTTTTTTCTGTCCTTGGTCTTAGCGACATTTTATAATCTTCAGATCTTCTTTCGCCATTCATTAGCCTGTCGCAAGGGATCACATTTTCTGGCGTCTTTCATCTTTTCATATTTTCATCGTCTTATCTTTCGTCATATCTCTAATCATTTCATCTTTAGCACCTAGACATTTCAGTTGGCTTCTTGTTTGGGTGGCGACTCCACTTATTCATCTTTTTATTCCCAGACAAGAATCCCCCCTGATATCCATCTGCTATCTCTCGATTATTTCTTCTGTTTTAGAATTAGTTTCATGTTCAAGTGGCGATTCCAATTCTTTCATTTCTTACAAGAGTTCTTGCTAAGAAGTTCGCTTCTTGAGGACCTTTTGACTATTTTTGAACACAAATCTATTTCTAAAATCCTAAAAACGATATCATGGATGTTTTTACCCCGTGTAATTTTGCTAATATTTAGGGTTATCCCCATGATCTCTCTCAAATGGATAAATTGCCTTCTTTTCAAGGAAATGATGCAGTTAGTGTTAAATCTCATTTGTTTGCTTTCACTAACTGGTGGAATAGAATTGCAGTTGCAAATAATAATTTCGATGATGTAAAGATGAAAACTTTTGTTCTTACTTTTGGTGAGGATGTTGCTGAATGGTTTACGGAAAAGCCTGATAATTCATTTGATACTTTTGAATCAATTGTAGCTGCCTTTAAGGAAAAGTATGGTGATAAAAGAGAAGATAGGCATTTGGTAAGAGAGATCAGTACCATAAAAAAGAAAGAAAATGAAACGATTGAAGAATTTAACAGGAGATTTAATGGTATCCTTAGAGAAATATCTCAAACTCATAAACCTCCTGATGGATCTCTTCTGAATTTTTACATTGATGCCTTTGATTCTGATACTTCATATGAGTTAAGGCGGGCTAAAAATGCAAATTATAAGGCTTGTCAATCTTTAGCTGAGGAGATTGAAAAGGATAAGAAAGCATCTGGAATGTCCAAAACCCCAGATTTTGATAAGTCTTTGACAAATTCTAAAGGAAAATAACCTCTAGAAGATGATGATGACCCTATGAGAAAGTTAATGCAAAAGCTTGAAAGCATGGAGCTTAATCAAACGAAATTGATCTCTGAACATGCTAAGGAAATAAGTGTCTTACAGGCTAGGTTGGTTCAAATGGAAAGGGCTCAAACGCAGAATTCCCAACCTAGAAATAATAATGTTTTGCAGGAAAGAGGCCTATCTTATGAACAGAGACCGAAAAATCAACTTGAGTTTGCAAATCTTGTGGATGAAGCTCTACCTTATTGTAGAGCCTGTAATGATCTTCATGAAGATGTTACTTGCCATGTTGTCAAAAGAATCATAGCTAGTAGAATGGCAGGGTCAAGCCATCAAATTAATGTTGTTGGTAAGGACTATCACATGCATATAGAAGATCATGAAAGTCAGGTTAAGGAACCAGCTCAGATGATTAAGGATGTGCAACCCAATCATATGCAAATGATTCAAAACATGGAAGCTAACCAAATCAATCTTCAAAATAAGATAACTTCCATGGAAGCAAGTCATGCACAGGAAATAATTGCCATGGAAGAAAAACATGTTAAGGAAATGACGATCATGGAAGAAAATCATAAGAAGGAGATGAACTGTATGCAAAATCTCTTCATGGCCATGAAAGCAAATAATGATGAATCAATAAAAAACATGGAACATAGATTGTTGATGATTGAAGAGAGTCATTCTAATCAAATGACTGATATACAAAAGAAGTTGGAAAAAATGGAAAAATTACATTTTCAGCCGAAATTTGATTATGAAGATTCATCAACAGATCATAAGACTTCTTGTTTGCTAAAGCCATTCCCATCTCATCACACGGAGGATTTAACTATGGTTTCAAAGGATGTTGAGAAAGACCAAGCTTATGTGTCACCATTGCTAGAGTATATCCAGAATAATATTGGTCACGCTCCAGGTTCTTCAGATATTTTTCACAAACATCTTCAAGATGAGGACAAGGAGTTTACAGTGGTCTCATTGCTGACATCACAACCCGCTCAGAAGAAGAGAAAGAAGAAAAAAAGAAGTAAGTGGTTTGATTCGTCTGATGGTCAAGAGCAACTTGATACTCGGATAAGACAGAGTCATACATTATGCAAGATTGAACATGGCACATCTGAAAAGCAGCCCGCAGACTTGCCTGAAAGCAAGCAAATGCTCAGCATGCACTATATTGAGCACATCTGATACCACAGGGCATCCTTTGTATTTTATCTCTAACCTCACACTTTGTTATTTCAGCATTTCATTTTGCAGTTAGAGTAGATTTACTTTTCATGTTAAGTAGAATAATAAATAAAAGAAGAGTTTCTATTTTTCATGAGCTTAATGTTATATGATGATATTTGGATGGACGCTACTTATGTAATCTTGTGTGTTGTTTGGATGCAGATTCTGGATTCTCACATTCCTTCAATGAAGCAACGTGTCCCCAAGTAGAGCCAGATGTTGACCGCACTTTGTCAACGACCCCATAGCAGTACACCCTCATTTTTTCAAATGGGATTCGTCATGTTCGACGTGGTCGCGCCATTCAGATTCCATCATTAGTCATCAGTCGACAGTTTTGCAAATTATGTAAACCCATTCTGCATGTTATGATGTAAATGATCTAAGTAATACCGTCAATGTATGTAATAACCTAGGTAAGCCTAGTATGTTGTTGATGATTTCCATCCTAGGAGGTTTTTTGTCTCACTGATTCACGTAAGTGATCGGTAGAGTTTTTCCCTCCAACCTCACCTCAAAGCTAGGGTGGATTTTATCATCAGCTTACTAAGTGAGTCCCAGTGTTTCTATCGAGTCCTTGTAAAAGTAATTTGAGCTACTTGGTCTACTAGATCATATTTTGAGTCGCAGAACTGGGTATTTATTTGAGGGTCTATACGAATGGGTTTTCCCCCTTTATGTATGTAAATGTATTATCTCATGTAAAAGAGGGTTGGAAAAATAATTATAATCCCCTCTTAGTCAATTAATTAAATTTTTTGGTCAATTAATTAATAAAATCCTAAACCAGAAATTTAATTAATTTAGGGTCCTAAATTAGGATTAAATCTTTAAAAACAAAATTTGTGGGTCCTTGGAAAATGATTTTGACAGCCCCAGGCCAAGGGAATATTGAGAATTTTAAGAAATATTGGACCCTTGGGCCTTGGTGGTTAAGTCAAGGTCAAAATTTTGGGGTAATTAACTCAAAAATAATATTTTTGAGTTAATTAAAATTGAATAAAATGATAAATTCGTTTTTTCCCCAAAATTTTAATTTCAATGCTCCAGATTAAAAGATAATTAAATCTTTTGGACGGTTGAGATTATTTTGACGAGGATCATCCAAACTAGCCGTTAGAGATCTTGTCTTATAAATTTAGAGGTCTTTCTCATTCTTGAATCATCCGATCTCAGGATCGTGCACTTGCTCTTAGAAGCTCTTGTAAACTTTTGAGGAATAAAACATAAAGACTTTGGGGTTACAAATCTGGATGTTTCTTCTCAGATCTATGTGGTGAATTGTCTCTAAACTCTGCTACTTTGTTTTTTGTATTTTATGGTTGATGGCCTTCATGGATTAATCTGCATACAGGTATCTTGTGCAGTTTTCTGGGTTTATAAAATAACATTCTGATTTTTTTTGCAAAGGTCTCATGTTGTTTTCTTAAATCTCTATCGATCTAAGATTCAGATCTAAGTGTGCAGGGATTTTTTTTTAAATATTGGGCGTCTGGGGAAGTCTTCGGTTGGACCAGCCGACTCTCAATAAACATAAATCTGATAAGGTCTTTATTTGTTAAATTCCAGGTCTATCTTACGATATTTGTGATTTTGCAGGGTTTCAAAGGCTTGTGCCTCTCATTTAAAAAAAAAATTAATTTCTAAACTGTGCTAAAATAGATTCAAATCTGACCATGAGGGTTTTAAATCTGTAAACTAGTTGTAAATTTGTAATTTTTCTTTAAGGGTTTAATCGTGTCTTGGTGTGTATCTTCAGATCTGGCTGGTGTCTTGCAGATTCAGAGTTCAAATCGAATTTTTTTTTTAGATCTAAGGCAGATCTAGCCTCCTCAAATTACAACTGTGGACGAATCTGGACATTGTTTTAAAGAGCATGAAATCTGAGCTTAATTGAAGAAAATTTAAATTTGCTGGGAAATTTGTGCGTACTGCGTTCTTCTCATTCTGATCAACGCTGCCTCTGTTTCAGCTTTTATCTGGTGTCTCTTTGCAGCCTTCTCCTTTGCTCCACGTTGATCTGCAATTGCCCTTCGATGCCCATTCTGCTAACATCCCTCTGTTCTCCATCGAGATCCCTCTCTTTTGTCCATTCATCCATCCATCGAATCCTTTCAACCCTCGCTCCAGCAGTCGTCATCCTTTCTGAATCTTCCACGCAGTCACTGCCTTCTGTTGCAGTGATTTTTCCTGTGCCGTGGACATACCTACCATCGTGCTCCATATTCCAAGCTCACTTCATCATCCGTCCAAATCTGCTTCTCAACTTGACGTCCCTTCCCCTTGCCGTCCGAGTTTCCTTCTCTGCCTGTGGATTTCCTCTTCCGCCGTCATGCTCAGTTCTGTCCGACCTGCAATACAACAAAAAAGAAAACGCAAGCAAAGCTAACATATACGCGTTTTTTTTTATTTTGATCTGATCCCCTTCAGATTTTTGGTTTTCATTTAAATTCGACTTTAGCGTTTGTTAAATTCACTTTTGTATATTTAGTTGTGGATTTTTTTAGCGTAGGTGTATTTTGTTTTTTTTATTAGTCGGTTTTCATTTAAATCTTTTTCATTTTAGTTTAATTCGATTTTGATAGTTTTAGTTTTATTTTAGATTAGTTTTTATATTTTGATGTTTTAGTTTAGTTTTAATAATTGTTATTGTTTTAATTTTAATTTAGTTTAAGTTTGGTTTTAATTTTTTGGTTTTAATTTAGATTTCAAGTTGTAATTTAGATTTAGATTTTAAATTTTAGAATAAAAAAATGAATTATAAAATAATAAAAAAAATTCAAATTTCAAAATCCTAAAAATCTAGAAAATATAAAAAATATAAATTTTTTCAAATTTTCTATAGTCAAATGCGCTAAAATTTTTTATCTAAAGTTTGACTGTGGATCATTTTAATTTTCGAACTGGGTTATATTGAAATATCTTAATTTCGGAAAATTTTCAAGCGTCTGGCATTCTCAGGTTATTGTTATTCATGGTTGTGGCATTTTCAATTAAATATCATTGTGATCAATCGTGTTTTAATTAGCAGCAGTGAATCATCACTTACTTGTTTATAATTGCATGACGGGATTCTGTTTGACTCCATAAGGCACTGATCTTAAACGTGAAATCTAATTTAGATCTGTAGAATCTCGTTCATTTCTATCAAGTATTTGATGTTTTAGCTGTGTCTCCTAGATTTATCATCCTCATTTGTAATAGGGTCTACCTCCCTTAGCTTGCAAGGAGACAGTTTAAATAGAGAGATTGGGGATAAGAGTGACAGCCCCCAATCTAAGCCGTTGTCGCGGTGCCTTGACAATCTGTGCGACAACACAGTGAAAAGCCATTGAAACGACAAGCAAATGACATGTTGCCATCGCATTTCATAATTCCCACTGAGCGATCTTCCGAAGGGAGCGATTTGTGTTGGTTGGTTAGGTTGTTCTAAGGCCGTGATTGTTGGAGCTACTGTAGGATTGAAGTCGTGATCCAGGTGGATATTAGTGGTCACCCGCCTATTCCATTGTCTCTTTCAGTTTTTCAGTTTCAGCACAACTTACTATTTTTAGCTGTTTTTCGGGTCCTGAACTTCCGGAGTCGTTTTGAGGCCCTAAACAACGTTTTTAGGGAATATTGGGAGCAACATGGGTCCATGGACTGATGTTGCTCACTCAAAATTTTTAGTCCTTGGATAGATCTTTCTAACGAGGTATGGTTCGCGTCAAATGAAGATCGTATGCCAAAGTTACGTCCCCGGGAAGTTGAAACACCAATTTACCCAAATGGGGCCCATAGTTTTGGCGCTTCATCTCCTAGGGTTAGGGTTTTGGATGTTTAGGGTTTTCCATTGCTTCTAAATAATAAATAGGCCCTTGAGCCTCATTGTAACTCAGTTCAGAGGCCTATAGCCGCCACATCTCTTCTCAGAGATAGCTACCAGCGCCCTAGCTAGTTTATTTCCATTCTGTCTGTAAGCAAATTTCAGTTCTCTGATATTAATGAAATGAAATGTTATTTCCTCTGCATCTTTGTATTTATGGTTATATGTTTATTCTGTTGCGATCTTGCATAAATTCGGATCAGTGGTATCAGAGTGGTCTGATTTTTCTCGATCCTTCTTTGCATATCCCCAACAAGGTCAAGGTATAAGGAGTTAGGGCTCGATCTGGTGGAACCTTTGCAAGATCAGCCTCGCAAACCTCGACGAACACCCATGGGGGACGAAAATAAAGATGAGGGAGCAGGAGACCCTATCAAAATATTGCTCGAGCAGGCCCTCGAAAAACAAAGGAACGCGATGATGGATAACTTTGCCTGGATCCTTCAATGGCTACCCACCGGTGGCGCATCTGCATCCAGCAACCACTCTGGAGGTACGACTCCCTTTAACGTACAAGTAAATTTTGACATTCCCATATCTATGTTGTGTGAAAATTCTACTACAGTGTATTGGTTTATTTCCTCCTTGATTTAATTAATATAAGTTATTTTTAGAAATTAGATTAAGAAAATACTGAAAAGAAGCACAACTACAGCCTACACATGTAGATCATTTATTGAATAATACACTTATGCAACAAAGTGATACATGGATTTTTGGACATAAGTCCCCAGAAAAACCCAAAGCGGGAAAACCGGTGTTGCAGATATGATGGTTTATTATTAAGTAGTTCTGAGTACAACAAATCTGGGTTCCAGATCTGGAAAACCCGGTAGAGAATAAAAGAATTCAAATCTTCAGCTAACCTGAAGTTCTAGTGTCAAATATTGGACTGATCCACACCCTCAAATGGGATTTACAAGACTCAGCCCAGATCTGACCCTAGAAACCCTCAACGTTGCTTTTGAAGCCCTGAGGTTGCCTCTGAAGGCCTGCGTCAACCTCTGCATGGCCCTACGAGGGCCTACGTCACCCCTGGAGGGTCTGTGCTGCCCCTGTGTTGCCTTTGCCAGGCCTGCGTCAGCCCTGTGTGGCCTTAGCTGCCTCTGCGTTGTCCCTGCTGGACTGGGTGGCTCTGAAGCTCCTCTGCGCTGCCCTTGTTGTTGCTCCTCTGCCTCTTGCTGTCTCTTGGCTCTTGGGATCAGATCATCCCCTCAGCCAATACTACCCCTCACTGCAGGAAATTCCTCTAGAAATTATTAGCAAACCCGCCCTAGAATTCCAGATCTATTCCTCAGTTCTACAAAAATTGTGTGTCTTCAACTGACCCTCAAGCCTTTCTCTTATACTTTTTCATTGAACCCTTCAACAGCCGAGATTAAATCATCCATCAATGGCTGAGATTAAAATATTGCTTGATCCATGTGACTTAAGAAAATTTCAACACACATGAACACCAACTGAAATTTCTCAAATCCATTTATGGATCTTGTACATCAAGTGTACTCTAGTCCCTCCACAAAATTTGGGAGCTAGAGCACAACTAATGCTACCCCAAATACACAAAATCTCAACACTCCCTCTTAGCATCAGGAATGTGCTCTAGCAATACATCACACCATGCATTACAAGATCTTGAGTACTGGATCTATGTTGTTGATGTTTGGCCTGCTGCCCTCCATCTTTTGCACTGCTGCGCATGCCACTGCCACATTTGTATTGCAGCTCCCTCTCAAATTGCTGCATCATGCTGCCCATAGCACTACCACTGCTAACTGTTGCATTGCAACTCAATTTTTGAGAAGCAACTGAAGGATTCTGCCCAACTGTATGACAGATAAGTCAAGTTTCCCTCCACCACTGAAGCTCCCTGGATGCTGAATCATGTTGTCTTCCTAGAGACATTTTCATGCTGCAACTCTGCACTGCGTGAGCCCAGCTTCTGTGCGCTGCTGAAGTCCCATCAACCTCTCTGCGTTGTTGCCTCAATGATGTTGTTGCCTCTGCATTACGTTGCTCCCTCTTCTGCTTCAATGTGGCCATCTGCAACCATCTCCCAACTCATCCTGCTACCGTCTAAAGGCTCTCCCGTAGTTCGTATGTGATCCAAGAGTAGGGCTGACTCAAGGATCTCGCCATATTTCTTTATATTATCTACAAATCCATGTCACCCCACCTCTTATCTCGAGGTACATGAGCACTCATGGCTACATCATCATCAGAGCCATCATCCTTTTTTGTCGCAGCCTTGGAATCAGAAGCTCCTTTGTCCTTCTTCTTAGGACAACTGTTGGCAAAATGACCAAGATCACCACAGTTAAAGCACTGGACCTTGGAGAGGTCCTTCTTCTTCTTCCCTTGCTTCTTTTCCCTTGATGCAAGGGTTGCATCCTCCTCCTCTTCTTTCTTCACTCTGGCTGATCTGTTTCCTCCACTGATAGATTGTTTCTTGGTGATCCTCCTGATCTCCTCTTGGCGAAGAATAGACCACATATCTGCCCATGATGGTAATGATGTTCTTCCTAGAATGCTCTAGACAAATGTTTCCCAATCTTCATATACAACATTTAGGGTCGTCCTCACTAGGAGCCCTTCATCTGGATTAGCACCCATGCCAATCAGCTGGTCTCGGATAGCTTGAAGTCTGAAGAAGAATGGATCTATCTCCTCACCCTTCATCATTTGGAACATCTACATCTGATTCTCAAGAAGCATTCTTCTTTGCACATAGCCTCCTTGGTACATCGCCTCCAAGGTTGTCCACATGTCATTTGTTGTAGTCTTACCAACAATATGAGGAATCACGTGGTCCTTGACTCCGTCTATGATCAAACTCTTTGTCCGCACTTGATTTTCTTCATAATTCTCGAGAGGATCTGCATCGGTTGGTACAACAAGAACCTTCTCTGCATGATCTTTGAGACCATACTCATTCAAAACTGAGAGGATTCTGGCCTTCCAAATAACAAATTTGGACATGTCATCCAATCTATCTTGATCCCTCAATCCATATCGAGCCATATTTTCTCAGATCTGAAAGAATAGTACTTCTCCCTCTGAATCTGGGTTTCTTGGTGACTAGCCTACCCTCTAGTAGCTGCTTCTGCTGAAAACTGACTTCCCTCCCGGAAATTTTCCACCAAAACTCAAACGGATAGTATTCTCCAATCCTCCTGTTTGAATCTCAGATCTGTTTGGCTCAGATCTGCTGAATGACTGTCTTCCTACCGCCTTTGTTGCCTTAACTAGGCACAGTTATGCACCTGCAAAATCTCTACCCCACCAACACTGTTGAAGATCTGAAGCATTGCTTCTTGATCTTGGCAAAATTCTTCTGCAACAGGAGAAGTGACTAGATTGCGTCTTCCTGGCTGGCCCAGCACGGTCCCAGCGCTGCTCAAAAATGGACTGCATAACCCCAGATTGGGTGACGAAGTCCTTACGCTGCCCTGGGAAGGGTCTGCATAAGCCTAGAGGCCTTCTGTAACTTCAACGTTTTCCTCCTCGGGATTTGTGTCCTCCTGCTGTCAAGATGCCCTTTTCGGACCTGCTGCTTCTTCTTCCACCTTGTAGTAAAAATATTTCTCTAGTTCATTGCTGGAGATTCAACTTGATCTGATATTGCTGTGATACCATGTGAAAATTCTACTACAGTGTATTGGTTTATTTCCTCCTACTTGATTTAATTAATACAAGTTATTTTCAGAAATTAGATTCAGAAAATACCGAAAATAAACACAACTACAGCCTACACATGCAGATCATTTACTAAATAATACACTCATGCAACAAAGTGACACATGGATTTTTGGACATAATTCCCCAGAAAAACCCAAAGCGGTAAAACCAGTGCCGCAGATATGAGGGTTTATTGTTAAGTAGTTCTGAGTACAGCAACTATTTGATCCAGATCTGGAAAACTTGACAGAGAATAAAATAATTCATATATGCAGCTAACCTGAGTTCTAGTGTCAAATATCGGACTAATCCACACCCTCAAACGAGATTTACAAGACTCAGTCCGGATCTAACCCTAGAGAGCATCAGCGCTGCTTCTGAAGCCCCACCGTTGCCTCTAAAGGCCTGTGTCAGCCTCTATGTGGCCCTAGGAGGGCCTGCGTCACCCCTGGAGGGTCTATGGTTCCCCTGTGTTGCCTTTGCTAGGCCTGCATCAACCCTGCATGGCCCTAGTTACCTTTGCGCTATCCCTGCTGGACTGCGTGGCTCTGAAGCCCCTCTGCATTGCCCTTGTTGCTGCTCCTCTGCCTCTTTCTGTCTCTTGGCTTTTGGGAACAGATCATCCCCTCGGCCAATACTACCCCTCACTGCAGAAAATTCCTCCGGGAATTTTCAGCAAACCCACCCTAGAATTCCAGATCTATTCCTCAGTTCTACAAAAATTGTGTCTTCAACTGACCCTCAAGCCTTTCTCTTATACTTTTGTTGAACCCTTCAACGGCCGAGATTAAATCATCCATCAATGGCTAAGATTAAAAGGTTGTTTGATCCATGTGACTTGAGACAATTTCAGCACGTGTTAATTAATTCACTTTAATTAATTTATTTTCCTAAGTCAGGCTTAGGAAATCCATTCAAAATAATTAATTATTTGAATAACTTGAACACCAACTGAAATTTCTCAAATCCATTTCTGAGTCTTGTAGATCAAGTGTACTCTAGTCCCTCCACAAAATTTGGGAGCTAGAGCACAACTGATGCTACCTCAAATACACAAAATCTCAACATGTTGTGCATGTGTTGTGTAAGTAGTGGGTAGTGTGGTTCCAAGCCTTTTTCATTCAAAATTATAGTGACTTTACCTTGCATACTCATGGGTTAAATCCTTGTGAATTTTGGGTGAATCCCCTGTGAACTTTGTGTTAGGCCACTAGATTGTGTTGTCTATGTCTGTGTGGATCAATGGATGGCTGAATCACTATGGTGGTTGTTGTATAGCCGATAAACCACCTGGAAAATGGAATTCGGGTCATTGTGGTGCTTGTTGATGATCTGAATTTATGAAGGGAACGAAATGAAATACAAATTTAAAACCAAAACATAGCAATACAATGAAACTCAACTTCAATTAATAAATGAAAAGTGTTGAAACTGTATACATGTAGATTGAAAGCAAAATAGCTCCAATGGTGGTAGTTTATCTTTGAGAAGAGATGTGATGGTTATGCGCCTTCCTGAATAATGTCACCAATGAGGTTTTTGGTAAAAATTGTCGTTGATGTCAATATGAGCATTGATGAAGATAATGATGGCATGAAGTATTGTTGAAGGTCACACTTGGAGACCTAATTAAGAAGCCCTAAACCTTATGCCTAGATTCATGACACCTTGCTCTAATTCTAATATCCTAGTGTTATGCGGAATTATGAATTATGGATAAATCATTATTCCCTAGATAGGTGCTAATCTAGAACAACAGGTCAAAGACTTTACGACTATCTTTCCTAACTATAAACAGACACACAGAATGAAATAAGAAGCTTACTTGGGATCCAAGTGCTTCCAAAGTCTCCTTCTGTCGCTTTTGTTGTAGCTTCAAACTCCAGCCGGTTGTGCAAAATATTTCCTGCAAGAATAAACACTAAACAACAAGAGATAGCAATAATACATATGTCTATTCAAGTTATTTAGCCAAATCAATAAAGCATAAACCATATACATCAACTAAGAAATCATGATATGGAAAATCAAAGCTTATACAGATGCATATAGGGAAAAATAAGCAGTAATATTTATTGATAATAGAAGGGGAGGTTATAAACCAGTGATTGATTTGTTGTCACCATCTCTAGCAGCATCTCAGCCTCATCACAATGCAGATAGCTCCAGCAATATGTCACTCAAATCAACTCCTCAATTGAAATTCCACTAGCATTTCTCTACACAAATTCTTCCTTATCAAACACTAAGATCTGTACTCAATTTATAGAGGAGCTTAAGGTAGTTTTACAATCAATGACTTTCCAATAATAGGCAAGACATGTTCCCAATCTTGTAGATGTCAAATGGACACATGAATTCGAATTTTGACACATGTGAACTCTTTTAGAAGGCACTGGCCAAGTGGAGATTCCAGAACAATGAAAATTTCGCTCCCAATGTGACCAACGCACCTATGAGTATAGGGAAGTGATTTGCAGAGAAGCCTTGCATGGGGCTACCTACATATGCAACGCACTTAGTCCCTTTAGAGGCAGCATTGATGAGCTCTCATATGATATATTATAAACTTCAAATCTTGGAAACCTTTGCAAAATAAAGTCTTGAATGATTTGTCTTGTTCGTCTTTAGGGCTTATAACAACTAAAATGATAGGGGATGATATACTCTATTCATTGGTCCTGGAGATGATGCCCAGTTAACCAGGTCATTGGGAATGGTGCCCAAATTGACCTATAACAATTGCCCCCTAAAGCATGAAGTCAGAATAATAATAACAATATTTTGATTGATATGCTTTACACTGTGATGGGCTGGAGATGAAGTGGAGTGGCGACCTGCATCAATATTACAATACATTACATTATGATATATCCTCTTGATCATAATTGCTGAGGGTAGGCATTCCCATGTTCAGCACATAAACAATCTAATAACATGTACATAATTCAGAAAGTCGTCTACATTGGAATGTTGCCCAATATAGACATGCCAACAGATATAGGCCCATGTTCAGATGACGATCTGTATGTAAGGTCACCGTATAGATGATGTTGTATAACAATCTTGAAATCACAACCTGAATGGTTGAAACTGGATCTAGGGTCTTCTTATCTCGTTCACTCGATCATTCGGGTACAGGTCTAGCCATGCGAATATATGATTTGTAGTCGAACATGGAAATACATCGTTTGATTACGAACCAATGATGTGAGTTGTTAACAAACGCGAGAGAACCACCATTGATGTCAATGGCCCTCAAGGTACTATAGTACATTTCGTAAGACGTGAATAGATGATTTTATGTCAAACGCCAAACAAAATCTTTCGGTCAAAAATCTGGAAGTGAAGATCTTGTCGATGTTGTCACAAGCCTCATGGTACTGGAATCTTATGTTTCTAAGTGAATTTCCTAGATAATGATTTGTCGTCGACAGGAAGTCACCTTATTACTAAACGAGAGTTACTGATTTCAGAGACAAGGGTATGACTTGATATAGCAATTTTCAGGGATGACAGTCATGAGAATGAAGGTTTATGAGTATTGCAGAAGGATGAGTTATTCACTGGATGACTTCTCTTGAACATATCAGTGACATTGAGATGAGTTGGCAGCTTTGACCCAAAACCGAAGTGAAGGTATGATGAACCATAGGTATGAATGAACTATCAAGATGATTACCCAACCCAAACAGTGATAGACATGGAGTGAAGGAAGTGTCATGTTCAAGAGCGACTTCCTACCATAAATAATTCTTCTCACTTTTCCCAAATTTTCCCTGGTCATTTGTCGACCAGTACCTCTTTATTTTTTAACAAGCTTGAGGAGGATAACATTTGCTTGATCTATAATTCAACCCTTCGAGCAAATAAAGTATCGCTATTTAATAATTTAACGAGTCTAGCAATGAATAAAACTCGATTCTTGCCATGATCGACAAGCCCGTCGCTATTTTATGTTTTAACGTGCTTAACGATAGTGATAGCTCGGTCCTTTTTCATATTTAGAGTTTGAAAAAGAGGACAAAAGAAAACTCCATAAGTACTTTTTCGTAAAGTTGTCGCTCAGATCCGACAAAGTGTAAAATAATATCTGACAGAACCTCTTTAGTCATGTTCGACCAAGGTATTCCTTTTTCGTAAATAATCTATCTCAGTCCGAAAAAGGGTTAAACTTATACTGAGTAGATATCAATTCATTTATTGTTATGAGCTCGAAAAGATAAGTGGTCGACAATCTTTTCACATTATCGGAGTCTGAAAAGCGCTGAAAGAAGACTCCAGGGGTTCCTTTTTCGCTGTTATCGAAGCTCGAAAAAGAGATAAAAGTGCGCGTCAAATCTTTTTTCGTTTTTAACAAAGCTCGAAAAATAAGGAGAAAAAGTATGCTTTGTAGTAAAATCATTCTTGAAAGAAATTTGCACGACTAATATGTTCATCAGTTGTAAAACTTGTTC
The DNA here is from genome assembly GCA_034641835.2 of Pinus albicaulis. Lineage (NCBI taxonomy): Eukaryota > Viridiplantae > Streptophyta > Pinopsida > Pinales > Pinaceae > Pinus > Pinus albicaulis. The sequence goes on from CM076573.1 coordinate 601,078,821, forward strand.
AAAACAACATCAAATGGATTAAAAATACCTGTTTCATGATACAAATATAATAAAACCATAGTCGTAGCAATAAATATTCATTTCAAACAACTAAATGACTAAATAAAAAGAGTTTTACTATTCATTTTTACCATTCAATAGTTACCATTTTCATTTTGGAGCTTTGAACTTGTTTTTGCCCCCAAACTTCAGCCGTTGATTACGATCGATTGATAGAGAATGTTTTGAATGCCCCCTGCAAGAGCACATGTCGAATGCCCCCTGCAAGAGTAAATGCCCTCCAAGCTTCATTTCATTCACCTAAGTATATTACTGGTTACTAATAGCTGGATGGAATGAAGGTTCATTATAGGGGAGGATTTGTTTCATTTTTTAATGAGCTTGACACAGGAAAAGAACTATGCTCATGGAACCTTGTTTCATTTTTTAATAAGCTTGACACCAGAAAAGGAACTATGTTCATTCACCTAATTCATTTTTTAACGAGGTTGACACAGGAAAAGAACCATCCTCATAACCTGTTTCATTTTTTAACGAGGTTGACACAGTAAAAAAACCATCCTCATAGGCACTTGTTTAATTTTTTAACGAGGTTGACACAAGAAAAAAGAACCATCCTCATGGTCTGTTTCATTTTTTAGCGAGGTTGACACAGTAAAAGAACCATCCTCATTGTGTAGTTGGAATAGTGAGTGTGTGCTGGAAAAGACGTAGTTTAATGGAGTCATCATTTAAGGAGTTTGATGAACACCACAAATGATAAGTTATAATATGCATTGACGGGTCTTTTCTAGGGTTACCATTGAATTTTGGAATTTCCTAGAGTAATTTATGTGGTATCACCGACCACCAAGGAGAATAACTGATGGGATCAGCTTGATATTGCACTGAAGATGTGAATAAAGGATTAAGTCGTCCAGTACTCATAAAGGAGAAATCAGATAAGATTCCAGATGATGACATGGGTGAAGTCAATGGACAAAACATCGAAGATGAAGCAATAGCAGATGTTGTCGCAGCTGAAATAGATGGTTCAATCTGGGATGTTATCACAACCATGGTCAAATGACCCAATGTATACCCTATAGAATCTACAAGAACTCGAAGTGAAACAGGATCAACAAAAGCAGAGGAAGGTGATTGAGGAAAAGACTCATACAGATAAAGCTCCTATCGAAATCACACCAGGTGAATTTAAAGGTGTCTCATCTTGTGATATTTCTTCAATCGAAATCAAACCAGGTGGAAGAACTTCGCCGTCTGGCACAAAGTATATTTCAAGTGGTTGATTGTGCGATATGGGAGACTCAACGACTACAATATATTTTGGAGTGACCCGATACTTGTTTCCCCCTAAACCACAATGGGATCCGGATCAACTTCTAGTTTAACGATGTCAGGTCCGGGAGGTATGGTCTCACAGATTGGATGGATTGTGACCACGGGTAGCTGTGAGGACTCTGTTTCGACAACAGTAGACAAACCGAGATTTGTAGAAATAACTTGTGCCGACTCTGGTATATGGGAAGATGATGCTTCACCAGCAATACTGATAGTACTGGTTTCGATAGAGTGATGTCGTCTTCGCCGACCAAGATTAACTTCTGGTGGTAAAGGTGGTTTCAATGCTAATCTACGCGAACGACGGGGAAAAGGATTTTGTTTTTTCCATGATGAGTGATTTATTTTAACCAAAAACAAATAAACAAAATAAAAGGGTATTACTAGGCAAAAGGTTTACCAAGAAACTGTGAACTGCAGAATACCTCCTAGCGAACCAAGAAGTACGGGCAAGCAATCTCCCCGAATGCTGTGTTCAGTGTATCACAATTTACAAGGCTGCCGACTCGGTTCACTATGGATGGATAGCACCTAAAATTTGTCCTCCAAAATATACCCGAAGGTACATGGAGGCCCAAGTCCATATTGGCGTTGTCTAATGCGAAATCGCACAGTAAGAGAACCCCTTTATACTTATCGTACTGTAACATCACCCGATATACCCGAAAGTACATGGACGAGCTACAATATACTTACATGCGTGGAGTGAGGTATCACACTCGGAATGTATCGCAGACAAGTTAACAACAATTGCTATGTTTTACGATGCTGGAACACGTCTCTAGCCTAGACCTTTGTTATCGTTATGGTTCCAATGCTTTGTTAGGTAAATTGAAATTAATTTTATGTTGATCTTTCTTAACAATTTGCCTTTCAAAGGTTCACTATGATGATGTATTGGAAATTCCTAAAATGCAAACTAAGAATGATAAGCAATCTTTCACTTTTAGTTTTTCAATGAAAATCCTAGCTACTAGAGGGAAAGACCAAACAATTTGCGAGCAAACAAATCAATAAGCACAAAATAAATGCAGATTTCCTAATTGTTCCTTTTGAAAAACACACAAACCACTACATGCAAATGCATATTTTTCTTTTTAGTTCCTTTAATGTTATGAATGCAGAAAAGAAACTAAGTGCACTAAATCAACAAAATCAAATTCCTTTTACTTTTGAGAAATGAGGAATATAAACAACAATTTCTCTTTTGAAGGAGAAATGAGGAATGAAACAACAATTTCTCCTATCAAGAAACGAAGAATTTACGACAATTTCCTTTTTCAAAAGCAAATGGATCTAATGCGACAAAAAAAAATACTTTGAAATCAATTCGTCAATGATAAAGAAAAATGCTTTAAACAAACATTGAACAAATTTTCTTTCAAAGGAAGAAGAAGTAGATAAGTTCACTGGTCAATATGAGGCTCAGGCTTTTCAAATCACAGCAGAAAACAAACTGAAACAAATTGCAAAGACAAATTCAAGGGAATTTGGATGGTTTCAGGAGGCAACACAGTCTCTAAAGAGAGACAGTGCTTTGCAACACAGGCCTAAAAGGGAGACAGTGCTATGCAAAGAACTGCGTCCTGTCCAAGAGTGCGTTGGGCGCAGTGTATAAGGAAAAACAACGCTGTTTAACACACTTATTTTGCAAATTTGGATTTCGAAAAGCCTAATCTTTATGAGTAACAACTACTGGGTGAATAAACAGAGAAAATCAGAGGCTAAAACACCTAGGATAAAGAGTAATCTCCTCAATGGAGTCACCAATTTGTTATGCGGAATTATGAATTACGGATAAAGCATTCTTCCCTAGACATGTGATAATCTAGAACAACATGTCAAAGACTTTACGACTATCTTTCCTAACTATAAACAGACACACAGAATGAAATAAGAAGCGTACTTGGGATCCAAGCACTTCCAAAGTCTCATTCTGTCGCTTTTGTTGTAGCTTTGAATTCCAGCCCACTGTGCAAAATATTTCCTGCAAGAATGAACACTAAACAACAAGAGATAGCAATAATAAAGATGTCTATTCAAGTTATTTAGCTAAATCAATAAAGCATAAACCATATACATCAACTAAGAAATCATGATATGGAAAATCAAAGCTTATACAGATGCATATAGGGAAAAATAAACAGTAATCTTTATTGATGATAGAAGGGGAGTTTACAACCCAGTGATTGATTTGTTGTCACCATCTCCAGCAACATCCCAGCCTCATCAAAATGCAGATATCGCCAGCAATATGTCACTCAAATCAACTCCTCAATTGAAATTCCACCAGCATTTCTCTACACAAATTCTTCCTTATCGAACACTAAGATCTGTGCTCAATTTATAGAGGAGCTTAAGGTAGTTTTACATTCAATGACTTTCCAATATAGGCAAGACATGTTCCCAATATTGTAGATGTCAAATGGACACATGGATTCGAAGTTTGACGCATGTGAACTCTTCTAGAAGGCACTGGCCAAGTGGAGATTCCAGAACAATGAGAATTTCGCTCCCAATGTGACCAATGCACCTATGAGTGTCGAGAAGTGTTTTGCAGAGCAGCCTTGCATATGTAAGTCTTGAATGATTTGTCTTGTTCTTTGTCTTTAGGGCATATAACAACTGAAATGATAGGGGATGATAGACCCTATTCATTGGTCCTAGAGATGATGCCCAGTTAACGAGGTCATTGGGAATGGTGCCCAAATTGACCTATAACACCTAGTCCCAATGACTTAATGCATGAAGAATCATAAACCCAAAGGCTTGTACTACAATTCTAGGACTGTAATAAACAAAAATATTTTTATTAACATTTGAGACATCATCTTAAAATGACTCTTTCAACAGCTTGTAGAGGACATTTTCTACTTTCCAACGAACCCTTACTCATCCTCTAACTCCTCTTAGTATCTGAGAAAATTATTTTTTAAGATGAAATAATATATTTTGTATCCTAGCCGACCTAAGCCTACTTGTGCAAGCCGGCATCACCTCCAAGAGATGTGTCCTTTCATTAAAGGTAAGAAAATTGTAAAAATACAGGCTTGAACTCATCATTTTAGCATCCAATTTCGGTGAAGATTATCACAGCAAGACAAAAAGGTGAGTGGATTTCACATCTCATGAACTAAGAAGCACGAGGAGAGGAGTTTATTGTTTGGTTTGTTTTCTGTTGGGCTATCATTCAAGCTAAATATACAGACCTCAGACCTATGGACATTGCAGAGAAATCAGACTATAACATCCAATTGTGGGAGGTTGAACCTGTGGACATTTCAAAGAACTCAGACCTGTAACAACCACTTGTGGGAGGTCGGACCTGTGGACATTGCAGAGGCTCAAATCTAGAACTGTGGAGGGTTCAATCCATAGAACAAACACAAGTTTTTTGGGCTCAATGTTATTATATCAGACCTAAAGTTTGTCTATCTATAGAAGATCAGACCTCCGGCAGAAAATGCGGATGATATTGTAGCCATATTCTCAGACCAGAGGTCAGGCATATGTGTAGGATCAAACTCCTTTACAGTCCTGATCAAGTTCGCACTTGATCACCTATTAGCCTTTGACAGATGTGAGGAAGCTTCGGATTTGTGGTCAATTTTTTGTGTGTGGAAAACTACCTATGAGAAACCTCACCCTGGATCAGTAACATTTTGAAGGCTCGTGGGCAATGACATTTGGGAGCTCGGATCAAGGACAGTCACATTTTGAAAAGTGATGAATATTTAAGGTGTGAACAATTTGAAGGATTGAACAATGTTAAGTTTGGAGATTTGATTAGTGAAGAACCTGTAGCCTATAACAATGATGAACTTGGAGTCTTGAATAAGTGAAGAACTTGAAGATTTGAACACTCATATTCAGATCTTAGACAGTGGACAAGTTAGAAGTCTGGTGCAGTCTTGTGGAGAATTTTTTCAATTGAAGTAAGTAATTTATACATTCTGTTTGTTGAAAGTTGAAGGGTTGGAGCCGTAGGGGTTGGAGCCTATTAAGTACAAGGTTGGAGCATTGAGGAAGATAGGGTTGGAGCCCTAAAGGTTGTAGCCTCATGAAGCCCAAGTTGGACCTTAGAAATAGGTTGGAGCCTAGTGAATTGAAGGGTTGGATCCCTCATCATTTTTGTTCTCAAACTATTGTAAAAATAGGATTGGTGTCATAATTTGTTCTTTATAAAATTCCTATTATTTTCTTTTTGGTTTTAATTGTGAAAAATATTAACTGGCATTAACTATAACAATTGAATGAAATATTGATTCACCCCACTCTCAGTATTTCAACAATTGGAATCGGATCCAACTTCTTTATAATCATCCAAACAGCTAGAATAAGGATTCTTAGTCATAGTGAAAAATTAGGATTCAGAAAAAATCCCTCAATTTGATGTGTTAGGGTCCTATAAATATAGGATTCATAATTTTGAATTGACTTTTGATAGTCTTGTAAAATATGTACTTATCTTGCTTTCTACAAGTTGTTTTCCCATATTTTGAAAAAATCAAAAAATCAAAAAAGAGGGTAAAAAGTCCTAAAAGAAATATCAAAGGACTTAAAAAATATAGACCCCAAAAGAAAAAAGACGAAAATAAGACATGAAAGTGTGCAAGTCCAAATGCCACTACTTTTACTTTTTGCAAATGATTATGGCAGAGTGTCAATAAATGCCATAATCCATGATGAGTTAAACTGTTTAAACTTGACTTGGCATGTTTTCAATTTCCATGTTTTAGATAGTGAATAAAGATTTGTCAGACAGTTTAATCCTGACTAATCAGTAGATAGGTAGAGAATAATGAGGAGTTCATCAGTTTAATCTGAGCCCTCAGATGAAATAAGGTAGAATTAGATAGTTTTATGCTTTCAAAATAATAAAATGTTTCAAGGTAGCAAGCTTAAATGCACCTGCTGAAAGGAAGAAAAATTTTTAGAGTAATGTTGGGTAGGTAGAAAGAAGTGGGAAAAAGCATGTAATATTCATCACCGGGCAAAAATCATTAATTTCCCTTCCCCTATAGGTATTCAGTATTCTATACTTCCAGTCAAAAAGGCTTAGAGCATTTCTCTCACTTCTGTCAGGACTGGACCCAAAGCTCGATGACTGGATAGTGGAAAATGTTGAATTCTTATTATAAAATCCCATTTACCATTATTAATCCCTCATTCATACATTTAATTCATTTTCATAAGTAAAGAAGCCTTCTTACTTAATGAAACTTAAAATCCCATTTAATTAACTTCCTTCATTCATAAAAAATACAAAAACCCTCAAAAAACACTCTATCCTAAGTAAATTGGTGAAATGATGAAATAATAAGCTTTGCTTTTATTTATTCACTCTACTTGGTCGTTTGGTGTATTTTTGTGTATTCCATCTCCCCTTGTCATATTAACTTTTAACTTATGCTATTAATTCTCAAAAAAATACCTTATCCTATCTATATAATTCCCTTTATCTAAAATACCCCTAAAACCCACTATTATAAAGTTTTTAGACCAAAGTTATTATCCACATGCTAAATTAAAAACCCAAATAATACTCCCTTTGGTCTAAAACAAACCTTAATTAAATACCCCGCCCCCTATGGTTATTAGACCCTTCAACAAGTCTAAAAACTATATAATAAAATAAATAGCGCAAAGATGTGTATTTAAGCATATCCTATGTATTTTGTAATAAAATACATGTACCCTGCTCATAGCATTTTAGCCTAAGTTATGAAAAAAAAATTATCACTTTATAAGGTTGAAAAAGCTTGCAAACTCCCGCACATGCAACAATCCGCCTCTTTGCAAGAAAATTCACCTTTTAAACCTAAGGCTAAGGTTAAACATCACAAAACTTAAGCTTTTCCCTTTTCATATTATCCCCATTATATAAAGACCCACGCCTTATATAAATTTAACCCAAGGTGCATACTTAACCTCACTTCGCGTAAATAAGCCTATTCCCGCTTCTATTTATGTAAAGCCTTATGCTTTATATGATTAACCTTTCATGTATATTTCAAAACCCTCGCCCCGTATATATAAACCCCACATCCATATTCATTAAACAATATATAAGTTAAACCTTATATAAATGTTTTTTACCCATCTGCGCATTTATAAGTTCCCCATTCCCACCATCTTTTTGCCGCACCTTCCAAAAGAGATCTCAACCCTTCGCTCCTGATTGTCAGATCCAACGGCTCTTAAACGATATCGCGCTCCCAAACTGATCATTCGCCCGAAGCCCAAATGGACGCGAAATGGGTTGTTTCACCATTTCCGCCTCTTATGATGTGGTAGGTTTTTATTGGATCGCATTCGTTTCAATAGAAACCATTTACCACCAAAATTGAACGCGAAAACTGCTGCCAGTTTCCCATTTTAAAATAAAATCGCTCCCGCAATTTTATGAGACCTACATTTAATGCATTTATGATAATTAAATATCAAAGTTTAAAACCTTTGATATACCATTTCTGATGTTTATTTGCGCATTCCGGACTATAAAAGAGCTCTGCTCGACTATGTAAGAACCCTTTACTCAAATTGTCGACTTATACCTAGAGAAAATCAAAATTTGACCACAGATTCCCCATTGAAGACTAGTAAAGCCATTTGCTGCACCAACAATCCGGACCAGTCCTCAGATTAAACCAATATCTTCTCAAGAACCCTTCAAGCAACCAAATACCTGCGTTTAAAGGTATTTCTCGACAGTTAAAACCTGCAATTTCAAGTTTAGACCATGAATGATTAAACCAGGCCTGTAATTAAGGGTTTTACCGAACCAATTTGCCTAAAAAAAAGCCCGAAAAAGAGGCCAAATGCTGACCAATTTTTCCCAGAAAATTCTGTGTTCGAGAAAACCAATTTTGAAGCCAATCTCCTCAATTTGTGACCTCTGAAAATCAATTTCAAATACAAAAAAGGGTTTAAAACCTACAGATATATTAAAAACTCCTTTTTGCAGACCAATCTGTTCAGGAAACCCTCATTTTTTGTCTTATCCCAGTTTATATCCTCTGACAAAGAAAAACAACTCCTGCAAATAATTTAAGCTTGCAGTAGTTATTCCAAAATGACCAAAAAGTAATTCACAGCTAAACCTGGAGGTTCTAAACCAACCAAGCCTGGAGGATCCAAACCTCCTAAATCTGTAACACCTAAAGCTGTTAAATCTACTCCAACCCTCACTGCTAAATCCACTGTATCAGTAAATCCCCTCCAGCCACCTGTAGCTGCTGTAGAAACTCTTCCATTGACTGATATAGACTACAAGATTGTTGATCCTGTTGTAGAATTCAACCTTTTAGAAATACATAATTGGTGCTATGATAAATACTTGGACAAAGATGAAATGCCTATTTGGGAGACTCATTTGCCCAAATATGTAGTTCCATTGACCCACCCTAGACAAGACCTTGTTAGATTATGTCAAAAACATTATGAACCAGACCAAAGGGCCATTGTTAATGCTGACAGAGAAATCCTCTTTACTATCACAGCAGAATCAATAAATCAGATGCTGCAATTACAGCCTGATCCTCAAACAGTCCCCCTATCTATAGAAGCTTTGACCCAGTTGTACTTAGGCCTGGATTTCCCAAAGAAGTTTATGATATTTCAAAACTTTTTGCCTTCCCATGTTGACATTCCTAAGTTAAACCCTCCTTATTCCACTGCCAAATTTCTTGAAGGGTCTAGGCATATTATTTCAATGCTATCTTTTATATTGGGATACTTTAAAGATGGATTCACTGATGAATCCATTATTGGCTTTCTATCCACCTTATCTCTAGGCCAACCTCCAGCAATCATTTTTTATTATGCCAAATTTATAGCAGACAGTATTCATCATCAGCTAACCAAACTACCCACTGAAGGGGTTTTCAGATACTCTTCCTACTTGTTTCACTTATTTTTATTCTTCCAAACTGATAATTTTCCAATTGCATTGCAAAAGATGGAATTGGAGGGTAAGCCTCTGTCCATTATTTATGGACTTATTTGCTCAGGAAAAAGAGTAGTGAGTTCACCAACACAGATTTTTCAGACCTTTTCCTCTGTTGGGGTCCTGTGATTTGGCAGATTGGCATGCCAAGTGACAAGGCAACATGCAAACCAAGCTTTAGAGCTCTAGGATCTAGCCCTCTTAGTCTCAGAGAGGAATCTCTCAATATGTTTATAAAGATGTGTCTTGAAAGTTTGGTAGTTGATTTTAGGCTAGTTATGGGGTGTAGGGTTGTTTGTTTTGTTTGGTTGGACAAATATGTTTCATGTAGTATAGATAGAGCATGGGAATCTACAAGCCATTGGGCAATGGAGTCATGTGAAAGTCCAAATAGTAGGAAGGGAAACCAAAGGGCAAATCTAACTTGGTCAAGGATCTGTTGAATAATATAGGTGAAATGGGATGAACATTAAGGACTAAGAGTGAAAAACAAACTAAACCCTTTCACAAATGACTCAAAGGATTCGGGGAACGCCCTATTTCCTCCTCACTGTTTTGGACTTAATCAATATAAACACTCAAAGAAAAAGAGAAATGCGGACTAAAACTCTCTGAATGACTTAAAGGATTCGGGGAATGCCCTATTTCCTCCTCTAATTTCACTGTTGAGAGCTTAAATCAACAAATACATACAATTGCATTCAAAGAAGAGGGAATGCCTTAGACATATAGGACTGCAATTATAGAGACCTTCAACACAATAATTACAGTAAGAAACAGAGGGTATGATTGAAATAGACCTCTCTGTCAAACTGCAAACATTAATAATTAAAGGGAGATTTCAGATACAATAATCAGTGGCAAAGAAAGAGGGAACGCCTAAACAGTCTTTAGCACAACTGAATTTACCATTTCTGAAATAAAACAAAACTGAATATTCAAGAGAGCTATTAGACTACCCTGTCATTTTTAGTAGCAGAAAACATATAAACAGTGAAGGATAAACAGATCAGAGGTGCTTCTAAGATACATTTCTCTGCCTAAACTTTTTATCCTACTGTAAGTCAAAGCATAATGGAACAAAGTGATAAACGGGAAACAACATTAACAATAAGAGATTACTTCACCCAAACCAGGCTCAGGGATCCAATGGTCCAGCCTCCTTCATCAACAGAAAAAACAGAGACTTCCACACTCCTTCATAACACCAATGTTTCTTCAAAGTAGCAATATGTATTACTTCGGAAAACACCAAATGCCAACCTTTTACAATGAGACTTCAAAGAGTCTTTATAGGAAAAATGAGGAAGAGTAGGTGAGGAAAATTTTAATGAACATCAGAGATAGGAGAGGGCATTCGAATGCCCCATTTTGTGTCTTAAACATTTCATTAAATTCTAGACAAAATCAATAACTCTGTAGCTTGTTGAGACCATTTTGATATGACAGAAATCACCCACAAGGTGTCCTTGAGACGAAAAACCATCTGGAGTGGTACTGTTATCTTCTTGGTGTGAGTTAAGTGAAAGAATGGGCTATGAGGGCTCCCATACTTCTAAATATCTGCCTCTGACAGTTTGCAGTAGCTTCCCTGGTGTAATCACTGCTTGGTAGGCTTGTGTGCATGGGATGGGCTATGTCTATGTCAGTCAACATTCTGCACTAATAACTGCTCTGTCTCTTTGTACTTTAACTTGTTTTAGCTCTGTTTGTGTTTTGACTTTGTTGATTGCTCGAACTGCTTCTGTACTGATGCCTTCAGAGGTTTTATTAGTATTCTATGCCTTGTCATATGCCACTGGATATGTGATCTTTACCATCTCTGAGTGTTTTGTGTACAAGTGGAGGGTTTAACTGAGCTGGAGGGTCACTGAGGATTCATGGATCTGATCCATTGCTAGACACGACCTCGCCTCATGTTCTGGTTCCCTTTGATGTTGTTTCATGGCCCTGAGATTGCCATCTGAGCTTTTGTGTCACCTTTGTGACTGTAAAACATCTATCCTTCATCGGCCATGAAAAACCTGCAAACACACGACAAACTGTTATAAAAACTTGCGGGCTTGGTTTAGACTGCTTGTAGAGGCTCTGGGATGGCGGAGGAGCAGTGAGGAAGAATGTGATTGCAGCGGAAAAACGGAAAAAACCCTGGCAGAGCAGGTAACCAGGTCAATGGAGGTTTGGGTGCGAGGATGAACGTGGACCATTAGATCAAAATGATCTACAGTGGAGATCGCTTGATGAAGTCGTTTGGGAGAATGGATGAATGCCAAACGAATGGGGTTGTGATATAACACAAGTCGCTTCCTTGGACTTTCCGATCACCTATTGTACTTCATTATATTTCTCAGTCTAATAAAATGGCTTAGCATTCTCTCTCTATATTTCTAGATGATTTGTCGTACATTCTTTCTATGCTATTGTATGTCTACTGTACTGTTATCTTTATATATTTTTTGCATTCTAGTTCTATACCACTTGGTGTGTTTATCTCATACTCTTAGACAGAGTCTAGAAAGGGCCAGGTAGCCTCCAGATCTGACCTTCTTCTCATAGGTGAAATATCTGGTAAACGCCCTCCCATTCCATCTCTGGTTAGAGTTTGCTGTGTTTTAGAGATATCCCCAAAACGGGATATTACAGTGGTATCAGAGCATAGTCCTGGCTCAACCTGTGGAGCTATTTGTCTATGACACTGGGGAAGAGGTTGTTATGTATATTTTATTAATTATTATTTAGATATAGTTATCTTAGGTTTTATTAAGTGAAAGGGCATGATCAAAGATCATGCCTCTTCGCCAAGGGACACCATAAGGCTATATTTAAAGCCTTGGTGATTCCCCATTGTAATCATCTTTCATATTTTATCAATAATAATATATACTTGTAAAGTTTACCAGAGTTTTACACTCCATTGGTATCAGAGCCATCACTCTTCGGGATTTGTGTGATCACCCAGAATTAAGGAATTACAAGAAAATTCCAGAATTGCATATTTTTTTAAAACCAAGTGCTTGTGGGCAACAACATTTGTTTAAAAAAGAAGAAAGAAGAAATATATATTAATAAAAAAAATCAAAAGAGAGAAGGAAAGTCAACATAAAGGGGGAAATAAATTAAAAAGAAGAAAAAAAGAAAAAGAAAAAAGAGATATATATAAAGAAGTAAAAAGAAATAAGGAAGAGTAATTGCTCGTGGTTTACAAGCTCGTGGTTTTGGAGCCCATGGTAATTGCCCATGGTATTAAAACCCATTCACCCTTTTCAAAACAACGTGACTTTTCAAAGTTAACAAAATTTTTTCCCCATAATTATATATATATATTATAATAATAATAATAATAATTATTATTATTATTTTATTATTTGAATTATATATAATAATAATAACAATAATAATAAATATTATTATTATTTCAAATTTTTTTTTTTAATTAATTAATTAATTAATTTAAAAAAAGGGGGAAAAACTGGCAGAAAAATATTCCCCACCTCATACACGTTCAATGTCTTCATCGATGTCGATGGCCGAATTCCAGAAGAAATTGGTGGATCTTGAGAAACAAATCAATAATAATTCCGAAGAATTCGGAAAAAGATTAGTCGATCTTGAAGTTACAGTTGCAAGACACTCCAACGACATCAAAAAGGTTCATGATACGACAAATCGAATAGAAAGACAAATGTGGCTAAATCATCACAAGGTCACAGAAAAGCATAGCGAAGCAATGAACAAGATGATAGAGCATAGCGAAGCAATAAACAAGATGACAGAACTCTTCGATAAGCTAAATGATAAGATAGATAAGTTAAGTCAGACACAACCTCCAATATTCCCAAATGTCGAACATAATCAACTAAAAAATTCAGCTAATTCAGATCATCATCATGAATATAACATGTTTGAAAAAGAGCAATTAAATGAGGTTGAATTGGAAATCAGCTCACATGAAGGCTATAGTGTTGAACCACCTAGAAGTAGAGACTCTGAGATCAACCATGAAAATTATAGAGCTGAGAAACCAAGAGAAGAAAATGCAACTCAATCCACTAATAAAGCCAGTAATGCAACAAAAGAAGTTATTGAGAACTTTTGTATAAATGAAAATCCAATGGCAGAAAAAGAAACAATTCTTTATGTGAAAGAGCAACATAAAGAGTTTAACGTGACTGCTATCACAGAGGCAACAACAGACATAGTCATTGAAAATGAAAGAAACCATGAAAATACAGATGCTTATAAACAACAAAATGTTTCATCCTCAGAATTGAAAGAAAAATGTGAAGAGACAAACACATCCGAAGCCACTGATACAGTGCCAGAAGCTGTTAAGGCCTTCGGTGATGAAGCAGACATGGTTGTTAAGAAGGAAGCGTTTGATGATGAGGAGAAGTTTCATCGAACAATAATTGTTGGTAGCTTACCTCTAAATCTAAAAGGGAGCCACGAAGAGTCACCAGTAGAACAAGGATTAGTTCGGACACACGAAAAAGTATTCCAGGATCTACCCATAAAAGTGCCTCCCGATAGGAAAATCAAACATCCAATAGAAGTCAAGACAGGATCCCACCTGTCAATATTAGATCTTGTCACTATCCACATCAACAAAAGATTGAACTCGAGAAGATGCTCCACGATCTTTTTAAAATGTGGGAAGCAAGAGCTCGCCGTTCGAGAAACCCAGGCGTTCGTTAACATTGTCCATCATTACGTATGCTTTGAGGACAAAGCATCTTAAGAGAGGGGCAATGTTATGTATATTTTATTAATTATTAGTTAGATATAGTTATCTTAGGTTTTATTAAGTGAAAGGGCACGATCAAAGATCATGCCTCTTCACCAAGGGACACCATGAGGCTATATTTAAAGCCTCGGTGATTCCCCATTGTAATCATCTTTCATCTTTATCAATAATAATATATACTTATAAATTTTACCGTAGTTTTTACACTCGAACTGCCATATATATTTGTTACAGAGGCAGGAAGTACAGAGATCGTGAGCGTAGGTTGGAGAACACCTACGAAGAGGGAGACTGTGTTCGGGTGGTGGAAAAAGAGCAGGAGGAGCCTGTGACAGACGCAGAGCAGGAGGAGCCTGTGTTAGATTCAGAGCAGAGAGAACTGATGGCAGATGACACTGAGGCCAAACAGTTTGGGGAGGCACTCCTCAAATCGGTGCAGGATTTAGCAAGGCAGATTGAGGTGATGGGTCAGAGATTCACCGCTGTAGAGGCTAGACAGCATGAGACCCCACGGGTATTCCAGGTAGGTGAGGGATCAAGTACATCCCACCATTTGCCGGAGCATGGTGCTGCTCAACGTGATACTACTTAGCTGATGGCTTCACATGCACCGACGCGCTCTACCATGCCCACTTTCTTGGGAGCAGACACAGGGGCAGGAGCCCAGCAGGAGGTAGAGCCCGGACACATGGGCGATTATTTTGCAGAGTATCAGGCCTATGGACAGGAGTTCAGGGATGCTCTCTCGTTCAGAGATTTTGTTCAGCTCCAGCGGGACAGTAGACCCCGCGACCATCATAGAGGGCACCGGCATTATCATGTGGGAGATACCCACCGCACATCTAGCAGATTCCATTTGCCTACGTTTGATGGTTCATCAAACAGTTCGGCAAAGTCTTGGGTGGAGAAGCTGGACATCTATTTCCAGCTTAACCAGATGTTGGAGACGGAGGCCATCAAGGTGGCGACATTACATTTGGAGGGTGAGACCCAGGACTCGTGGTTCCATGGGATGGTTACGCTCGGACATTCTACAATGACGACATATGCCGATTTTACCAGGAGGTTGATGGAGCGATTTGATCGGAGGGATCCGGAACAACACTTTGTTGAGCTAATGAGGCTCAAGCAGACTGGGAGCCCCGAGACATACATTGCAGATTTCTTGAGGGTTTCAGTGATGGTGCCAGATCTATCTGTGGCACGGATGATCTATATGTTTGTGGAGGGGTTAGCAAAGCCACTTCGAGGTCTAGTCATATCTACTAGACCAGCTACACTCCAGGATGCTATTAGTAGGACTCGGGATTTACAGGATGCATTGCCCAGGACCCGAACACCTTACCCCCAGAGACAAGGCTTCCAGCCCAAGGGGAAGGATGTGAGGATTCCACCTCCAAAGGGGAATCCAGGACGGACACAGACAGATGATGATGCCAGGAGGGAGCTGAAGAAGAAGCGGCTATGCTTTACTTGTCAGGAGCCGTGGGCACCAAGACATAGGTGTGCTGCTGGCAAAGCACACTTCATTGAGGTCTTCTCTGAGGATAGCGGGGGAGAGGATGACGAGGATGACGAGGAGGCAGGAGATAGTCAGTCAGCCCAGGATCAGTTGCCACCTCCACCTCCAGGAACAGGAGGTGCAACTTTTGCACCCACAAGACGGACCCTTGCACCATTGCGAGGAGTTCCCAAGTATTTGACGTTGCGCGTACGAGGGACAGTATGTGGCCAGCGAGTATCAGTTTTGGTTGACAGTGGGGCAACCCACAACTTCATCGATGCACAGATGGTCGAACGAAGAGGTATACCGACCGAGAGCTTCGATGGATTTTCAGTTCTAGTCCCAGGAGCTCAGACGATGCAGTGTGCCCGGTATGTTCCAGAGTTAGCAGTGACGATGGGTACCTACACCGTGACCGACCACTTTTTCGTGGTCAACATACCGGATACCAATGTGGTATTGGGTGTTTAGTGGTTGATTACTCTGGGGAAGGTCACCACAGATTGGGAGGCCTTGGAGATGGAGTGGGATGATAAGAAGACCGAGAAGCATGAGAAGATCCGTGGGATGCACACTTACCCACCTCAGACTGTTTCGGCACACCGGATGGAGGCAGATTTCCGGAAGGGAGACATAGAGTGGGCGGTTGAGTTGCGGGCATCAGAGGCAGAGACCACCGGTCAGGCAGTTCATCCTGATATACAGGCCATCCTTGACAGGTATGATGCAGTGTTTGGGGATATACCACCAGGTCGGCCACTGGACCGAGTGTTCGAGCACACCATTGAGCTTGAGCAGGGCATTCAGGCAGTGATTACTACCCCCTATAGGCATCCCGAAGCCTATCGAGATGAGATTGAGCGAGCCATCTAGGAGTTGCTGGCTCTTGGGCACATCAAACCGAGCACGAGTCCGTTTGCTTCTTCCATGGTGTTGGTGAAGAAGAAGGATGGCACCTTAAGGATGTGTATTGACTACAGGGCCCTGAACAAGAAGACCCTAAAGAACAGGTATCCTATACCCAGGATCGATGAGTTGATGGATGAGCTGAGAGGAGCCAAGTTCTTCTCAAAGATTGATTTGAGATCAGGGTACCATCAGATTCGTGTGAGGGAACAGGACATTCCCAAGACCGCCTTCAAGTGTCATTATGGGCACTTTGAGTTTTTGGTTATGCCTTTTGGGCTAACCAATGCCCCAGCTACTTTTCAGTCTTGCATGAACCATATCTTCCGCAGTCACCTGAGGAAGTTTGTATTGGTCTTTTTCGATGACATACTCATATATAGCAGGACTTGGGAGGAGCATCTCCAGCATATAGAGGCAGTACTACATATCTTGGAAGAGCAACAGTTCTATGCTAAGCTCTCCAAGTGTGAGTTTGGGATGACGGAGATGTTGTATTTAGGTCACATTATTGGAGTGGACGGAGTGAGAGTCCATGAGGAGAAGATCAGGGCCATCAGGGATTGGCCGGAGCCGAGGAACGTGACGGAACTTCGAGGATTCATTGGCATATGTACTTATTACAGGAAGTTCGTCAAGAGTTTCTCATAGCTTGCTGCACCCCTTACAGATTTGACGAAGAAGGGGGCATTCAGTTGGTCGGATATAGCGCAGTGAGCCTTTGACAGGCTCAAGGAGGTGATGAGTAGCTGCCCAGTGCTTGCATTGCCGGACTTTACGTAGCCATTTGTTTTGGAATGTGATGTGTCGGGAGAGGGGATCGACGCAATATTGATGCAGGGAGGACACCCTATAACCTTTGAGAGTCGGAAGCTCCTTCCGCACGAGAGGTTGTATTCTATATACAACAAGGAGATGTTGGCCATTATGCATGCATTGGCCTAATTCCGGCAATACTTGGTAGGGAACAGGTTCAGGGTGAGGACTGATCACAACAACCTCAGGTTCTTTTTGGAGCAGAAGCAGCTACAGGAGAGGCAACAGAAGTGGATCAGTAAGATCCAAGCATATGACTTTGACATTGAGTATGTCAAGGGTAAGAATAACGTGGTAGCAGATGCCCTTTCACGTAGACTAGCCACGTTATCTCTTATGAGCTTGGATACAGATTGGAGGGCTCGACTTTTAGTGGAGTACTCCAAGGACAAATTTGCATGTGAGGTTCTGGATGGACAGGTGGTGCATGACAGGTACAGGGTGGTCGATGAAATCATCTACTACAGGGACAGGATCTTCTTGACTGAGGGATCTCAGCTCAAGAAGAAGATACTTCAGGCATCACATGATTCACCATTGGCCGGCCATCAGGGGTTTACCAAAACCTACAGGGCCATTAGAGAGAGGTTCTCATGGAAGGGCCTCAAGGAGGACGTACTCCAGCACATCAGGGAGTGCGATGTTTTCCAGAGGAACAAGGGGGAGATGAGCCATCCCGCAGGATTATTGCAGCCTCTTCCCATTCCGGAGGGGAAATGGGAGAGTATCTCGATGGACTTCATCACAGGGTTGCCCATGGTGCAGGGCAAGGATTGTATCTTTGTTGTCGTTGATCGACTGACAAAGTATGCGCATTTTTTCGCCATATCCGCGCACTACACAGCAGCACAGGTGGCCGAGCTGTTCTTCAGAGAGGTTTTCAGGCTACATGGTCTTCCTAAGACCATCATCAGTGACAGGGACAGCCGCTTCATGGGCGGATTTTGGCAGGAGCTTTTCCGGTTGGTGGGGACAGAGTTGACACCGAGTACTAGTTATCACCCACAGATGGATGGACAGACGGAGATAGTTAACAAGTGGCTGGAGGGCTACTTGCGTAACTATGTCAGTGGGCAGCAGCGAGCATGGCTGAAGTGGTTACATTTGGGGGAGTACTGCTACAACACTACACATCACATGTCCATTGGTATGTCTCCGTTCTACGCTTTATATGGATATCACTCTTTGTCTTTTGCTGACGTGATGTTTGGTGCTAGCAAGGCTCCGAGAGCCAAGATTTGGATCCAAGAGAGTCAGGATATTCTCCGAGCTCTCAAGGATAATATGGCCACAGCGCAGAACCAGCAGAAGCTGTATGCTGACAGAGGTCGGGTGGAGAGACAGTTTGAGGTAGGGGACTTGGTCTACCTACGATTACAGCCATACCGACAGTCGTCACTGAAGCAGAAGGGAGCTGAAAATCTCAAGCCCCGCTTTTACGGGCCATACAGGGTGATACGCAGGATTAGACAAGTTGCGTATGAGTTGGAGCTGCCCCAAGGCAGCAAGATCCATAACGTTTTTCATGTATCATGCCTGAAGAAGGCACTGGGGCAGCAGGTGACAGTGATAGATGAGCTACCACCCACGTATGATGAGGGGAATTTGGTGTTGCAGCTAGAGGCTATTATTGATACCAGGGAAAGGTAGCTACGGAGCAGGACAGTCCGGGAATTCTTGGTGAGGTGGAAGAATTTTCCAGATGAGGATGCTACTTGGGAGAGTGAGAAGATTTTGCAGCATCCATCAAAATGTTGCTTGAGGACAAGCAACATTTTGTCGGGGGAGACTGTAATATTCCTAATTAGCAGTGGCTAATTGGAATATTCGATTTTGCTCGATTTTGCAGTCTATACTTTATTAATAAATAAAAAGGTGAGTAGAGAGGGACTAACTCACTTAGTGGAATAAAACCCAGTCCCTAGTAGCACAACATTGTGACTTAAAGGGATCCAAGGGGGGCCAAGCACCACGTAGAGAGGGGGCCCACGTATGCACTAGGAGAGACTGCGTAGATAAGGATGAGCACGTGGCAAGAGGGAGGCTACGTTGAGGAGATAGGCCTTAGGGTTTGGAGGAAGGCCAACGTTATAAAAGAGGGAGGAGCCTCCTCATTTCATTCATTCATTGTTGATGATATTGAGCTGGTCGTTTTGACTTCTTGAGCACACTGGCTGTTTAGCCTGTCTGCAGCACTGTTTAGTGCGTTGAGTGTCTCCAATCGGAGATCTCGCCCTTAGCCCCGGGGGACTTCGAGTGCCTGCTCGAGCAAGGTAGTTTCTTCAGCATTTTGCGGGAGGTTTGGTGTTTGGTTTTTTTTGCGGAGCCGAGCATTCAGAGAGACTGCGCAGTGATTGAGAGGGAGGACGCAGTCCATCTAGGTGGAGCTCTGGATTGGGATTTTTGCAGGGGTTTTGAGTCGAGAGTTTGAGCAGATGATCACTCTTTGCCTTTGGGAGGATTTTGGTGGAGTTTGAGGCCGTATTTTATTCATTCCTATTCAGCCTCTGCGCAGAGCCTTGGAGGCCAGCGTAATTCCCCAAGGGGGTGTTTTTCGAGGGTCAGCCATTTTTGATATGGTTTCTGGGTTTTTTCGAGATTGGTGAGTAGAGGAGGATTCCATATTTTTAGCTCATTCCGGCAAGGGGAACAGCCCCTAGTCATTAGTTCATTTCAGCAGTAACAGCTACACGACAGTTTTCCTGCAGCTAGGACGCAGTTTAGAGAGTAGCCATTTCCTGTGTATTCTGAGAGTATTTCTTCACTTTCCTTGAGCAAGTTTAGGTGTCATCACTCTGATCACGTATTGTACTTCATTATATTTCTCAGTTTAATAAAATGGCTTAGCATTCTCTCTCTATATTTCTGGATGACTTGTCGTACATTCTTTCTATGCTATTGTATGTCTGCTGCACTGTAATATTTATATGTTTTCGGGCATTCTAGTTCTATACCACTTGGTGTGTTTATCTCATACTCTTAGACAGAGTCTGGAAAGGGCCTAGTAGCCTCCAGATTTCGTCCTCTTTTCAGAGGCGACATATCTAGTAAACGCCCTCCCAGTCCATCTCTGGTTGGAGTTTGCTGTGTTTTAGAGATATCCCCGAAACGGGATATTACACCTCCTTTTCTTTTTGGTAGCAGAAGGTATGAGCTTAATGATTCATGAGGCTAAGAGGCAAGGGGATCTCAAAGGAATTGAAGTGGCGGTCAATCTTTGGGTAACCCATCTTCTCTTTGTTGACGACATTTTACTATTCAGTAATGGGAGTATAGAGGACTGTCGAAGTTTAAAGAAGATTCTGGATCTCTTCTTAAAAGCCATTGGTCTCAGCATAAATGGGCAGAAATCGTCCCTGACCACGTCAAGACTTTCAAGGGAAGAAGTGGGCAGGACTGAAGAATATCTGCATTTTGAAGTCAAATCTTTACAGGATTCTTTCAAGTATCTGGGTTTTTTTCTAAAGACGGACAATTACTAGATACAGGATTGGAAATGGCTAATTGCTAAAATAGAGAACAGGATGAACCACTGGAGTTTTAAATCGTTGTTAAGAGCGAGAAGATTGGTTTTAATAAAGTCTGTGGTGATGGAAATCCCTGTTTATTGGGCTAGTCTCATTTGGGTACCAAAAAGTATTCTGACATCCATTAACAAAATCTGTAGCAGATTTCTGTGGGCAGGTTCAAAGGCGAAAAATGTGACTCCTTGGGTTGCATGGGAAAAAATTGTCAGACCAAAAGGATGGGGTGGCTGGGGAATAAAAGATCTCTTCCCTTTTTCAAAGTCACTAGCTAGTCACTAGCTGCCAAATTAGCCTGGAGACTCATCTCAACGGAGAACCTCTGGACATCGGTAAATAAAAGGAAATACATAGATCCAATGTCAACCCTTGATTGGCTAAGACTGCCCCAAAAGTCCTCCAAAAACTCTTTTGTGGTGTGGAAGGCAATGGTTGTTTCGGTCAAGATTATTGAACAGGGCTTGGCTTGGAATGTGGGGGATGGGACATAGGTTAGATTGGGTTGGGACCCTTGGGTGGGATGCTCAGGGATTTTTGCGCTAACAAGAGACCTGATTGAGCTCTTGAATAACAGAGGCTTCCACTATCTCAACCAAGTTGCTGACCATGGGAACTCCACGATTTAGAGGCAAGAATGGTTGTCAAGGAATGCTTTACATTTGGAGGAAATATGGCAAGAGGAGTGGGAGAATTACAGATCGGACCTTCAGAACTCTCATATTCGCATAGTTGACAAAAATGACGAGCTGAGGTGGGTGCACTCACAGACAGGGATATACTCACCTAAACTGGGGTACAATTGGCTTATGACTCAGAACAGGTGGGAGGATCCAGCCTGGTGGGTAAAACCTTCAATGGAAGCTAAAAGGGCCAACAAGGACAAGGTTGTTCTTCTGGTGTATACTCTAGAAGAAAGTCCCCACTTGGGACTTCTTACAAAGGAGGGGGAAGATAGGACCAGGCTGGTGCTCCCTATGTAAAACAAGTGTGGAAACAGTGCACCATGTTTTTCTCTCCTGCCCCTTCAACATTAGTCTCTGGAACGAAACTCTGCGGTTGATAAAAATTCCACAGAAGTGGGAAGGCTAGGAGGTTTCGGAAGCTTGTCAAAGGTAGTGGCAAGAAGCCCCAAATGACAAAGTGCAATCCATTCCACTTTTTATTGCTTGGGGAACGTCGATTGCAAGGAACCAGATGATTTTGAAAGACACTCCTTTCCCAATTGGTAGATTGGCGGCAGAAGGGGCAACAATCTTCGAAAACATTCCAATCCCTATAGGCCCACAGCAAAACAGAGTAGTCCAGATGGAAGTTGTTAGGAGAACAATTCCATGGGCTTATTTTTACGGGGTGTCGGATATAAACAGGGGGTGTGGAGCCGGATTGGTTATCCACTTCCCATCCGGAAAAATCCTTAGAGCTTCAGTTGGATTAGGGCTTGGGACCAACAACTTTGCAGAACTAAAAGCTTTGCACCTTCTTCTTTGTTGGTTATTTCATAGAAATAAGCGTGAGGCTCAGATCTTTGGAGACTCTATGAATATAGTAAAGTGGTTCAATGGGACTCAACGATGCAGGAACTACACTTTACTTCCTTTGCTTAATGAGATTTCTTGTCTAAAATGTCTTTTCACATAGCTATCTGTTTGCCATATTTACAAGGAGCGAAACCATGATGCAGACCGCCTTTCTAAAGAAGGTGTTCAGCAAGATATGGGGGCATGGATAGCAGTGGAATTGGAGAATGGATTGGCTCGCCCTATCGCACAACCTGTTTTTGTTTAATGATCCATCTGTTTACTGTCCTTTTTTTTGTTATTGTATATAAACTGAAACTTCTTTTCAAAAAACAATTTGTTAAACTATATTTCCAGACCCTAGGCTGTTTTCCTCTTTGAGGAGGTCTTGTGGTTCCGTTCAAAAATGATACTTTAAGCTTGTTGATTAAATCAGGAAAGTGGTTACTACCTGGTTCAAACAAACTGGAAGCAAAAAGCTTCAAAGAACTCTGTCTTTTTCCTACCTCTGTTTCAGCTGTCTCCTTTAAAAGGAAGCCGGGAGGTGGGAAATGGATAGGAATTTACTTTTGAGACTCTTTTGTGTGGGTTGTTTGTTGAATATCTGTGTGTATTTACAAACAATCGAAACTATGTTTCTCTACCCAAAAAGCGAGAAATGGAGTTTTCTTGGAATGCTATGCATATGCTCTGTAACTTTCTATATTAATAGATGGTTCGATTTTTTTCTGTGGACCAAAAAAAAAAAAAAAAAACTTAGGGAACTTAAATAATTAAAGTGAATTTAATTAAACATGTGATGAAATTGTCTTAGGTCACGCAGATCAAGCTTTCTTTTAATATTATCCATTGATTCAAGATCTGATCATGGCCATTGATTTGTCAATGAGAAAAGTATAAAGGAAAGGCTTGGGGTCATTTGTAAAGACACACAGAGGCAGAGCACTGAAGCTAAGCTGAGATTCTAGGGCAGAGTTTTCTAAGAATACTCAGAAGTGTTTTAGCTGCAGAGAGGGGAATTTAGACCAAGGGATGATCTGATCCCAGGGTCTAGAATACACAAGAGGTAGAGAAGAGATCAGCTCAAGAACAGTACAGAGGAAGGCAGCAGCGAGGACAGCATAATTTTCAGGAAACCCCTCAGGGGTTATGCAGAGACCCTTAGGGGTAGTGTAGTGTCTGCGTCACCCAATCTGGGGTAACACAGTCCCATCCGGAGCAGCGCTGAGGGTTTGGAGGCCATCCAAGGCTGATGCAGTGCATTTTAGGGACAGTGTTGAGGTTTCTAGGCATAGATTTGGTTGGGTTCTATAAATCCCGTTTGAGAGTGTGGATCAGTCATTACTTTGGCCCTAGATCAGCTAGTGAGCTATATATCTAGAGTTTTTTCTATTGGATTTTCCAGATCTGGAACCCAGAGTTGTGTATTCAGAAAATATTCTTAATAATAGAAGCCTACAACAGCCAGAGACTAGTTTTCCCACATTAGGTTTTTCCGGGGACTATTTGTCCAGAAATAACTGTGTCACTTTGTCTATGTGTGTGCTTATTCTAGATCTGAATTAGTAGAGATATGTTATGTGTTTTGCTTTGATTTTAACTTGAATTTATTCAGTTAATAACTTGTATAAGTAGGAGGAGCATAACCGGGTTAAAATTAATAATTTCTGCAGAAGTGTTAAGATTCAGAAATTTCTACATTGTCTGTGTTGTAGCACCTGTAGTGGGGATTGTTGTGAGGGGTACTGCATCCAAAGGAACTATGGTCACCTGTGGATTTTGTTCCCTCTCCTTAATAAACTTCTCCATTTCTGTCTCCATTTTCCTGATTTGGGCATTTTGCTCCATGATTAATTTAAGCATATCTCCCTTCTGTGTTTCAGACTCTTATATATCATTGGTCTGTGGATCTTCTATTGCTAGAAGTTTTAGTTGCTTCCTCTGTGCTGCAATATCAACATTCTTCTTTTTAATTAGTTCTTCTGCAGCCTTCACATTTTCTGGATCATACCCTATTTTAACAACCATATCTTCCGATGATTTGATCCTTGTGTCTTTAGCCAGAGAGGAGATATTTTCCATCTTCAGCTAAGATTGGATATTTGAAAGAGACACCTGCAATTTTGACACAATCATGGTTGTGTTGGTTAGTGTAGAGAAAATCATCTCACCATTATGTTTATGCATCTCCATTTGATCAATGGGATGAATGTCCTTGGTGTCAAATTCAAAGGATGTATTTTTGTAGTCTACTACTATCTTTGGTTGTGGAATTTGAGCCTCTAGGAAGGCCATCTGCATCCTTCCTTTTTATGAATCAAAGGATGATAAAAGTTTTTGATCAGCGGTTGTCATTGATGTCAACCCAAGCAACACCAAGGGCTACCCCAATATTGCATGGGAATTGTGACCTACCAAATTAATATATTCTGGGTCAAGTATGTTTTTGATGGTTTCTACTTGTCGAGATGTTTCCGTTGATATATGGTACGCCACGTAATTCTTCACAGTTTGAGAGATATTCATGTTTGAAGTTTGTAACCCAAGTTAGTGGGTTAAAGCCCCATGGGCTTGTGGCATGGGTCATTGAAAAGTCATAATTAATATTTTTTAAGCTCCTAAAACCCCTCCCATGTTCACTTGTTGAAGCCCCTCTCAACCTAAGCATTTATATAAATTGTGATCCTCATATCCTCCTTATGTAAGGGATTTCGCTATCTGAAAGAGGTAATCTTAGTATTTTCGCTCTAACGTTTTTTCTACGAAGGTTCAAAAGCTGAAATATTTATGAGGCGAAGCTGAAATCTTGAGGAAGCTCCTGTAAAAATTTCAGATCAAGGTGTGCAATATGTTCGGAGATATGATCTGTGGAAGTCCGCGTTTTTGCAAACTCCTGAAATTCATCTCAAAGAAATGAACTTGGGAAAATTTTCATAGCTCTCTCTCTGAGTATCAGATTAAATACTGTAAAAAGTGGCAGATAGTGCACGGACTTTAGTTTTTGCTCTATAAATTTCAGAGCCGAATGAATAAATAGTGACACGTGGCATGTCGTACAAGTTTGCTCTACTGAAACAGTCCATAATTAGGGCATTGTGAGATATTGGGCATAACTCTCTCTTGAAGAATCCAAATTGGGTCAGACCTGTGGCATTGGAAAGACGACTCAAAGGACTACTACAAGACCGAAAATCGAATATTGGGGATCTGAAATAACATAGATACACTAGATTCAATATCGAGCTCCTAGAAGGCAAGAAAAAGCTAGATCATGTGTTGTCAAGGGATGCAAAGGACCAGACTTTCTAGGGCAGCAAAGCATAGCAAGGTGTAGCGGAGGGTAGCATGACAAGAGCAGCAACCAAGGTGCAGAACAACAGCAAGAAGTTCATCAAATGAAGTCTTCAAGTGGGCAACACTGCATACAGTCACTGTAAAGGTATCATTATACTAAGTAATTGTAAATAAATTATTGTAAAAATTGTACTAGTGTCTATCTGCCAAGAGTTGAAGAGGCAGTGTCAAGAGGTTTAGGATCATCATTAGGTGGTTGTGTCATAGTTGGGGTTATGGTCTAGTGTGTCTTATTCTTCGACATCATTCTATATCATTGTAAAGTGGACCATTTTCCCTGGTACGGGAGTCCATTCTTCTTTTATTCTTCTATAGGGTGGTAGGGTGGTGCTAGGGTGAGTTGTAGCTCATTGGGTGTTGGGGCATCCGTTCAGTTGACTACTAAAGAATCTCGGGTGTTGGAGCGTCCATCTAGTGGGAGCTGGAGAAGAATGCTTTTCTAGATTCTAGGAAGTTGGAGCTTTATTTTCAATTGGAGTTGAATATTAAAGAATTATTAGAAAAGCATTAGGTGGTTTTTGTCCCAGAGTGGGTTTCCACCTTAAAAGCTGTGTGCATTTATGGTCCTATTGTTTGCTGATATCATTGTACAAACACTGATAATAATTGAATATTAACTAATGCTCTAATTAAAAAGAATACAGATTCACCCCACCCCCCCCCCCCTCTCAGTATTTCCAACAATTGGTATCGGAGCTTGGTTCCTTCAATAGTAGTTTAACAGTTGGAAGGAGGTCATGGAGCATACCAAGAATGGTGTACCTCTATTCAATGAAAATAATTATGCACTCTGGAAAGGAAGAATGGAGGTCTATCTCTTGGCGCAAGGTTACGAAGTATGGGACACTGTTCAAAATGGATTTACATCAACCACGGATGAACAAGGTAAGAAGAATTTGGCAAATGATGCAAAAGAAAAGAATATTATTATCAGTGGACTTATTGAATCTGCTTATCATAAGGTGTTGGGTTGCAAAACCGCCAAAAATTTATGGGACAAGCTTGAGAATATATATGCAGGTGACTCAAATGTCAAAGAAGCAAAGCTTCAAATCTATAGAGAAAAATTTGAGCAACTCGGAATGAAAGAATATTGCAACATTGCTGCATACTTCCAATACGTTGATGAAATAACCAATACTCTGGAAGGATTGGGAGAGCCAGTTGACGAGAAGACTATTATACGAAAGATTCTTAGAACGTTACCAGGGAGATTCAACCCAAAGGTATCAGTCTTAGAATACAGTGAAAATATGGACAAACTCAGCAAAGAGGAATTACATGGAGTTCTCATAGCATATGAAATGAGACTTGATGAAGAAAAGGGTACTTTGCATCTAAGAAAACCAATAAGGACAAACAACCTTCAATTGAAAAGACATGCACCTGCAAGTGTGAAGAAAAGGGAGATGATGGAGAAGGTCTTTTAGATGAAGAATATGCTTACTTTACGAGAAAACCAAAAATTGATAAGGGAAAATTCAAAGGTAAACTTCCATTGATATGTTTTGACTGTGGTGAGGTTGAGCATTTCGTAGCAAAATTTCCGAATAGAAGTGATGGCAACTCAAAAGGAAAGAAAGGCTTTAGGAAATTCAACAAGCAAGAAAAAAGGAAAGGATCAAAAAGGAACTTTCTCTCTAAAGAAGATAGCTCATCAACCGATGAAGACAGTAATAGTGAAGAAGAAGCCAATTAGAGATTATTGTTTATGGCCAAGCACAATAAACAAGAGGTATCAAACAATGAAGAAGAAGGGTTGACCATAGAATAATTTTCTAAGGAGGCAATCAGGCTTATAAAAGAGCTCAAGGCTGAGAAAATTCGTTCCAATACTCTTGAAGAACAAGTTCAAGGTCTCAAAATTGAAGTTGAAGAACACAAATGTATTGAAGAGTCACTTCAAAAGAAGTTGGAAAAAAGAAACCAAGAAAGGGAAGCATTAGAAGCCGAAGTAGTCTTGCTGCATAAGGAAGTGAAGAAGGGAAAAATTGTCCAAAACTATGCCAACAACTCAAGGGCATTGAAAGAAATCATCAACAATCAACGATCTTACAACGACAGAACTAGCCTCGGTTACAAAGAAGAAGAAGCAGGACCTTCTACAACAAAATACAATGAACCTATGAGATCTGACATGCATGTAGACTTCCATTTGAGTGCTTTAAGATCTACAAGGAGTTGGTTGAAAATGAAACTGATTTGAAAATAAAGTGTCTGAGATCATATAATGGCGGAGAATTCACTTCCAAATTATTTCAGCAATACTATGATAAAAATGGAATAAAAAGACAATTTTCAACAGCATGAACACCTCAACAAAATGGAGCTGTTGAAAGAAAGAACATAACCATACAGGAAATAGGTAGAACAATGTTGAAGGACTCAAAATTGGATGAAAAATTATGGGTTCAAGCAATTGATACGGCAGTCTTCATTATCAACCGAAGTTTTCTCAGAAATAATTGCAACAAGACCCCATATGAATTATGGTAAGTTTGAATCACGTGTTGATGAAGGTATCTTTTTTGGATACTCACACAAAATAAAGGCCTATAAATTTTATAATCTAAGACGAAAACAGATAGTGGAATGCATAAATGTTACATTTGACGAAGATGGTGTTCTAACGAATAATGATGAGGATCTAGAATCTTTGAAACTTGAGACAGACGCTGAAAAAGACACAGATAAAATTCTAGAACAAGAAGCAACTATCAACCAGTAAGAAGTAAATAATGACCATCAATATATACCAAAACAACAACAAGAAGCTCCTCCAAAGAGAACAAAATAATGGATTCAAAAGAACCATCCATCAAATCAAATCATTGGTGACATAAATGAAGTTCTACAGCTTCGTTCATCACAACAAGCTCACATTGCTTTTCTAGCAACCTTTGAGTCTAGTAGTTTTGAGGAAGCCAGCCAGAATGAACATTGGGTAACAACTATGAATGAAGAATTGGATCAAATCGAGAAGAATAATACCTGGGAATTAGTTCCACGACCAAAAGATAAAAATGTCATTGGGACAAAATGGGTGTTCAGGAACAAATTGAATGTAGATGGACAGGTTACCAGAAACAAAGCAAGATTGATTTGCAAAGGCTATGAACAAGTGGAAGGAATTGATTTCGACGAAACATTTGCACCAGTTACCAGAATGGAATCCATTCGAATGTTTCTCGCCTATGCATGATCAAGAAAAATCAAAGTCTACCAAATGGATGTGAAGTCAGCATTTCTGATGGTGAATTAGAAGAAGTTTACATCGAACAACCTGAAGGTTTTCTACTATCAGAAAAAGAAGACTATGTTTGCAACTTAAAGAAGGCTCTATGTGGTCTCAAGCAGGCCCCGAGAGCATGGTATGCTCGTCTTGATGGATATCTACGTCAACAAGGTTTCAAGAAAGGTACTTTTGATGGGAATATTTATGTACAAATAGATAAAGATAATTTAACAATTGTTGAGGTATATGTGGATGATATAATATTTGGTAGCAATGATGATCGACTAAGTAAGAACTTTTCTACAAAGATGCAAAGTGAGTTTGAGATGTATTTACTTGGTGAGCTGACATACTTCTTAGGGCTTCAAATATCTCAACAAGAGAAAGGAATATTTATATGTCAAGCCAAGTACATCAAGGAAATGCTCAAGAAATTCAAAATGGAAGATTGCAAACCCGTCCTTACTCTAATGGTAACATGTTGCAAATTGAGCATAGACGACTCATCTAAGGATGTGGATCAGAGGTTGTACAGATATATGATTGGTAGTCTTCTATATGTAACAGCTTCCCGGCCAGATGTTATGCAAGCAGTTGGACAAGTAGCAAGATTCCAAGCAGCACCAAAAGAATCACATATTATTGTTGTCAAAAGAATTCTTCGATATCTAAAGGGCACAAAAGAATATGGCTTGTGGTATCCCAAAGGTAACAATCTCATTATGCAGATAGGGCAAGAAGCGTTGATGATCGTAAGAGTACTAGTGGAGTAGCATTCTATCTAGGTGTTTGTCTTGTATCATGGTTGAGCAAAAAGAAAACCTCAATATCATTATCTACAGCAGAAGCAGAATACATTGCAGCAACAACATGTTGTACTCAAGTCCTTTGGATGAAACAAACTTTGCAAGATCTTCAAGTACAATTCAGTGAGTCTATTCCCATATTCTGTGACAACACCAGTGCCATCAACAGCTCCAATAATCCTGTCATGCATTCAAAAACAAAACACATTCCGATCAAATATCATTTTGTTAGAGAACAAGTCGTTGAAAAGAATATCAAACTTGAGTATGTTGGTACAAATTAAAAAATTGCTAATATCTTCACTAAACCTCTACCTCAGGAATCATTTGAATATCTTCGCCATAAGCTTGGGATTCTCCCAAGTTCTCATTAGATTTTCCTTATTCATAATATAAAGGGGGAGTGGAAGTGTGTACAGGTCCACAAGATGGTTGTGTGTCAGGGGGAGTTACCCTTTGCCATTGATGTCAAAGGGGTAGATAATGTTGTAGGAAGAGGTGTCATGATCGCAGGGGGAGTACTTGTGTTGCCATCAATGCCAAAGGGGGAGATTGTTGATCAGCTGTTGTCAATGATATCAACCCAAGCAAAACCAAGGGCTACCCCAATATTGCATGGGAATTGTGACCTACCAAATTACTATATTCTGGGTCAAGAATGTTTTTGATGGTTTTTACTTGTCAATATGTTTCTGTTGATATATGGCACGCCACGTAATTCTTCACGGTTTGAGAGATATTCATGTTTGAAGTTTGTCACCCCAGCTAGTGGGCTAAAACCCCATGGGGTTGTGGCATGGGTCATTAAAAAGTCATAATTAATATTTTTTAAGCTCCTAAAATCCCTCCCACGTTCACTTGTTGAAGACCCTCTCAATATCCTCATATCCTCCTTATGTAATGGGTTTGGCTATCTGAAAGAGGTAATCGTGGTATTTTTGCTCTAACTTATTTTCTACGAAGGTTCAAAAGCGGAAATTTTTATGAGACAAAGCTGAAATCCTGAGGAAGCTCCTGTAAAATTTCAGATCAAGGTGCGCAATATGTTCGGAGATATGATCTGTGGAATTCAGTGTTTTGCAGGCTCATGAAATTCATATCAAAGAATTGACCTTGGGAAAATCGTCATAACTCTCTCTCTGAGTATCAAATTGGAATTCTGTTAAAAGTAGCAGATAGTGCACAGACTGTCGTTTTCTCTCTATCAATTTCAGAGCCGAATGAAGAAACAATGACCCGTGGCATTTCGTACATTTTCGCTCTACTGAAATCGTCCATAATTAGGGCATTGTGAGAGATTGGGCATAACCCTCTCTTGAAGAATCCAAATTGGGTCAAACCTGTGGCATTGGAAAGACGACTCAGAGGACTACTACGGGACCGAAAATCACATATTGGGGATCTGAAATAACAGAGATACACCAGATTCAATATCGAGCTCTTAGAAGGCAAGAAAAGGCTAGATCATGTGTTGTCGAGGGCTGCAAAGGACTAGACTTTCTAGGGCAGCAAAGCAAAGCAAGGTGCAGCAGAGGGTAGCATGACAAGAGCAGCAACCAAGGTGCAAAATAGCAGCAAGAAGTTCATCACATGAAGTCTTCAAGTGGGCAGCACTGCATACAGTCACTGTAAAGGTATCTTTGTACTAGTCATTGTAAATACATTATTGTAAAAATTTTACTAGTGTCTATTTGCCAAGAGTTGAATAGGTCAATGTCGGGAGGTCTAGGATCATCATTAGGTGGTTGTGTCATAGTTGGGGTTATGGTCTAGTGTGTCTTCTTCTTCTACATCATTCTATATCATTGTAAAGTGGACCATTTTCCTTGGTACGGGAGTCCATTCTTCTTTTATTCTTCTATAGGGTGCTAGGGTAGTGCTAGGGTGAGTTGTAGCTCATTGGGTGTTGGGGCATCCGTTCAGTTGACTATTGAAGAATCTCGAGCATTGGAGCGTCCATCCAGTGGGAGATGGAGAAGAATGTTTTTCTAGATTCTAGGAAGTTGGAGCTTTCTTTTCAATTGGAGTTTAATATTAAATAATTATTATAAAATCATCCAGGTGGTTGTTGTCCCGAAGGGGGTTTCCACCTTAAAAATTGTGTGCATTTGTGTTCCTTTTGTTTACTGCTATCATTGTACAAACATTAATAATAATTGAAGATTAACTAATGCTCTAATTGAAAGAATCTTACAGTTCCCCCCCCCCTCAATATTTCCAACAGAAGCCTGCTTTGTGAAGTCACAATTTGTTTTCAGAACTGTGTGTAGGTGTTGTTCTTGAGAATCTCATTTTTGAGCTTAATTTCTTTGTATCTGTCAAAGATATTTTTCTCCTTTTATCCCTGGATGAGCTTAGAGGTTTGCGCTATGTGCGACTGACCCTGTGACACTGATGACATTTATGGAGATGTTATAAATTTGCTACCTTATTGTGCTGAAGCTATATGTTCTTTGATGATCATGGTAGCTCCTTGTTCTGCATTCCTTTCTAAATCTATTTTAGGACTCATCTTGGTCCTATTTTTGTAGATGATTTTGAAATCTTTACCTGCACTGTCTATAACTGAAGGAGTCCAAATACAGCAAAAAAACAATCATTTTTGAGAGATTATGATGTTATAAACTCATTAGAACAGGTTCCAAAAGGTTTTGGAGCTTGTAACATCAATTTTAGCACACTTGAAGCTAATACAAAGGTCACACTATGAAGCTGGACCAAGGAGATGTAGCCCAAGAGGGGTGAACTCCTTTATCAAAATTCTCCGTGTTAAGCTCTGTTATATGTGCTTGCTTTATTTATTATTGCCTATGTTTTTTCATTTAAAATTATGCTTTTTAAGCTTATGACAAACTCATAATTTCACTAAGTACATTGTTTGCCAATCACATGCTCTTAAACAAAATCATGAAGAATAAGTAAAACAATGCAAAAAAAAAATTATATCTGAAATGAAACTAGCACAACATTAACTAGCAAGTAATTTCAGATCACTTGTAGAGCCATCTGGAAGTAACAACTTATTTACCTTCAGGCCTAGGCACTACGTCCCAAACATCGCTCTTTATAATAGAAGAATATTCCTCCATCATGGCCTCTCTCCAGACCTGCTGGCTGGCTGCCTCCTCATAACTAGAAGGCGCGATGTCAACAATGTTTGTTACCAATGCCATGTACTATACAGAACCACTCAGGTGGTCTACTCTCTCTGACCTGTCTCTTTGGCCCAGCAAATGATGTGGCCTCGCACAGGGTGTCTTGAAGCCGCTTGGGCTTCTTCTTCCCTGAACCTACTTCTTCCACGGGAGTGAAAGAATCCTCATCATCATCAGAAGCATGAACTCTTGAAGGCCTACCAACTGACCTCATACATGTACCTGTGTCTGTAGAAGCTGAAGTACCATGTTAGCTATCCATCATTGGACTATCCAATGAACTGCTCTGCGAACTGCCCTGCATGCTGCCAGAAGATCCCCTCACCTGACTCTGAGAGCCATTGCTCACTGATGGACCTGACACTCTAATAGATGTACCTCCTAATCCCTGACCTCCTGCACCCTGTGCACTGTATCCCTCTGAATGACTCAGTTGTTGTTGAGTGTATGGTGACTCTAGATAATGTAACTCTTGTGACCTCATGAAAGCTCTCTCCTCCTTGAACTTTACATCCCACCTAACAAGCACTTTCCTCTTTACATGAATGTAAATCCGGTAAGCTTTCAAGGTCTCGCTATAACCCAAAAATATGCCCTTTTTTGCAGTAGCTTCTAGCTTGGTCCTTGGGGACATAAGAATATGTAAGGCACCCAAAGATACAAAAGTTCCCAACATCGAGCTTCTTCCCAGAGAAAGCCTCCTCAAGAGTCACATTCCCCAAGGCATGATGTGGACTCTTGTTCTGCAAGTAAACAACAATGTTGCAGGCCTTTGCCCACAATAATAATGGTAACCCCTGATCATGAAGCTTGGCTTTGGAAACCCCTACAATGGATATGTTCTTCCTCTCTGACACCCCATTAAATGGGGGTTGCTAAGTGTAATATCCCCAAAGGGAAATAACCAGTAATACACAGAAATATGCCAGACGGATATATAAAACAAAATGCCGTAACCAGATCATGGAACAAGTACACATAGAATGCCAGAACACTAAGCCATTTTATTAATCTGAGAATACATATATAGGGGTACAAGATAATCAGAATGAGTGCACCTATCCTTGCCCTAGGCAAGTGGAGACCCTCTTAGAACAAATAATGGCTGCAATAGGGACATCGTCCTAGCTGGCTGAAGAAACTGCTATGGAAAACTGCTGCTGCAATGCACTGGAACTATGAGCTGAAAACTGGAAAGGTAGCTGATCTCAATCCTCCAGACAACCCCAGAAAATGTGAAGCTGATGCTCCACCACCGAAGATCCACCAATCAAACCCTCACCAGTGAAAACGCTGTCTCTGCCAGTGACAGCGCAGAAGCCAAATGAAACGCTGGCAAGAAGGGGTGAATCCAACCACCAATCCTCCAGATGAGATAACCAAACTCCTCAGGGCTGGAAACACTGAAAAACGCTGCCAAAACCCCACACAATAACCCTGCTCATCAGATCTGCGTCCTCCCTAGCTGGATCTGCGTCCTCCCTATCCAGATCTGCGTCCTCTCTCTATAGATCTGCGTCCTCCCTATCCAGATCTGAGTCCTTTCTACCTGGATCTGCGTCCTCCCTATCCAGATCTGCGTCCTCTCTGCCTGGATCTGCTGGATCTGCGTCCTCTCTATCCAGATCTGCTGGATCTGCTGGATCTGTTGGATCGAGTCCTCCCAATCAGGATCTGCGTCCACATCTCTCCAGGATATCCGTCCTCCTACTTCGAATCAGTCCTATCTCAGCGGATCTGTGACCTCAAGAAGGAGTATCTCCTCTGCCCGAATCTCCACAGAAACTACTGGAATTACCATGGCGGATGATGACTGAGAAAATAAACTTACCGGGAGCGGGCCTCGAAGTCCCCAGAGGCTAAGGGTGAGATCTCAGAGTAGGAGACACTCGGTTACCTTCATGATCTTTGAGGCAAACTAAACAACTGGCGTGCTGAAGTAGACAGAAGTCTAGCTCTCAATATCAATATCAAATCAGCCATCCCAAATGAAGTGGAAACCCCTCCTTTTATGGTGCTAAACTCCCTCCAAAACCTTAACTGCGTCCTTCACCCTCCTTGGCCTGCGCAGTTACCCTTGGGTCAGCGTGAGGCCTCCCCTCATACACGTGTGGACCCCCAAGGCCACCCCTTTAAGTTACAACGTCAATCAACTAGGAAAGCACTTTATTTTATAAAGTGAGATGACCCCTCTTATTTCTCCCTTTATTTATTATTTTTAGCTAAAGCGGCAAAATTAAACAAAAATGAAATATTCCAATTAGCAATGCTAATTAGGAATATTACAGTCTCCCCCGGCAAAATGTTGCTTGTCCTCAAGCAACTGAAGTGATGGATGCTGTAAAATCTGCTCGCTCTCCCAAGTGGCATCCTCATTCGGCAAAAATTGCTTGTCCTCAAGCAACGCTTGAACAAGCCTCCTCTCTAGCTGATGCTCCCCACCGATACTGCAAAATGTGCCTGGGTCCCACTGAAACCTCTCTGTCTCTTGCATCGCCCTGATACGAAGGGATATCTCAATGCCAGGATCCCAAACTGGCCTCTCATGGTACCAGCCAATCAATAGTCCTCCTGGATCCCATCGCCACTGTGGCCAATAATCGCACAAGTCCCCGGACTGTGCACCGCCTCTGGCTATGACTAATGCTCTAAGCAGTGAAGACCACCAGCAAGCATCAATGCTCTCGGGCTCCTGCTGTGATGTACCTGTGACTGCATATGCTGCCTCTCCAACTGCATACCAACTCATCACCTCTCTCCAATCCACGTCCTGAATCAATCCCATGCTGATCCTGCTCTCCTGAAATCGGGATGGAGTGCTGAAGAAATGATGTCCTGTGCTGCCCTGCCAACTGGAATCTATATCCTCTGTTATGTCCAAGGGTCCCTGCCCGACTGTGCTCCCTACGAATAATACCGTACCATCTAGAGGGTACCAACTCATGATCTCCCGCCAGTCCATCCTAGAAGAAGAATCTGATGTAGCAACGACAACGGTATATGGAACATGCCTGGGATGTTGCCGCCAGCCTGTAATCAACTCCCACTGCTCTACCCTGTCTGTCAATGGAAGCTGCCTGTAGAAGGAGGCCCCTCTCTCTATAATGGGCAAAAGTGGGCAAGGTATGCTGCAAGCTCCATCAATGTACTCCTGGAGAGTGCTACCCACTAAAAACGCTGCAGTTCTGCCGACTGCGAGTACATCTATCTGTGCCTCATCCCAGTGTCGACCCAAAGATGGATGCTCCAACATATCCAACAGCTCCTGTTGTCTACTAGCCCCCTGCATAACAATCCCATCAACCTCCAACACCTCCAGAGGATATGGATCTGTAACAGCTGTCACCGTACTCGATGTCAATGCAGCTGACTGCTCACCCTGGACACTAGTATATAGCTCCGGTCTACTGTCACCATCCATGCATGACTTCCCTCGTTCCCCAGAAGCGACCTCAACTGATCCTATGGACTCATGTGAAAAGGAGTCCTCACCCTGGCATACAGAAGGAATGCCCTCCTGTTCTACCTCCGCCATCTCATCGGCATCGAACATGCCATCCACCCTCTCGACAAAGTGTCGATACAGTGTCTGGAGCCTAGACACATACTGGGATACTACCTCTGCTGTACCCCGTATCCTCTGCTCAAGCATGATCTCGACATGCCCTGAGGGAAAAATGATGCATGTCTCCCTCATGACCTGCTCCCCAAGCGTAGGCTCAATGATGACTGATGCACCACCTCTGAAAGGGATCATCTCATCCCCCAACCTGTGGCTGTCAACTAGCACACCAACCCGGTGCCACTGCTGAGAAGTCTCTCGCCTAGTGTACTGAGTGTCATCCAAATATCTTGGGTGAACCTCGCGTACCCTGCTGCTCACGCCCAAAGTGCCAAAGGTCAAAAACATAATCAACTGTACCTGTGAGTGATGTCGAAGCGAGTCAGGTGTGTGAGTCCCCACAGATACCGCCAAGTATCGCTCCTTTGTCTCTCCATCGATCCTGGGTGAACTACTACCAAAGGTAAGCCCGATGTCCCTGTCCATGAGTCTCCCTGGAAGCAATGCTCTAAGACCCTGCTGTGTAGCACCGTATGCCCTCGCATACCACTGATCATCCATACACTCCTCAACATGCCACTGCACACTGAGGCATACCCCTGAATACTGCTGGATACCCCATGCTACTACTGTACCACCCTGTACCGTCTCGTGCCCTGACTGTGTCCAGAAATCTGTCACTCCCCGCGTGCTCTCAATGTGATGTAGGGCACTCCTACTCCTCAATGTAGTCCCACACACTACGGTACACCACCATGTAGCTCCATGTCTACCAGTAGTCGACTGATCACTGCTAGAGGCTCCCACACATCCATGGATGTGATGTCCTAGAGCTGTGCCTCTACATATCGGACTACCACCAATCGGTATCGTCATGTCCACCGTCGCATCACTATCCCCGCCGACAAATGGATCATCACTGCAAATCCTCCTCGAGGGGTCCGAGAAGTGAATCTCCCTATGGGTCAGTAGTGTTACCACCACTGCTCGGCTCCAC
This sequence comes from Pinus albicaulis, assembly GCA_034641835.2. NCBI lineage: Eukaryota > Viridiplantae > Streptophyta > Pinopsida > Pinales > Pinaceae > Pinus > Pinus albicaulis. The sequence continues at coordinate 601,116,230 of CM076573.1, forward strand.
TGCGTCCTCTGTGCCCCACACAAAGGTGAAGAATCCTTGGCCCCATACAAGGTGCCATCTAGTGGCCTGCCAATGCTACCTCCTCCGACAAGCTCCTGCCAAGGTGTGCTGACCACCCCGTGATCCCGTGTATGAATGTCATGCCAAGACAACCTAGGGAGTCTACCCATAAACTGGTTGGCCACTGGAGCTGACCCAAACTGCACATGCTCTGCTACTAGGCCAACTGTACTCTCCAAGGCATAGTCAGCCGACCTGCCTGGGAAATGATAGGTGATCCCACCTGGATCCCAATGCCAATCTGGGGTCCCTGTATGCTCAACACCTAGGAACTCCTGCTGAACTGCACCTGGGTCCATCACTATCTCCATAGCCCGCTCTACCGAGTACCAACTCAAAATCTCTCGCCATCCAACCTCCACACGTGGCTGCTGTACCCTGTGCAACTCTGATCGTCTCATACCACTATCCAAGTCAACATATGAGACCTGACTAGGTGGCTCTGCCTCTCTCTCTCCAACGGAAAGAGATGACCCAACAATACTACTAGTCCCATCCATGCATGCCTGAAAGGGAATGATCTGATGCTGCAATGTGGCCTCAGGTTGTACCATCAGGGAATCCAGTTGTTCCCCAATGCGGACCAACTTGGCCGCCGACTTGGCACAAGTCGCTCTCATACCCTCCAGCTCCTGGTCCTGCAACAAAATGGTCTCCCGTACCGACGCGGCCTTCTCCCTCAAAGCTCGAAGGTCCGTCCGAAGCCGATGATACCGCTGTCTGCGACCATCATCCAATATCTCTGTATCTCCTAGTGCCTCATCGATAGTGGATATATCTCCTGATACCTCACCCATCTGTCGTGTGCTGCTACCATCCGAAGGCTCGGACACGGCTCCAGTCATCACCTCAATGGATGGCTCTACCGGGGTAGGCTCTATCTCCTCCACTACGATATCAACCGGCACGGTCAAGGAGGGCTCTAATGATGGTGAGTCCTGTGTCACACTAGGTGTATCCTCGAACTCCCTGCAATCCTGTGTGTCCTCATCCTCCAAGTGCGAGGTAACCATTTTAATGGTTTTCCTCTCCGATACTCGGTCAAGCTGGAAAGAGGTATCCAACTTATCCACCCAAGCTTTTTCTGAGCGCCTGGATAACCCGTCAAATGTCGGTAGATGGAATCTGTCCACTGTGCGCTGTAAGCCCTTATCATGTGAGTGCTTGTTCCCTCTGTGAAAGTTGTGAGGTCTACTATCATGCTGGAGCTGAACGTAATCTCTACTAGCTGTGCGGTGGTAGTCTCCACCATGATGATGCCGGTGCCCCCGGTGTTGATCACGGAGTCTAATGCCATACTGGATCTGGATATATTTTCTGAACGAGAGAGCCTCCATGAACGCTGGTCCGAAAGCCTGGTACTCTGCAAGAATGTCAGCCATCCGAGCCGGATCCATCTCTCGCTGTGCTGTTGTCCCTGCGTCCTCTGGCAAGAAGGTAGGCATGGTAGGGCGTGTGGGTGTATGTGATGCCATATGTTGAGTGGCATCATGCTCTCGCAAATGGTGGGATGTGCCTGATCCCTCACCAATCCGAAATCCCCTTGGGGTTTCCCGCTGCCTAACCTCCACCACAGTGAGTCTCTGTGACAGATCCTGCATTTGGAGGAGCACCTCTCTAAATCTCCTCTCATGACCTGCCATCGGCTCTTTCTGCTATGTGTCTACAGGCTACTCAGAAACTGCACGGCTGCTGCAAAACCATACTGCTGCTTAACTTCGACCTCCGATTTACCCACTGAAAACTACTCAGAAAATTCCAAGAATTTGGGAAGGTGATCCTTGTCCAAAACCCAGAAAAACCCAGAAAACGTTTCTCCTAATTCCAAACTTCAAAATTTGACCCTTTACATTTTGGCCCTTTTTCCAACTGCGTTTTTGGTATTGCAACTGCTATTGCTCTGTATGATCTCTTTCCCGATGTCATAGACCACAGGCTGAGCCAGAATTATGCTTTGATACCACTGTAATATCCCCGACGGGAAATAACCAGTAATACACAGAAATATGCCAGACAGATATATAAAACAAAATGCCGGAACCAGAACATGGAACAAGTACACATAAAATGCCAGAACACTAAGCCATTTTATTAATCTGAGAATACATATATAGGGGTACAAGATAATCAGAATGAGTGCACCTATCCTTGCCCTAGGCAAGTGGAGACCCTCTCAGAACAAATAATGGCTGCAAATAGGGACAACGTCCTAGCTGGCTGAAGAATCTGCTATGAAGAACTGCTGCTGCAATGCACTGGAACTATGAGCTGGAAACTAGAAGATGGCTGATCTCAATCCTCCAGACAAACCCCAGAAAATGTGAAACTGATGCTCCACCACCAATCAAGCCCTCACCAGTGAAAACGCTGTCTCTGCTAGTGACAGCGCAGAAGACAGATGAAACGCTGGCAAGAAGGGGTGAATCCAACCACAAGCCCTCCAAATGAGATGACCAACTCCTCAGGGATGGAAACACTGAAAAACGCTGCCAAAACCCCACACAAAGACCCTGCTCATCAGATCTGCGTCCTCCCTGACTGGATCTGCGTCCTCCCTATCCAGATCTGCGTCCTATCTCTCTAGATCTGCGTCCTCCAGAGCTGGATCTACTGGATCTGCGTCCTCCCTATCCAGATCTGAGTCCCTTCTACCTGGATCTGCTGGATCTGCGTCCTCTCTGCCCAGATTTGCGTCCTCTCTGCCTGGATCTGCTGGATATGAGTCCTCCCTATCCAGATCTGCGTCCTATCTCTCTGGATCTGCGTCCTCTGCCCGAGCCTGCGCAGTCTCAAGAAAGGGGGTATCTCCTCTGCCAAATATCCACCAGAAACTACTGCAAATCACCACTGAAACTGAAGGATGATGCTAAGAAAATAACCTTACCAGGGCAGGCACTCGAAGTCCCCCGAGGCTAAGGGTGAGATCTCCGCACGGAGACACTCAGTTGCACTAAACAGTGCTGCAGACCGACTAAACAACTGGCGTGCTGAAGTAGACAGAAGTCTAGCTCTCAATATCAATATCAAATCAACCATCCCAAATGAGGTGAGAACCCCACCTTTTATAGTGCTAAACTCTCAAAACACCAACTGCATTACTTCACCTCCTTGCTGTGAGTTACCTTGGCTCAGTGTGAGACCTCCCTCTTTGGTGTGGTTCAAAGCACCTTTAGGTTGTAAGTCAGCAGGAGCCTTTTAAGAATGAGATGACCCCCTCTCTTCTCACTTTATTTATTATTTTTAGCTAAAAGCGGCAAAAATTAAACAAAAATGAAGAATATTCAGTGTAATGCTAATTAGGAATACAGTAAGGAACTGTGAACTCCCTCTTAATGCTTGCCTCAACGCAAAAATCCACAAACTCACCAAGAGTATACTCACCTCCATTTCCCAACCTGAGTACCTTGATCTTCCTAACTGTCTGGGTCTCCACAAGAGCTTTTAACTCTTGAAACCGCTTGAAGACCTCACTCTTGGTCTTGAAGAAATAAATCCAGGTCTTCCTGGAGTGGTCATCAATGAATAAGACATAATATTGAAAGCCACTCAAGGATACATGAGACATCCGACCACTCACATCGAAATGAATCAAGTCAAGGATCCTTGTCGCCTTGTTGTCACTACTGGGAAAAGGAGACTTTGCAAACTTCCCCAGAGCACATCCTATGCATACATCAAGGTGATCAGAACTGAAATCTGGCACACCGGTGGTGATCTCCCGCAATGTCCTCAAGGCCCCATGATGCATGTGACCCATCCTGCGATGCCAAATCTTACACAACTCTGAATTGCTAGAACTGTTGTCGGTCCTATCTCTGGTACTACTACTCAATGCCATCAGGGGATGGAATGAGAACTTGTACACCTTATCATGGCGCACTCCATTCACTCTAGCTGAAGTAGCTTGAGTTCCCCTAGGATATATGAGCACCTGTCCACTCCTGAACAACACCTCATACCCTCTGTCCTCAAGTGTTGAGAAGGATATCAGGTTCTTCTTTATTTCAGGCACATATAGAACATATGATCAGGAGATCAAGTCATATGCTCAAAAATGAAAGTGCTTGAAATAGGTCCGAACCTAAGTGACCAGAAAGGTCTCGTTGTTTTGATTCCTGCGCCGCGAACGGTTTGAAAAATCGATGTAATATGAGGAAGATATCGCGTTCTGTTCGTTTTCCCAAACAGCAAAATTTTGGTGACTGGATGCCCAGCCAGCAAGCAGGTACATTCAGCAGGAATATCTTGGAATATTCCATTTTCTTCATAGCCAACGAGATGGTGCCACGTGGCACATTGTGAGTCGTTGGATTTTGGTGGTCTGGTTCAATCTCGACTGTTCGTTTATTTTTGGATTAACCAATGGTTGAGTGACATGTGGCAAGCTTGCAAGCCGCCACGTGTCCTCAGACTTCGGTGGTAAAAGTTTTATGGAGTCCGGGGGAGTCGACCACCTGATCTCCCATCTGCCAAGCCCACGTGCTACCGCCCATGCTACGTGAAGTTCTTAACATTATATGCAACGAGTTTAATGTTATAGATTAATGGTTTTGCATTCGAGGGTTTAGGGAGGCCAGCCCCCCCTTCCATACGCCCTTGCGCCAAGAACCTTAGGCCTCTACCTTGACCACAGCAACAAATGTAACTCGACAGCAGCAATCACATGCGGATTTTGGTAATGGTTAAGAGTTTAATACGACGGTAACCTCCAACGAAAACTCCGGCGGAAAGCAATATAACGGTCACATGATACA